>OX382184.1:4247440-4847440 GCA_947507545.1 Clistopyga incitator | reverse complement strand
GTTTGCATCTTCATTAAATTACCAAATTTACCAAATGCTTATATCATTATATTCCTAGCTATAATATCTTGCCGCATTAAGAAAGTTTTCTCTAATTCGTGCTGGAATTGAGTGTATCAAATAATTTTCAAGCGAATCTAGTGACGATTTTTCCCATTTCTGTTATCGATACTCTGGCTAAATAAGGGAGAAAATACAAAATCGTCGACGTTGGCGACTAACACGAGATCATGAAAATATTACTATTCGCAGACGTCTCGTTTCTTGAATAAGCGTCACGGATACACCGAGACTTGACGTTATTGTACAAGCAAGAAAATCTGCTAGCCGTGTGTATAATCCACCATGAAAACAGAAGCAGTGGGTCTCCAGATCTCGTAAACAAGGTCAAGCTCTGAGCTCCGCGTTCCCGCGCCCTCGCCGTTCTGCCACACGAAGCTTCTCTCACTTCGCCACGAATTTTCGTACGTAAACATCTTCAATTTCACCGTCACTATGGGCTTCGCGCGTAAGCACGCCAGCGCCACTTGTGGCGCACTTTGGCAACAGCGTATCGATGAACAGCATTGATTAATGAAATAAAATTGCGTGTACGAAACTCGTGCAATTCACATGCGTTAGAAAAACATTGACCGCACTAGTATCGTAAAGTACTATTCGATTATAGTTAAGGGGGTATCCTGCTTTAGAAAGCTAAAAAGTAGGTGTTTTTTCGAGAATTTTTTTAGAAGGGAAGAAAACAACTTAGCCCAGCGCGCATTGCGGTATATTTTGTTATGTATTTGAAGTACACAAACGATTTTTTAAAGGTAGATACAATAATAAACCGCAGAGTAATAAGCCCTTTCCGTGACCAAATTTCCAGTCTTGAAAATTCTTTTAAATGCATTGAAAAGATAATTTACATATATTGTCTAAAAAATTAGTTTGTGAAGAGCACCGAGTACTTACCGCAATTTCGTCAAAACGGGAATGGAATTTTATCAAAAACCGTTCACGAGTAAGCGCTGTATTTACATGCGTAAATAATGAGTTGTTCGGGACCCGAGTACCGAAGAGCTCATCGGGTTCTTCAGATGTCAGAGCGGCAGCCCTAATTTAATGAGTAATGGGATAAACTCCTGGTCTGCAGTTCGAAACATCGTCGGGCCGAACGATACGCACTTCGTCGGGAAAGAAGTTGTGTGTTATCGTTTCGCTTTGCACAGACGATTGCTACGCGCGCCATCCACAAACTCGACGAGAGGAGGCGCAGTTTAATACGAAAAAAAAGCGAAATATTTATAAGAGGAGAAGATTGCGAAGGCAATATCGCGAGGGGTCACCTTCGGCGCATTCGGAGTAAATTCAACATATTGACCTTGACGGAGTGGCCGTGCATCGCACAAGACACGCTGCAAGATGGAGAGCAGTCAAGAGAACGGCCCGATGCACTGATTGACGCACTCGTCCCGTAATACGACATCGTTCGCGGCATTTTACACGACTATTATACGTGTATATACATATATACACCTACAAATATCGAACACTACGACAAAAGCTTCTACCGACGTTTTATAAAAATATTTACGATCAATCCACGTACTCAATAGGTCTAATTAGATTTCATTGCAATAATTTTCCATCATTACGATACGTATTTTATGTCGAAAAGAAAAAAACGACGTCGTCGTATTTGCTTTTCTCTCTCTCTCTCTCAATTGCGGGGATTATTCGTCGGACGTTTGAGAATATCTTCCAGGCGCCCGGAAACTCCCCGCAATTAAATGCTTTTAATTAGTGGCCGTTGGCTTAATTCACTGAGTCGTTAAGAGACTTTTACTGCGGAGAATGCCAGCAGTTGGTAGTTTCACTTGTGAAGCGAACTTCGAGCTAATATAGGAAGAGGGTGACGATGCATCGGTAGTAAAGGTTGTATCCTTATGGCTTGTTCGACTTTGCTCATGGCCATACGTCTTCGCGTCTATGAGAAGCGGAAGTTTGCGAATTTGTGGCTCGAAACCAGACGCTCCCCTCCCAAAGAGGGGGGAAAGGGGGCGGCCAGCTTTTGAATCTTCCGTCGGCGAGCAGAGCTCTTATTAGATGTGTCATTCGCGATGACAGCAGGATGGCAGAGAAAACGGAGGAGCAGGTATATAGCGTGTGGGATAAAGCTGCTGTGTGCTGCTTATCGGCAAGCGCTCTCCAAGTTTCAGTGATAAGTCGCGCGCTCACCGCAAAGACTTTATTAAAAACATATTTCATGTGCAATCTCATTTTTTTAATATTCTTTTGGCTTCGTCGTATAGGTGCAGTATTTTCGTGACTACGTTCCGTTTTTACGATTTTTATATCAACTTAGTTACAATTTTTCAAGTACGTAATTGAAAATTATATTCAGAAATAAATGATGGATGTACTAAAGCAACAATAATTAAAATAATAGTATATTGCACATCTAGTACGGCAAAGTAAGAAATGTCTCAGATCACATGTAATTGTCGGTCGAGGCGAAGCCTTCGTTCCGCGCAGCGGAAAGAAAGTTTTCGCTTTCGGCCCGGAAGTGAGAAAAAACTATTTTTGGTTGCTTTTTTTTTCAGAGCTTGATAAATTTTTTATAAATTAAATGAAATGTTATCAGAAATGGTAAATTAATTTCTTTCACAGAAATAGAGAAGGCTTAAAAAGGTTAATCATATCTGAAATTTGGGTGTTATTAATATATGCGACATTCATGATTGAATTTTTTTTAACCGAATGTACAAATTCCAATTCTTCATTAGCCATTCTCTCGAGTCGTTGATAAATAGTGAGGCTGTACATTTGTAAACTTGCTCACAAAAATAATTTTTTAATAAAAACATTGGAAATAATGAGAGAACAATTGACAAAATTCTGCTTCGCATCCTTTTTTGCGCTAGCGAAAAAAAAAGTTATCCCGACGTGTGAAAAACATGTTCAAGTTCGATTTTCTAAATATTTCAATAATAATTGTTTAATCAGATGCACCGAGTGACTCAAATTAAAATTATACACTGTGTGGTAGCATTAATTTATTAATTGCGACTGAATTACGGCCTCTTGTGGAGACGTGGAGGGCTCAAAGATCAGACGCGCCCGACGATTCGGTTGAACGAAGAGCAAAGCGCAAGTTCTCTTCGCAGTCTCTTACTTAGCGTCTCGCCTCTTAACGTGCGTTTTACGTTCTCGTTTCTTGGCTCGCAGCCAAAAACAATTTCTCTAGGCCATCGGCGTAAGATCGCACCAGCGCATCACTCTCCATTTTTATCGTTGACATATCAACCGCTGATTAAACTGTGATAATGAATCGCTATTCAATAAACGATTATAATTGCCATAATACTAAAAAAGAAAAAAAGTAACGCTTATATCGAAGAATTTTTTCAAATATTCTTCCACCTGATTCAAGTATTCATAATTTTTTAACGATTTTTTAAATGCATAATTCTAAAATAAAATAATTATCCTTCATTTTTATTGTTTATTTGACGCGAAAAGTATCGCACGTACAAAAAAAAATCATAAGAAGATAAAACTTGACATTGTCAACTTCGATGTTGACAAAAATATTTTCTCTGCCCCTGACATATTTTCGCGCCTAATTTCAATGAATTTTTTCTAATCCACTAATTTCATCTCACTAAAATGAGAATTTATTCATACTTTATTAAATCCAAAATAACATATACATTTTCTAAGAACAAAAATTGAAGTTCATGTAAGTTAACAACGAAACATTTATCTTCGACTGGTATTACATTTTTTTACAAATCGCCTTGTGAAGAAACTTTTCTGTTTTTCCATTTCGTCGCTCGAATGCAGTATCAAACGTAAATACAGAGTTCATGTTTTGATGGTAAACGGTCTTCCCCGAAAAATGTTGAAACTCGTGCGAGCGTTGCGCTCGTGGGTACACGGAGTTTCCACTACTCATTGAAGACCATTGACGTTCTCTGAATCGCAAATACGAGAAGTCGTCGATCGTCGCAGAAGCAACAGGAGGGGAGGGAGCGGATAACGAATGTAGCGTACGACTTGCGAGAGAGAGAGTGAGAATGAGAGGTTCAAGGCGAGGCACGTGATAATGGTAGTAAGAGCGTAGTAGATTAATAACCGAGAGCACATACGTCCCTCGTTCCCTGGTTCATTTTATCTGTGTACGAGCGTGCGTGCGCTCTCATTAAGGCCGCGGCGCGATGTTTGCTTAAAAAATCTAAAGAGCGCAAAAGAGAAAGAGAGAGAGAGAGAGGGGGCCGATTGGAAATGAAGTGAAGAAGCGATAAGAAAGAAAGAGCAGAGATGATAGACGCCTACGAAATCTTGTACGTCGATAGTAGATAAACAGAATGAAGAATGACCAAGAAGAGTTGTGAGTCACGAGAGAGAGAGAGAGAGAGAGAGAGAGGGAATGGAAGACATGCGGAGTACATATCTTCTCGGCGTAAAAAGCAAAAGGCCGAACGGAGGCCCGACTGCCTTGCAGCCAATCGCAGCTCCTCTTGACAGTGACGTCGGGTAGCCTCATCGCGCACAAAGCTCGTCGTCTCTCTCCCTCCTTCCTCCGCTTCGTTCCCGCTCCGCTCATATCGGAATGATAAAATGCACGCTCCGTACGCGTTAATTTTATGCTTCCCTTTTTCAGCTCCGACATTTCTCACAATCTCGAACGAATTTTTTTCTAGTATTCGGAAGTAGAGGCGACGATTTTTTTTTTTTGCAGATTTAGGCAAAGCGTTTGGCTCTAAATGGGTTAGGTATTATTGACGGGAAGAATAGAATGGACGCAACGGAGGGAAAAAAAGTTGTTGTTTTTATGTAGATTTAAATGTACAGAAAATTGAACTACCGCATTTTTTTTAGTAAGAAAAATTAATTGATTAAGAAAAATCATCAAATTTTCCTGTTCTTCGTTGCTTTTCGTTTTTTTAGATCTGATTCTGTGTAAAATGTTTGTATCACTAGGCAATGATACAGTATACAAATATCGTATACAATCTGCAGTGAAATAAAAAATCTCGCTTCGAAAAATAGAATATTTTAACTAAAATAGTTTGTTTCGTATAAAATATAGTGTGTATCGTTTATGAGAAGATCATGACTTTTCCCTTTTTTTCGTCCGACTTCCATTTTTCATCATACGGGGATTAAAATTTGTGTAATTCGCAAAACGAGTGACTAAATATTCTGGGAAAATTCACCAAAATATGCACTTATATATTTTTCTCATACGCCGTATGTGAAACTGCTACCCAAACGCTACACTATTATTTTTCTATCTGAACTCTTGATAACCCGAACTAGGGCCTTTCGGATAATCGAATTTCCGCTGTCCATAAATTTCCATGCGATTACATACGCGCTTACGAATTTACGCGCTCATCGATGACTCCTCATTGCGTCATGAAGAGAACACATTGACATGGGGAAAAACGAGAAATCGGAAAAAGAAATATTACTGCGCAGTTAGTCGATTGACCTTTGTGGCCCAGGTCGCACGTTTTTCTGACAGCGGATACAAATTCCGTGCGACCGGATATCGAACGAGTGGCGTTCATGGAAAAGGGGACACGCGGTGAAAGATAAGGGCAGATGATACAATTAACTCTGCGTCAGTGAGTTTGGAGACGTTAAAAAAAGCGTGAGGTGCTCGAAGACGAGGGATTTCACAAGTGATAAAAATCATGGGAAGCGAGAAGTGAAGTTGATACGAAAAGGGGGAGAAGTCGAAGCAGCGGAGTAGGTGCTTGTCCGGACGCGACCGTGCGCGTCCGGACGCGTGTGACTCTGCAAGTCGTGTGCGTGACATTTTGATTCACGGTCCCGAGCTTCTCAGAATTTATGAAGCGTGATGTTGCTTCCTCTAATTCCACGTCTCTCTCCCTCTGCTCTCGTGAGCACACAGAGTTACCACTCATTTTTTCTCACAAGCTAACGAGACGTACACTTATTTGCAAGGATTAATTATTAGGGATGTGAACAATTTTATCTAGGAAATGCAACTTCGAATAACCACCTGACAGAAGACACTTTTTTTTTCCCGGAAAGAACGAATAAGTAAATAAAAAATTGGAATGGTCGATCGTATATGCAGAGTCGAAATACCTGTACTTTCACCCCAACATCGCATTTAATAGTACATTGTGATACTACTACGATAAAGCGGCCATTACCGCGCGGAGGTTAGGAAGCCGCGCACAAGCCAAGTCGAGTGCTACAACGACACGAGGCGAAGCCGAGTGTTGTTTGTAGCGCGAGAGGAGGCAAGTGCACCGCTTGCTAACCTCCGTGGGACGGCCGCTTGGTCGTACAAGTGTCACATACTATTTTTTGTAACGAATGTCAACGTACTGTCGCACATCTTCGTGCCTGCGAAGCATTGCGTAAAATCATGTTATAGATAGTTTTACGTACGCCATCTGGTGCGTAAAGTTATCTAGAATTCGGCAGATGACTTTACCATTTTTTACCAGATCCTTCTCTCCGTGATTCGATTTTGAAAATCGTGAAAATTATGAAAGGACACTTGCTGTGCCCGTATCTTCTGGAAAAATAATGATACGAGTCACAAGTATTCCGTTGGGCCTACGTGACTTTATCACGACGCGAGGAGACAAAAAAAGGAGCCGCGAGAAGAACGAGAGCAAAGAAGACACGAGACAAGAGCGAGAGATCCTGACGCTGCATGTCTCGTGAACGAGATCACGTTCCTAATGCTCTTTCGAAGAATCTATACGAGAGTGTAGTAGACGAATCGTTGCCTATGACGTCAGCGCTGATTAGTTAGGCCACGAGGGAGCATACGTCTTCTTTCGCCCATTTGTCTTCCGGGAAGATGAAGATCGTTCTTTTCAAGAATATTCTCTTCTGACGCACTCATTTATTTTGTAATCCCTCATTCGACTTAATTCAAAGCTCGTATTTCCCAATCGTCCGATTGATCCATGAGAAAATATGTTGCGCCAATAATTGCAATATTGTGCAATTTATCAACGCTACAAATCGACCCACATATCATACATCATTCATAATGCGGTTATCAATTGTATATGATATTCTTTATAAACGCAGTCATTTTTTTCGGCGCTCTTCGAATTTTCCCACAGTTGGCGAGATTTTTCTTCCACTTAAAATTAATTTTCGCAAGTTTATTTAGATCTATTTATAAAAAATTATCAATTTCGAAGCCTCATTATTGCAAACGATTGTTATCTCGGAAATGAAAAAATAAGCAATTTAAAATAGGTTATTAAGGTAAAGTTGAGTGAAGTTTTAAATGCAATAGCAATTGCATTTTAATGAGCAAATTAATCGAATCAGCTTGGACATCGAAAGTGCGGAGGTTTTATTATTGTGCTTATCAAAAATCCTGTTTTGCGAAAGTTTGAGTACACGAGAAAATACGAGATCAAAGAAAGGGACACTTTCACCCGAACATCCTTAAGCGGTTGTAAAATTTGCACACAGAAAAAAAATGTCATTGATGCAATAAATCCATCATTTACAGGCTGCCACAAGAAATAGTTTTGTATTAACTCCAGTTGTAGATCTCCTAGCCACAAGTAGATTCTGTGGCTAGATCGGGAAAACTAGGATGTTGGAGAGGTTTGCGAGAAACGAGATATTTGAATTTGAGGATTGATAGATTTATTCTGCCACAATAACAGACGTGCGAGTTATCGAAAAGCAAGAGGTGTATTGTACACAAGGTCGAGCTCTCGTGTCAGCAACGAGAGCGCTCAGTGCTGAGTTTACAAGTATTGTGGTGTGTGTGCGTGTATGCGTGCGTGTATGTATGTGTGGGTATTTGAGTGTTGACATGAGAATAAGAAATTCGGTAGCTTCGCCGATCTAGAAATAACGGATATATTGTAACGATGAAGCGACAACAATAGACCGAAGCATTTCCGGACCACCAGTTCTTATTCTTTCAATCCCATTTAACATTGAAATAATAAAATATTATTTTGTGTCTTTTAGAATTATTGTTTCGATCTTGTATGAGAATTGGAGAAATTAGGATGCAAATTAAGATGATAACTCTTGTTTTTGGCAGCCCGCAAACGATGGATTCATTGAATCAATGATTTTATTTTTTTTTTCAGTGCAATAATTGTAAAAAGTGTCTAACGTCGAAACAAAGTGACTGACAGAGAACGCCTTATATAAGCGTTAACTCTACGTACCGTGTCCCACGCAAATTATTAAATGCTGCAGAAAACCGGAACAATTAATCTTAATTCCAATGACTTAGGTACATAATGGGATGATGTTGAGTACACGGACGTGCGTGAAGTTTGTGGAGTGCCGAAAGGTAAATGACCATGAAAAAACTTCGGGATTTTATTATCCAGGTGTTTTTTTTGAAATGCAACTTTACGATCGTCGTATTTTGGTGCAGACAGCCGAGACGACATCTTATGAGATCGCGGCCGCTTCACCGCAAGCCGAAAACTTGACTCTATAGTGTTGTATATTAGAAGTCGCGCCAGACAATTTTCCAAGAAGACAGGAAGCAATTTCACTTCGGATTTTCTTGGCAGTCGCGCGACGCGATGGCTACCACATCATCATCATCATCATCATCATCATCAGTATAGCGGTACGGCAAACCATAACGGCTGCCGCGGCAGAAACAGCATCAGTACGTACCGCGGAGTGGCAACGTGTTGCGTAAAACCACGCGCGCTCTCTTTACTACATTTATAACGTGCGGGTGCCGGCCCGAGGTGGCGGATGCTCTAGGAAAAGTCACTCGCCTGCACTCCGCTCTGCCAATAGATCTTTCCCGAACTCTGCCTCGTCTCGAGGTTCACCACATGTTATATCTTACATTTCACGGACACACACAGGAAAATTGGTCTAATGAGAGTATTTCAATGATTTATGTGAATCTATTTGAACTTAATTGAATTTTTTTAAAATCAACAAGTCTACCCCTGCAAAAAGCAAACATTTTGAAATGAATTCTAGAGTAGTATTATATATTCAATGTTTTATATAAAATGTTTTGAGCGTAAAATGAGTAAACGAAGAAATATTTGAGTATTTTTTTATTTGAAAGTGAATTTCAATGAAAAATCAATACGGTTAATGAACAAATCCTCAGAAATCGGTACCGGTACAGTTTTTTTATTCGGACCATTCATTTCGATTAATCTTTGTCAATTTTAAAGACCCAAGTTTAATCTTGAATCAAGTTATGGAAAATTCGGCCCCAAACATTCTGTGCTTATCTATTGAAGTTACCACTTTTCACCCCATTGAGAATTCCTCATAATCTCAACGCACACTGGAAAGTTTCATCATACCAAGACTCGAGCCTATTTAACAAGAACGTATTCTCTTCCTTAACGCTTTCGTGGAGCACTTTTTCCCTCTCTCTCTCCTCGAATATAATTCGACCCTCTACCATTGACGTAGGTTTCTCGGAAAAAGTGAAAAATAAAAAAAATCGTTACCACGGTCGTTTATGTTACCCACTATAAGTTATAGTACATCGTCAAACATAAGTACTACGCAGTGATTTTATATGGATCTCTTTCGTAGTTGTAAATGCGTAAAATACAAGAGATACCGCATCTCGTAGAGGGGAACGATGCTCGGAATGATTCATCTTGACAAGAGACGATATATTAACCGCGTCAAGCGTCTCGAAGCCGCCCGGACACACGCGCGCATAATACTATTATTCTATAGTGAATAAAACACGCCATAGAAGATTTCACACTGTTAAGGGGATGCCAGAGTAGATTTTTATAGGCGATTTCGTGGTATACACTATTCATAGTAAAAAATTGTACAAATATACTTTAAATTCTGCAGGGATGTAATAAAAATCTTCATGTTTCGGCGTCCGATGCGATTTCACAAATCTGAGCCCCAGAAAAATGTATATTTTCGCTCAAAGAATCTTTTGACATCTCGGGCCATATTGATTTTTGAGATGTTCAGTAATAAACATTTTTTAAACATTTTTTGTATGTCTTGAACAGGACGCAGAATTTTAATTATATTCGTAGCATATTTATAGTAAAAAGTGTATACTACGAATTGTTTATCAATTCCGGCATCCCTTAAAGATGCAAGTTAATTTATTCCACGCGATGCCCACTCGAGGAATTTTTAGCAAAGCTATTGAAAATAAAACGAAAAGTGAAATTCAATAATTGAAGGTTTTCGAGAGGTTTTCACTTTTCCTCAAGCTCCGGAAAAAATAAAAACAATTAGTTAATTGCTAAAATGTGCATGCATATTATTTTGTAATTATTCTAGTGAATTATTTAAAGATAAATTGGGCAAAATCCTCGGGTGAAACTCGCGAAATTTAGTTATTAAAAGTGTACAAGGAGAAGTTTAAATATTTTGGAAAATCGGTAGCGATCGCCTCGTTCGAAGAGACGAAGGCTGAACTAGTTTTCGGTTGTGATGCGCGGCTCCTCAAATGTGCACAACATCGTCCGCGTGATTTACATCATACGCGATAATTTTAATGCACCGACGGGTAATTTATTCTGGGCCTCCGGGTTGAGATACTTGGCGAAACTGTACGTCCGCGTATAAGACGCCTTTAACATATCGCGGTACACAAGTAGTATAGTATGCGGTACGGGCGTCCCGTCCGGCTGACGTAAACCAGTTACTCCATTCAGTCATCCTCGTTCACGTGCGAACGTTGCCCGAGTCCGCGTCTCAACTGCACGACGCGCCTCTCGCACTTTAACGTCCAGTTGCATTGCACAATCGCAATACTCAAACGAACCGCCATTGCAGCAGATAATTTTCCCATTTTTTTCCAGAAAAAATGATCCTTGAAAAATTTCGTTATTGTTTCGAATCACTGCAGTAGCAACGAATCATTGTGTATTAATATTGTAATCGAATGTCGATTATAATTATCGAATCTCATCAATTTTTTTCGTTATCGTAAAAAAAAACCGCGGAGAATGGGAATAAATATGATACCTTTCAGAATTTATCAAAAATGGTTTTATTTTCTTAGAAAAAGTTAATCGTCTCTCTCGCACGTAACCTCACTTTTTTCTTTTTGGGTTCTCTTCGAATTTCGAGCAGACAGAAGATCATTCCATTTTTTGGTATACTTCTGTATATTCTCTCAAAATTTGAGTAGTAAGAAATGGCTTCCCAAATTTAGAGAAGTGACACTGGCTCTCAATAGTGGCTTTATAACGATAATTGGCATAATTGAAAGGCAGCTCCACACTTAACACGCTACAAGCCCGTCGCCCAAGAAAACCTGCAGTCTCGTATTCTGTCTCAAATCATTTGGCAACTGCCACAAAGTTTCGTTGCACATGGTAACTTAATTTTCATGTGCGAGTAAAATGTAGTTAAGAGATTAACCTTACTTTTTGTTTTCCAGTTCTCCCGATCAGACGGCGTCGAATTTCGAGCAGCTATAGAAGACTAATCTATTTCTGCTGTAATTCTGCACGTACTCTCCAAATTTGAGCTTTATTTACTGAGTAGTTTAAAAAAAATAGCTTCCAAAATTTAGAGACGCGACACTGGCTCTTAATAGTGACTTAATAACGATAATTGGCATAATTGAAACGCAGCTCTACACTTAACACGCTACAAGCCCGTCGCCCAAGAAAACCTGCGGTCTCGTATTCTGTCTCAAATCATTTGGCAACTGCAACAAAGTTTCGTTGCACATGGTAACTTAATTTTCATGTGCGAGTAAAATGTAGTTAAGAGATCGAGTGAGTTGGGTTCTCTTTCGAGCTCGATTCTCGAGCGTCCGGCAGAAAAGTCCGAGTCCGACGGCTGCGAGTGCAGCCGCGTTGTCATTTGTTGGGCGCGAGAGACTGATTGCTCTTGGCGCGTGCATCTCGTGTGATTAGGTGCCGTCGGTTACCAGACAGCGCGACGCCGTTTATTTGCGTCGTCGTCGTCCACGTCGACGACGACTACGCCGAAGCGAACTCGGCGGTCGCGAAGTATAACGTAGACTCGCGGTAGGAACAACGGAGAGGAGAAAACGGTGGGAGAAGACACACAGGTGCTTCCTCAGATCATCATCATCATCGCCACTTCGTATTCTCGCTGCTTTCCTTGCAATTCGCCCATACGCATACACTTTGCTTCAAGCGAAATATACAGAAACATCGAAACCGTCACCGAAATTGTCTGTCCTCCGAGGAAGACACACCTTGAAGAACTCACGCCCCTTTATATTCTTAGTAGCTCGTCGTGAGTTCGATACAGCTACGACTTCCGGTTATTACGTGGAATTATTGCGCAGCGCCATCTTCTCACGGCTCGTTAGAATTTTCTGTTCTGACAGACACCGCAATGTCACACGACGCGAAGGTAAACACATTCGTCGCGTCTGCGTGATTCACGCTCGCCTTTCTGTTGAGTTACGCGATTGAATTTTGTTGCGGTAGGTACGTGACTATACCTCTTCATTATACTCCTCGGAGTAATGTGCTGCTGTAAAGGGGACTATGTTCTCGGTATAATAACGTACGTACTCGTCTTTATCCGCACTTGGCTCTGTTTCCCTCTTCTAATGCTCAGAACAGATTGTAAACCGCATAATATCTTTGTTTTATGTCTTATTAAACTCATTTGCAACTCTGCGGATATAATATATGGCGATTCTTAGGTTTAACAAGGTCTAGACACCCGAAATTTTGGCAATGGAACATAGATCGGGGACTGTGTGTTCAGCGCAGTCTCGCGTTATGAACGATGAATTCCGATCATTGTGTTCTTTGTCGCGTTTACGTCCTCAAGGTAGACGCCTTCTAGATATTTGTTCACTTAATGCCGGGCAATATAATTTTATGGTTGATGATAGCATAACGTTGCGCTACCGAGCTTCGGGTTATGTCTTCGGGTTGTTAGGAGAGAGTCCGTACACACTGGCCGGACTGATTTTAAAGAATGCCGGGACGGGATTTGATTTATCGTCTCATGATTTTGGCGGGAAGGGGAAATATGTGGTACCTGATATTTTGAGAGATATAGCCGAAGTTGACTGCCATTTATTGAACAATGACATACTAAGTATTGTTACTTTGGTGAATTGCCTCATTTTTCTTTTTTTCGAAATGTCTACGTTTTTGAAAATACGTGAGCAATTTTCGCACGTGCACAAGATTTGCTTTTTCGTTGTAAATAATATTACATACCTCCCGAAAATTACGCATTTTTATATTTGTGAGCTTTAAAATTCGCCAAGTACATGCAAAAACCTATGCTCAATATAATTCAGTCTCATTTGTCATTATCTGTCGATAGCATTCTTATTAAAATACCTTGTAATTTGATTTTCTTGTTCACACGAAAAACCACAGGTTATACTATTACATTGAATCTCGTAAAACGAAATCTTGTGGATTGTTATATAAAATTACGGGAAGAATTTTCACATTTCTCATTTACAATAATTAATCATACATCGTACAAAAGTGTAAATTCAGCGGATATATTTGATTTTATACCCGAATTTTGTAAAATTTCAAACTTTCATATTGAATTTCATTTCCCTACCTGTAATCGAAAATCGTACAAAATATTTTTAATCGTGATGCTTGAAAACAAAAATTCACTCAAGTTTTCATTAACAATTTATTAATTCACGAAACCGAAAATTTTTTATTTTTTATTTTTAGTTATTTTTTATACTATTTATTCATAAACTCACAAATTAAATTGAATGTACAATCGTGATATAAGATTCAAATACTTGTCACAATGTAATTTTTCAAAAATCAAATATCAATATTAATGCTATCTATATTATATAAAATTATCCAAAATAAATTTGACGTCGCACGTGCCCAAATTTAATATACCGGTTTATGACTATAAACTTCCAGTACATGTACATTAAATGTCAAGTAGATTTTTTTTTTTTCACGATGAATATACACCCCCTAAAAGTATCTCGTTATAGCAGCGAAATCGCGAGTTACTTGCGCTCCACGGGAGAAAAAACTGTTTGTGTGTATTCTCTCGTTCCTATGGCAAAATGAGCGTCATCGATGATCCCGCCACTAGGAGAAAAAATAGTTTTCAGGCGTATAGCCGTGTCGAGAGATCGGGTAATGGAGACCGCGCCGAGGTCTCCCGTTTATTTGGAAATCTTAAAAAATCAAATGTAGGCTGAGACGTGAATGAACTTGTAAAATATATAAACGTGTTTACTAGTCGGGCGGCCACGCGACGGGCGCGGGCGCGGACTTCTAGCTGACAGTGGTATAGCAACACGTTTGATGCGGCCGTCGTCATCGGGCCCGGTGCGTCTCGCCCCCACGATTTACGCTTATTTACACAGGACGAAAGCTCTGCGCTCAGACGTATTCTCGCAGCCCATTCCCAATGATAATTGCGACGGTGACGAAGACATCGTGTTACTTCGAGGCGGCTCGCCCTCGAGTAAGCCGCGTACAAAAAAGACTACGTCTATTTCCGTCAATATAATAAAATCATCTACTACAAAAATTGAAATATATTCATGACATTGGTACATTTATTTTATATTTTTGCAGTTTTAAAATTTTTAAAAAATGCCGTAATCTCACGGGCAATAAAAATCCGAACGCGATGAGAACTCGGAGATGCTGGACCACTCGCAAATGTCAGAATCAGCATAATCCCTACGGATCGACTCGAAAACAATCATTATCGGACCGAGTGAAGTGAACAAAAATGGTGAATATACGCCCACTTAATATCTGTAAATGGACTCTCAAAAATCGAGTGAGCCATGTACAAAAATGACTACGTCTATTTTTGTGAATACAATAAAATCAATTACTACAAAAATTAATATATATTTATGACATCTGTACATGTATATTTTTGCAGTTTGATAAATAAAACAAAAACCGGTGTAATCTCAAGGGCAATAAAAACCCGAACACGATGAGAACACGGAGATGCTGGACCACCCGCGAGTGTCAGAATCGGCGTGATCCCCACGGATCGACGCGAAGCTGCGCTTTCAACAGCGTCTTACAGCCCATATCCGCTCAAGTTAGAGTTAAACTAAGCCGTCTTCATCCAGGGTTGTTTCGTCTGTCCCTGAAATTTATGAATATTGTCTGGTGTAAAGAGAGCGTGTGGGGCATACACCCGCTCAGAGTCGTACGGAAGGGATCAGCGGCGGCTGAGACTGAGGGAACGAAAGACAGACGCGAGTGTCCATCGCGTGGGTTAGTCTAAATCGGTTCCGGTGAATCAACTTTCCGAAGTGCGAGTAGTCTGTTCGCTCGATCCGCGAAGGAGAGAAAGAGAGAGAAAGCGCGCAGAGCGCCGAGAAGATACGAGGACAGAGCGGAAAACGAAGAGACCGATAGCGAGGTGACACAGGAACGAGGAGACGAGACGAGAAGCGACGGGGGCACGAGGGCGCGTCTAGACTCACAAAACCCCGAAGTTGAGACAGACACGTAAGTGTTTCTTCATCTTCTTCTTCGTCGCGCTACCCTCTTTTGCCGACATCGGTGAGGAGAACTCAGATGATCCAAAATGATTTCTCTCCTTCTCTTTCTCTCTCGAATCGTTATTTCCTGCTGCTTCTGCCGCTTCGACTCTGGCAAGCAAGCGCACTAACCGTGCTAACATTTGAAATCGGGGCCGAACTTCTTGTCTCGAGATTGCGATACGAGGACGCTGAGGACGAAGACCGTCTCGCCCACGACGAGACGCTTCCAACGACGTCCATCATCCCCCATGGAAATTTGCGTGGGTGAAATATAAAATTATACGTGCAATATCGAAGACATCGGCGGAGAAATATATGTTACATAGACATATGTTTTAAATATACGTAATTTCTATACGTTTTCGATATATGTGGAATATTTTTTATCGAAACTACACATTTTGGATTTTGATATTGCACATTTTTCTGCATATTCGTACTTACATATTCCATTCATGATTTTGGCATGGAAAAATCTTATAAGTGTTCGATCATTTTTTCAGTGTAGTATAAACTAACAACGATAATTATCTTATGGAGCGGATAATTCGTTTATATATATATGCCTATGGAAATGGATAATATTGAAAAAAGTTAAGGGCTTGTTAGTCAAAGAATAATTTTAAATTAACAAAAATCATTTTTAATTCGTTAAATTATTGTGGTTTTTTAGTATACCTTCTTGAAGCTTTCACAGTTCCTTATTTTTTCCATTCCCATACTACATGAGCTATATATCCGTATCCCATTGGTAGTAGGAGGTACAGTTGCAATCGCGGGTAGCTTACGTCCTCGTAATTCTCTGAAAGCTAATGCGACCAGCTGTGATCTTTTCGTGCGACCATAATTCAATCAGGTCACCGACGAGCCGAACGAAAAGCTTTTGCAGCTGTTCCATTCGTCGATTTACAATCCGTATCGCGTAGTATAGTGGGCATATGTTAATACACATATACATATGCATGTAGATATACATATACACGCAAAAGTCCATTGAGCTTGCGGCCCAGGTGGCTGCAGTGATGATCTGATGTTAAAAAAAGATTCATAGACACATGTATTCAGTAATCAAGAGACTGATTCAACATATATCAGAGTCTAGTTCTACTGGGCATTTTTATTAGTGACTTATCTACGATTTAACTAAGAGTCTCTAACTTTTAACTGGAAGTCTTTCGGTGAAGCCTTATTTTTAGAATATTTTCCCTTCTTTTTTCGATTTCCAAGTGATTCACACAACGTGATTTCGCTATATATATAATATCACTCAAGGTGACTCGTGCTGTATATCCATAAAGACGATCTAGTTGATTGAGCTTAGATCCTAGTCATCGGCTAAATGTTGGCCTGATAAGATGCCAGTAATTCTGAGAAAATTATTTTTGTTTTGTGTAATATTCGCATTGCGTAGTAAATAAATGCGTAGTATGCAATGACTGTCTATTCGATTCAATAGTATATTATGCTATTAGGAGGAAAATGCGTTTGTATGAGAGTGAAGTTTGTTGTCCAAGCGAAACGAAGACAGCAATCATACGCGGTGAAAATGACGGTCGATTCCACATAATATAGGATTTAAAAAAAATTTGAGCGAAGAATCTGTCGGGCGTAAAGACAATTTTTCTGTCTAGAGCGTAATGAAACCGGACTATGACAGTTTACTGATTATAGTTTAATAATGACCGAAGATGTCGATCATTTTGGCGTATTGCCATAATAAATCGCCAAATTTAAGCTTCGCGCCTGAGTGCGTGCGAACTCCCGTAGTACCACCGCTGCCGACAGATGGCCAGTGCGACGAGAGTTCTCTCGCACGCGAAGTGTCGTGCCGCTTATGTGTACGCTGAACGGCTAAAGCTTCCCGGTAAAAGCAGCGCCATGACGAGGAACCGTTCATTCGGGTATCATAAAATAATTACTAAATTAAATTAATACAGATCCACCAAATTGAACTGAATTTATTTTTCAAGGTAAATAAAAAAGGTTTGATGTCAAATAGAATGTGCATCACCTTCAGCACATGGAGGTCAGTTTAAATAAATGCAAAACTTCGAAATGAATGCGTTACAAAATTGAAGGAAATAAAAATAGAGAAAATGAATATACGGATGTGGTAAATTTAACGAGATCTTTTTTCAGGTTCCATACGTTGAGGAACGTCGTACAGCTTAAGCGGGTGGCCCGTGCGCTCGATGAGCGATATAAATTTTTGCGTCTGGTTTCAGGTTGTGCCAAAGAAGACACAACGCGTCGCTGACTAAAGCGACGACGTTCTCCGTCGTCGCCTGGTGGACAATGCACTTATTCTTGGCCGAAAGCCTGAAAAACTGTCGCAGACCTACGCTAGCCGCTCTGTACGAAAGAGAAGACGAAGACAGCCATGGCTAAAGACGACGAAGACGCGTCGTCGGACGTCGAGGCGGCATTCGAGGTTCCCAGCGTCGTCGTGTGATCCGATGTCTCGACGCGTGCTAGTGGAAATAGAGGCTACTCAGCCGCTGCGAACCATGCTCGCTGAATAGACGTGATGCTTGCAGGCTGATGTAATATTCGTAGGGTGTTTAACGATGCGCTCTCGCATATTCGATAGCTTTTGGCAATTCGAATTACAATTTCAGTCGGATGATCAAAAAGTTATTTCAAAATTTGGTATAACTTCCAATCCTCTATTCTAAAAAACCGGCACTATTTTAATTTCAAACAAAATGAAGAAGCAGTCAAACCAAAAAAAACCAAAAAATACACAATGAAATGGTGAAATAATAAAATAGCCATTCGCATATCAGCGTAACAACAATGTATATATAAAATACTTAAAACACCTAATGGTTTAATAATCTTCTTCAGAGCGGTTTGTACCTTTTGTGGCTATCACCGCCATTTACATGCAATAGGATCAAGTGGATCAAGTTGATGGACACAAATGGTACTTCAACCCTATAATTTTTCTGTTGTTGATCACGAAGTATCTCTTTAAACATGTCATTGCAATTCATCATAAATGTCAATGATTTTAGGAGAACTCGACCTCTGAAGAATTGTTCGATGATGAATCCAAGAGGGTGCCGTGTGAGAGGCTGCAGTATTTCTGTGCAAATGACGTTTCATTCCAGCGATGCCTTTACGCTGCGTGTCGCCCGATACAACGAACGATTATATGTATTTTTAAAATATTTTCATCGATGATCATCGTATCGGACCTTTTGCGTCATCGACTCCTTCTCGGCGCGTCAGTCGGTAGCTATAGTCGCTCGTGTCATCGTCATCATCGTATGTCGTGATCCGCCCAATCAAACTTCAATCGTCTAAACAAGCTTGGAATTTGTTTACTGGACGACATTTCACGTGATGCACGATACAATAATAATAATATCTTGGATGATTCGTACTTATCACGAACTACGCATGTTCCCCTGCCAAAAACGTCTTCGCACGTGTCTGGTCAAAACGGACAATACTATAATAGCAGAGAAGAGTTATAGGACACACACGGGACTTATTTGCTAATAGGTAACCAACAACCGCATATTAAACGTGTTACTATATTTATTTTTTCCATTCTCTTTCTCTGGGTTTTGCCTTCGTCCCGAGGTTGACTGGAGAAAAAAAAGAGAGTATATATGAGGTATTCTTTGTCAACGAAGCCTCTTTTTTCGGTCGACGGGATGTTTTTCGAAATCTCATTATAACACACATTGAATTAAATTTCGGTGATTTTTCGAAGATTTTAAAGTGCAATATTTTGGAAAATAGTTTTTCCCTTTATTTTACTGTCTCTAGGAAAATTTGTACGTGTATTAATGATTTTTTTCCTGCTGCATGATGAAGTCGTAGCTATGAATTTTACCAGACAATTTTATTCAATTTGAAATCCAGGTGTAAGTTTATACAAAATTGTATAATTAGTTTTAACATTAGCATTTAAATCAATTGAATCGGCAATTTCAGGTAGCAAAATATACGATTAATTTAAAGGAATACTTAGTTGATGAAACAAAGAGATATTTGCACTGGGAAATATTGACATTGCTGAATAATAGATGGTGGTAGTAGTCAATATTATCAAGAAAATAACAAGTTATTCGAATGATCTTGTAAAAAAATTGCGTTAAAAAATCTTCAAAAAGAAACACCTAAAACCCTTGAGAAGTTGCAAAGTAAATTAAAAAAAATATCCAAAATATCGACAAAAAAAGGGAGCGCAGTCGGCCTTTTGATAAAGAACGCCTCATATAAAAGAAGGGAACAAGTGGAGAAGCACTTCGTCGAAGCAGGCCCGTTTTATTTCCATCCTCTACGGGATCACACTCCGACGCCCCCGTGGACCGAAATTGATCGATGCCACGTGCATGCGCGTATAATCTTCCGACAAGTATATAGACCGAAGATATTGTCGATGTGTGTATCAATGCCGTCGTTACTCGTGCTGTTGTGCATGGTGTATCATTTTGCCCTCGGCTTATACGCATATATCTATATCTTGTTGCTTTTTTGTCATTTTTATTTGCGACAATGCATGTGAAACGTATTCTGACTATTTAATAGATATAATATTTATTCTCTCTATTTCTTCCTTGCACTTATGCTGTTCCTGTTCGCATTAAGTATCACGTTAAAGAGATCTAAAACATGCGTAGATGGGAGAGGCACTGATAATATGGTTCACGTCGTCCCATGACCCTTCACTTCTCCCTCGCTTCATCGCGATCGTCAATGTTGCACGTTATCTTTCTTCTTGATACATTGGTTGCTACGGTCCACCTGTAAAATGATCCTTAGTTGCTCAGACGCACACCTGAGCTACTGCTGCGGTTGCCAGGTGACTGTGATTGTGAAGATTGACTTGTCAATCGATATGGTTCTCCACGGTTATTATCTCGATCTTATGCGCGGCATTTAATTATGTTGTAGAAGAGAAGGAGACTCAACAGGAGACTCAGACAATATTTTTCCTAAATTGGTGACCACTCATTTAGAGTACAGTGATTTGAGATGAATTGTATTGTGATTAATGATAAGTTCATGATAAGATCACGATGATTATTACAAAAAAACTGTATATACGATCATATAAAATCATATTTATCTATATGTAAATGATTTGGTGGTTTGCAGATAGAAATTGTGTTGGGATTAAAATTTGCAAAAAAAGCCCACTACTTTTTTCCTAGCTGCAAGCGTAGCTTCGCAGTCATATAGACTCTGAAGTCATAAGTCGTTTGCGAGAAGCGTTCGAGCCGTTGGCCATCTAGCGGTCAAAACATCGTTACGTCCATACATTATACACATCAATGTTACCGTAGTGTTCTAACGCTACTACATAACACTCATTACCCAAATATCACTACATTTATATTAAAACTGTTACAACCACGTCACACAACATTACCAGTGTACAACAACTGCTACATTACATATTCCTGCGTTATATTATCGCTGAATATCACAAAAATACCATTGTAACATCACATCCAATCACCACCATAAATTGACGGAACGAAACGTGTTTACCGCCTAGCCTCGCTGCAAAGTTTGCATTAATGAATTTTTGTTATTTCGCAAAACTCGTCAGTGATATTTCTCACATGGATGAGATTGCGTGAATTTATCGGTAACACGATTACAGACCTTACCGCCCACCAAGAACATCGCAGTAGTACATGCTCTCCTCACCCCGCCGAAAGTGCATCTGTGCGTGCGGTCGTGCGCATATAACGATTGTCTCTCGCTCTCGCAGTGACCGATATTGAACAGATTGGCAACAGATGTTTCGAGCTCGTGGAATGCTCACTATGCGGAGATCACAAGTTGAACGTTAACGAGGATCAATCGATAACGATTGGGTTAACGGCATGGAAGCTGCAAAATTGCTAGATTGAGTTGATCCTGCTTCTCGTACTCGGTACGCGTCGGTGAGGACGTCACGGGGAGGGAGCTAGTGAAGATAGAGAGCGAGAGAGGGCTCTCTCACAATGGAAAGAGATGGCGGAGCCGCATGTGGCAGCGGACAGAAGACGCGGCGGCATAATCGCTTCGCGATGCAACTCCCGACAAGGCTTCAGTTCCACGGCACTTGTTGTACCGGGAAGACCGCGATGCTCTTTAATATATAAACTATATATCAAAGAGCATCGCGCGGGCTCGGCTTATTAATCGTTTGTTGCAACAGAAAATTACCAGCTTGACATTCTCAAGTGGAGAGACAGATTTATGGTGCGAGAAATCCGCTCTCGTTATTATTCTTTCTATTATCGAACATAGTTAACTAGTCTCACCCGCCGGCAAGCCGATCACTCTTATTAGCGCAGGGCATGCATCACTGCCACTTATACCGATATTACGATGGAATATTCATTCAACTATCAGACGCCCGATGGATTGCATCGATTAAAGTGCTGTTGTTGCTGCGCCCGAGCGAAAACCATCGTGATCGTACTTTTAGCTCGATCCATCCAATGCGACGTCGGCATTTATCTCAAAGAATAATAATAATATGCGTAACCGATCAATTTCAACTTAATTGTAACCTCTCGAACTTGGCAACGACAAAATTAATCGTGTTCTCGATATTTTCGGATCACGCGATTTCTTCGGCTATAAAACATCTTCGATTATCGTAAATTGCTCGAGGTAGACAGCAAATTAGAGTTCATCAATTTTTGTCCCTAAGGACAAAAGTGAAGCAAACGCGAACTGTGCATTTGTCAAATTCTGACACTTTTGTCTTACAAAAGATATTTTTCATGGTAATCGAACGATAATTACCAAAATATGATACGTGAGATTTTTTATTTGAAATGGTATACGCATAAAGTTCGTAATTACTCATGTTAAGTTATTTTTATTTCATTTCAGAAATGGGTCCCAATATTTTGATGACTGATGGGATTTATTTAAGATGATTTTCCACGACTCATAGTTATAATAATACCTTATTCGCGTGACTTATGTGGAAAATATTTTATCACTTGTTTGTATTAATCTGCGTTCGACTCTATCGCTATTCTAAAAGAGAAGCACATGATAGATGTATTTCATGTGAATGTGTCTCACGGTTACGTCGACACTTGAGACGCAATGGATAGGAAAGGAATGCCTAGGCCTAGACTGCGTGCCGCTCTTCTTCGCCACATAGAAGCACTTGGAAGTCGAGAACCCGAGCGAACTACGCCTCGATTTTTCACATCAACGTAGCATGAATCTCGTCATCGATTATTTCTGACCGATCCATTTCATTGCTTCGCCGTTCACTCAGTGATCGATATCGCATTTTTTTTTTCAACTGAAAAAAATATATTCATTTGGATCTCTTTGTATTGAAACTTTGCAGTAATTACAGAGGACACTCAATTAACTGGTGAGGCTTGGGGATTATGAAATTAAAATAGTCGGTGCATAAAATTGCATGCGTTTATTTAATCTAAAGAGGAACTTCACCGATTTGGAACACGCAGCGTCTAATTACGAAAATAACGATGTTTTAATGATCAAGTATTTTGTTTTCGAAAAAATCTATGAAACCGGCAATATTTTTAGATGTAATTTTGACTAAATTACAGCTTTATTTGCAAAGAACTAATTAGATCGTTATTAGCTCTATAATTGCGACAGCTTGAGTGCACAGATTTTTTACGAAAAATTTCTGGTCTTATAAAATTCGATCAGGTGGCTCAATTACTATATCAATTTTTACACAGAAAGAAGCGCAACTATTCTACTTGTAAACCAAGTTTCGGCTCGAATAATAGAGTCGTTCTTATGCTACAAATATTTGAATTTTGTAAAAGTTGAAGTTTGAAAAAATCTGATCCATTTTTATCGATATTTCATCTCATTCTAAGTTTTCTCACGAAAAAAAAATTCGTTTAGGCAAAGCTACTTCTAATAATAATTTGTTACACTCGAATCCGCATTATTTCACATAACACGTTACAATAATCAACGACCTTTAATTTTTATTGCAATTATTTCAAACAGTAAAAAATAATTAAAACATACTTGCCTGAAACGAGCAAGGAAAAATTTGAACCTGAAGGTATCAAGAAGCTCGGAAAGATCTGCGCAATAATTCTCATGAACGAAACATTCGCGATACAAGCGCTTTGTGATAATACGCTGATGACATTAATGAATTGCGTTTCCTTCCTTTGCGTGTAACGCAACGATTTATTCTCCACTTGCAGCGAGCGGAACAGACGTGGGGCGTTTAGCGGATGAATTGCGTGACAATAATTAATATTCCATTATCCGCAAGGAGACGATAAGGAAATGAAACGTCTGGCCAATGGTGCGGAAGTTCTTATCAGTGGGAAGTGGAGAGAAACCAATGCGCGAGTGTTGCGGCCACGATCGCTACTCGCTTTTATCTCTCGTTTGGCCAATGAAATTAATGAATAAATCTGCTCGCTCATGATGGCCGATCACTCTTCTTTTGGGGACTGATTGCACATGAAACGTCTTAAAAAATCGTTTATGTTCACTGCGTCCACCGACGACTGATTATTGGACTTCCCAATGCTTAAAAGACACTAACTCTCCTTATCTCATCGTTCGGTGGCGTAATTTATAATAAATTATAACTAATATAGCTGCTTTAGAATTAACAGAATGTCAAGATAACGCAGATTCTTTATCAATCCATTTCTTGGAAATGATTTCATTAATATATAACATTCCTGTTAACTAGTCATTATAAGCCTGCCTGATAAATGTGTAATCAATATCACTAGGCAGATCATTAAATAAATGTAATTTAATAAATGTAACTTTTCAAATAGCCACCTAATTCGAAATTATTTCGAACCGATCGGATTTTTCAAGTTCAAATAAAAGCTACTTGAGCCGGATTAGTTTAATTAACAAAAAATACGGGCAGTTTTTCTGGACGACCCAAGCGGTTCAGTAAATATAATTTAAAAATATTACTATCTCGTACGATGGAATAAACGATTATTTTAATATCCGAATCTATTTGAAACAAACTTAACAGAATCCTTCTTTTGGTGCCTGCAACGAGTGACGAAAGTTGCATTTTTTGGTTGAGTACGAGAAAAAGAGGCTGCGCGCTCGCAAAGCCGCGCTCTCTGCCTTTTCACACATTTTTAGCACACCAGTAGACAAAAGCCCGTTTTTCGCACACCTTCTGCATACTGTACACACAAAAGGGTAAAGCTTTTGCGCGCCCGTATCAAAAAGTCGTTTCTATTAATTTTCTTATTTTTATTCAGGAAAACCTAGCTGACCGTGCATGAGAATAGATTGGAAACGCAGGAAAATTGCCTCCCGCTTAGCAATTCGCGCGGAAACCATTGCGGTCATCCATTTAAATTTTGGACCGCAAATGATGCTGTTCGACTCTGGGAACCGTCGAAGCTGCAAACTGTCCGCGCATCCACGAATCTGAAAAAAGTGACAATTTTATCCATTTGGGTAAAAAACGACAAAATAAATAACTCCGATCCACGATGGTCAGGGTTGGAGACTTGTCGAATTAATATGGATTGTCCACTAAACTACTGAACGAAATAGGTATGTAGTTTCATCGAAAGTTCATTTACTCAATTCAAGTAGATTTTTTTTGTCTTCGAGATTCACGCGAGCACTCTTTGCCCTCCCGATCATCGTTTTATGGCATGATGCGGATAAAAAGTGCGTGGTTGATACGCAAATGAGCCGTACTACGATGACCCTCACGGTCCCTAACGGATAGGATATTGACCCGTGCATCAATCGGCGCGCATCTCATAAATTGTGCGTAAGCAGTACGACTATTTGTTTCGCAGCGAGGAGAATATCTTTCGATGCGTTTGTAATCCATCAAATTGTCGACGCATAATGGCGATAATTATTGTCTCGGTGAACTTTGTAACCACTCGTATGATCTTTCCGCAGCAAACACACCTCAATGATTATTTATTTCAACGACAATTTATTCTACGACGTAACATACGAAAAAAATATTTTTGTGAAAGAATATTAAAAAAAAATAGTATAATGATCAGCAACTGGCAGATTAAGTTTGTGCATATTCTATAAAAAAATTTGGAGCTGACGCACATAATGTTCTGTCGAAAAATAACATCTTACGACTAAATTTTTCGAAGATTGCAGAGGGAAGAAAAGGAGCCAATAAAAAGTCGGCGATGCACGCTAAATACATTTTTATATGGCATAAAAGTTGTATACAATATCTTCCAATACATTAACAGTAATATTTTATTCAACTAGGTAAAATTCTTTAGTACGGTTGTGATGCTTATTGTGAACTTTCTTTTTTTTTTTATGTCTCTACCTTTTCCTCGACTGTTGCGAAGAGAGTTACGATTCACCCATCACTTTACAACTAATCGGTTTTGTTCCATAAATTGTTTAATACCGGATGGCCCTGAGGTCTGATCTGAATCAAGGAAGTCTAGAGAACGTCCAAATGTCAGGCAATTTTTTTTTAAATTAAGGAAACAATTTTATTTTAAGTTATGGATAATGAGAGACGTTACGAAATAAGAAAAACAGTTTCCGCTTTGATCAATAGAGATTCTATTGATTTACCTTTTTTACGCATGCTACAAATTAATTATAAATTGAGATATACTGAAGACTGGCTGACATTTGCATCGCAAAATTGCATACACGATCGGTAGGTTGTCAAAATTCTGTAAAAAACGAATATTAAACTAAGTAATGTTACGAAAAACATAAGATTTTTTTTGCCATTTTCAATGTTATCTACTTGATTTTGTTGGTTGTTGGATTTTTATTAACAGCAATAATAGAAAATTAGTACCTTATTACTTTCTCTAAATTTTACATTTTCACTTCTTTCCTAAATAACTTTTCCAGAACATAGTTTTTTTTCTGGTTGCAATTAAATGGCCAGATACTTAATTGTCAATAGTCTAGAGTTTTTGAAACGCTAATAAATATTATATAATGTATAGAACAAATAAGCAATGAGAGTGAGTTGAAAAGTGATGGGAGGATTGTATTTGTCTTGCGGAAGATGTTTTGGAAACTTAATGATCTCTTTAATTGCTCGTTGATTTACTACCGTGGGGTAGGCAGTGATCGCGTTATTTTGTGATGTTGGGTAACTCTCTATAGCGTCACTTTGCGGTGATTATATCCTGCGATGTTTTTATATTTTTGTACAACGAATATCTCGGTGTTTATGGTTACGATCGATGAGGTATCAATCAATTATATTTATGAATGAATAAGTACGAGTTACGAGTAACTATGAATGCAATAAGCATTGATTAAAAAACGATGTCAACGGATGGGACAGATAATACACTAAATGGTTTCAATTGTCTCAATTTCAAACACTTTCTGGAAGACTCTACACCAGGTAATATCGATAAAGAGATTATCTATAGCTAAAAAAGCAGTTTTCATCGTTAGAAGACTGCATAAATTTGCGTGACCGGTTACCGAAGCACCGGACATGCGAAAAATGACAATTTTTAATAAACTTCCATAACAAAGTAAAAAAAAATACGATAAGCAACAGTGGAAGAGATCTGAAGACATGATTATGCAACGATGCTTCGTTTTTTCCTTGTGATTATGATGACACACGCTTTCATATCTTTTAAAATACTGTACAAAGTTACTTGGCAATATAAGCTCGAAAAAACATGAAAGAACAATTGTATATATAAAAAAGTAATCATACAGACGATTACACGGAATTCCCTTGCGTTATCCGTCACTTAGATACTCGCACGTCCATTTCATTTACGCAAAACTCTGGCCTCTGAGAATTTGACCGTTCACCTCTGCATACGACTTTTCAAAGTCCCGTAGCATTTCAATATATCCTCAGACACCTTGCAAAGGCGTGACTGATTCAATGGTGAAATAGCAATCGTAATTATATACAAATATTTTGGAAATTTGGCAAAACCTCGATTACCCCGCGGTATCGTTAATAGACTCAACAAATTAACAGCAATATTTACACAACAGTAGAAACAGCATTACAATGATTTTTCTTTTTCTTCTAAAAAAATCGGTTATAAAGCGACCGATCGTTTTTAGTACCGTTCGTTGAGCCGATTCGAATCGTCGATGGCCGCGCACGAAGCCGACAATACGGAAATAAGTAACCGATGGAGGCTTTCCTTTTTCCTTTTTCGCAAACAGCAGCTTAGCGAATTTTAAAAAACATTAAAGCACAATGGTAACAAACAACGGCACTTAGAGCGCGAAATAGGCTACGATATAATTCGTCGAGGCGTACTTTCATTCGCTGTTGAGAATATTTGAAAATTTATGTACTGGCATTAGAAGTCTTCATGCATAAACTGATGTATCCAATTTCGCAGTTGCAAAATTGATTTTATGTACCAATTTATACATTAAAGTGTCCAGTGCCAATATACTAAAATTCAAACAGATTTTTTAGAGCGTTTGGTAAAACGCATACGCGCACCTCGTTTTCCTCCTTAGCTCACAACAGCGACAGATCGATGAAAACCGCTTTCGTCTTCTCCAACTTCTTTTGGCAATATTTACTGCACCGGCAAGTTCCGGTTTCATCTCCACCGGGAAAAAACATTCTATCACAAAATTGGTATTAAGTTTTCATAATGAGATTATAAGATTTTACGTGATGTAGGCGCCGAAGCGCAACCACGGAATATCAGAATCGGAGGGTTCCATCGTTGATTTTGCCTCCCAAAATGCGAAAACCGAGTAACAGGCCGTTTTGGAAGTATCATTCGGGAGCGGTTGGAGCGTTACTGAAATCATTTCGTCGTTGCAATCGCTCGGGATGCGAGCAAGCTAGTTGACTAAAGTCGCGGACGACGTCGTTGAAGGTTTCGTCTCCTGTGACACCGATTTCGGAGTCTTTCATCTCCTCATTCAATAATCCCAATCGCAACCTGCGGCAATGGAAGAAAAAATCGAAATGAGTCTCCAAAAAGTAGACAAATCACTTGAACTTAAGAAATGCTTATCTAAACTTTTCCCAACCAAAATATTGGTTCATTGATGAAACTGAGAATATTTATTTTACATTTCCATAGTGCAAGAAGTTATCAATAAATCAATTAGTCAAAAGAATTCAAAGAAGATTTAAATGATTTATAAATGCAATTTTTTAATTTGATAAATTGGCGTAGAGTTTGATTTTTTGTTGTAGTTTCCGAGGAAATTATCTTATTACATATAAAATGAGGACCTCAACTTTTTTGAGAACTCGAAATAAAAATGTGTTTGAAAAAAATCGGAAAATTCATGTGTTCTATCGAATCGACCTTTCGGTTACTAATATATGCCTAAGGTATTGTTATAATCTGAAAAAAGTGTACGTACAGTGTCACGATATCGGCGTTCGCTTCCTTGACAGCAATTGAAAGAGGCTTAACGCCGCTCTCATCTTGTATGTGTTGATCCGCGCGATGTTTCAGTAATAAACATACTTGTGCAGTGTGTCCTAAAAAATAAGCAGTATCGTTGTAAATGGAATAATAGTTAACATTCTCAAAATTGTGAAATTCCTGCTCATGCTATCAAAATACTCACCTAACTCTGTAGCCAAATAAAGCGGCGTTTTCCCCTCTAAATCTTGACAGTTTATTCGCGCACCATTCAACAGCAAATACTCGCAAGACATAACAGAACCCTGCAATAAAAATCCAAATTTAAAAATGCAAAGAACCGAATTATTCAACCTTTCGACTAAAATACACAGATATTGCAATTTTTCGGTGAATCTTTATATTGAGAACGAGAAGTACTTTTTTCCACGATAAAGAAAAACGACTAAAACTAAAGAAATTACTCCACTTCATTATTATAGTTTTATTTAGTTTTTGTATTACCTTAAATAAATATAACTCTCGTTAAAAACAAATAAAATAATGAACTAGATATGCGAAAACAAAAAAAGCGAGCAAAACATATTATTCCGCGATATTGCAAGAATATACGAACAATCTTTCTTTTTTAGTACTCTAAACTGATAATCTCTGATACAAAAAAACTTTCATAAACTCACACTTATTATAGCCTGGTGAATAGCGTTTCGACCTCGGTCGTTGGGGTTGGACCACATTTTGTCAGCGCCGGCAGCCATAGCAGCGCACATTACAGGAAGATTGTGAGCAGCCGCAGCTTTATAAAGCAACATATCAGGATGCAAATTTTCGATGTCCTCCTCATCGGCGAATTCTTCGTCCTCGCCGGCCGTCGAGTCTTGATCGGAACTAAGTTCGAGGCTTCCCTCAATCAAAGGCTTTGGCAAATCACAGCCAAACATCAGTACATCTGATTCCGAGACTTTTTCCTCCGATTGCTTCTCCGTGCCAGTATCTTTGTTCTCCGATATTTCGCTAATGTCATTTGATAATCCAGTGTTGAACGAGGCATCGCTTGTCGATGACAAATTCGTCTCCGAATGGCTGGTCAAAAGGACATTGCTCCCGACTCCGGAGCCGTCGCTTTTGCTCGCAGCCTCGACGGTATCGACGTCCTTTCTATTCGTGGTTTCGGCCTCAATTTCAGAATCAATACACTTAGATTCGCTCTTGTTATCATTAAGCGGAATCTCCGGGCTCGTCAAAATCTTCCCGTAGTGCGAAGAGGTGTTTTTCATATGCAATATCGGTCCACTATCCTCGGAACTCATGGAACTTCGATCGATTTTCTTGGCCTTGTCGACAGAATTTAAGCTATCGTAAGGAATGTCCTTGCTATCGTCCGAACTCACGGAATGTTGAAATTCTTTGACCGACGTTAACGTCGATGTCTTGTTGCGACTCGAGCCATCGAATTTATCGTGGCTTCGAGGTCTCCGACGTAATTTTCTAACGCTCCACTTGCGAAAACGTTGCATCTCTCTGCTGGAATGTTGACTCGTGGCGAGACTCGTCAGAGGCTTTACGAACTTTCGATCGACGTATTTCGCCTTTATCCAAGCTTCGCGAATATTACTGCAAAAGCAATCGTGACGTTTCATTCGCAGCTAAGCAATGCGCTGTATAAATATATAAAACGTGTGATTTTTTTTACCCTTTGCACTTTGGCGTTGCTTTGGTAATTTCTGGCGGTATGCGCAAAGCCTCATATACATTATTTACGACGGTGTTTCCTAATTCTGCCATTACTTTGAGTATCTCGGGCTCCCAATCGTCCAACGTTAGAGAACGCACTTTGCTGTAATGAACACCTAAACTTCTGTGCACACCGGAACATTCTGCCAGTGAAATATCATCGTTAACACCCCGTTTTTTAATTAACGTTTTAATTTATGTTCGAAAATGCAAAATACTTACCAATACAAAGTGTGATGCCCAAGTTTATGCTCGCCCATCGGGGATTCGGATTATCGCAATCGCAGCAAACATCATTCCCTGGTATCTTCAGTAATTGCTCCCATACTCTGTAATTAAGCGTGTCAATTACTTGAAACATTAAAAAGGCACATTGCTCAGAGTAATTCCCTCCCAAAGAGAAAAATTGAAACTTCTGCAGGTTATTTCATTAAATATTCTGTATCTAACGATTCGTACCTAGATTTTGGTTTCGGCGGAGGTCTCACTGGTCCTTTACTGTCTCTATTTTGCACCTGATGCGAGCTCGAATTAGAGCCAATGCTCATGCCTCTTTGAATAGCCGCTCCGATAGCCTGCTGCATAGCGGTAACCCAAGCCAAATACATCTCTTCGCTATCAGCTTGCAGCATATGACTCCTGGAGATTAAAGGATTTCACATAACGTATCATTCTGTTTTGCATTAAACATGAATCTATGATATCAACTGTCGTACTAGCTTGCCCAGAGATTACGCGAGCTTAGCGGCAGTTTGCTTGTTTAATAAACCACGATTAACGTCCCGTCATTTACCCTGACACGATAATCTACGGCTGTACGCGCTCAGCTGAACTTTCGCCAGATATTAAGGCTCATCTTTAGCTTTATATTGCAAGTTACAGCAAATACATTTATTAAAAGCAGAGTTAAGTCAAATAAACTGCACCTTAGATTTATTTAATGCTCCGAAAAATGTGTAAAAAATTGCAGAAACAAAACGCAAACAGTTTTGCAAATATATAATAATCCGAAGATCATCTTCAAAATGATATTCTATGAAAAAATACCGTATCAAGATAAAAGATACTAAGCTCAGTGAATCGCTTACTTCGTCGGGCTCAAAACTTCAAAGCAGTTTCTCCTGTCGCAGTCGACCGACGGTTTGACGGTGCACAAACGAAGATCTTCTTCCATTATTGTATAGTCCTCCTCGCCCGTTCGCTTTCTGTACACCAGTTGATGATCTTTAAGGCAGAACCATCGTCTGTTCCACGTTTTAAAAGCGTTGCTCGTTCGCTTAAATAAGTAGCCCTCCATCTTTGGATTTCCCGGTGCCGCTGAGGGAATCAAATCCCGACTAGTTACATGAATATGACGATTCTCCATCTCTTTTTCGAGCTTAGACGAATCGCCTCGCATTCTTATCAAATCGTCACTGAGATCCTTGAGAAAGGGATCGAGATCCTGGGCGAGATCACTGCCTTGGTGATAATAAGTAAAACAGGCATGCATGTAGCTCAGCAGAGTTCCTAGTATCTCGTGGCGTCTACGCGCCTGTAGCATCGTCAACGCGTGAATATAATCCAACGCTGTGTGTCGGAAACATGATCTTGTGGCTGAGAGAATATTTGACGTTTCTTCGTACTCGGCAGGTCGCGACTTTGGAACCTGAGAATTCCTGTTTAATGCCACGTCCAAATCCGCTGATATCTTTTCGAAATAGTGGCGAGATTCCTTTACCCGTTTGATGTCACTGTTCCAAACAATTAAATAATTCGATGATTGTACAATTGCATTTATTGGTTTTATTGCAGAGTTAACGATGACTACTTGGGCTTGATAACAGCGAAACTCGGATAGAATTGCGGCTTCATATCGAACCCTTGATAACGTTTAATCGTGCTATAAGGCGATTATGATAGATACCGACAACAGTTCAATATGAATTTGAGAAATATTAAGATTTTTTTTTTTCGTCGGTATTTAGACTTACCCTTTCATAAAGGAACTGAGATCCTTTACCACGGTTCTGGAGGCTTGGTCTAGCAAGATTGTGTGGAACTTGTTCATTTCTTGCAAGGCGTGGATGAGTTTGTTTAAAAAGGCCATTATCTGGGCGTCATCGTTAAAGTAAAGAGATAGATCCCACAGACTGTTTGCAAACTGACTGTAACGAAAAATAGCCGCGATTCAGTGCTTGGACGGGACTTGGCATTGTTGCGAGAGAAGATTATTACTCGTGCATGGAACGTAAGTGCATTGAATTGAGTCAAGCACTTTTTGCATTTATTGGAGTATCTGACAAAGTTTTTAATATAAATAATTGGATGGTGTTGGGTTTGTATGCCTACAGTGCATCGAGTGGCAAATTCAATATGCTGTTTGTAATATGTGCTGAATAATAGGATACAATAGTTGTTACTTTATTACATTGATGTTTGTTACAAATTGTTAAACATATATTGATATAATGCTAAAGTATCTTTTCCATTCCTACAGTGTATTTGATATTATTCACACGTTTTGTGATTATCATGAAAAAATAGTTTTTTGCATGATTTTACCAAAATATATGACTAATTGTTAAATAACAAGGACAGTATGTTAAAAGGTTGTGTGTGAATATTTTTGTATTGTAATAAGTCTCAAGTTCAATATATTGTTCTTCTTTTTTGGAGCTTGGTATTATAAAATAAAGTTTTAGATATGCTGTAGTCATGTATTTAAAAAATCATTGAATAAATGTTTTGACAATGATTAAGAGTCAAGTTTAGAAATTTCTGCATTGTATTGATTATAAAGTTCAATGTTCTCCTCATGCTTAGTGCTTAAGATTATGAAATATCTTTGGTTTTATTTTATTCAAAGTATCTGAAAAATTGATAAAAGACTGTTGATGGGCTGATAGATGATCATGTTTGGGTATTCTTGCAGTGCATAATTCTGCTTGTGTTATGTGCTGATTATTGTAAAATATCTGTTGCATTACATCATTGAAGCATCTGCCGTGCAGCGTTAAATATATATTAGTATAATGATGAAAAGTTATACAGGCATATTTTGCATTGGGTTGAGTATCAAGATCAATATTCTGCTCTTATTGCATACTTATATGATTGTTATGTGGTGAGAAGTGAGAGATTATATTTCTCATTTTACCTGATAGATAATCGAGTGAAAACTAAGTTGAATAAAGAAGAACTGTGAGAGACACAGGAATTTCCGTAGCATTATCAGAACTCTTTAACTCGATTGTCATTTAAAACGGCAACCTGCATGACTCACCCTCAGTGGTAATTCATTTACACTTCCTGACCTTCTTCCCACAGTTATGAATTTGCATTTGACAAAGCCTGTATTTGACATACTTTGGGCAGATTTACACATCAGATAAACTATTTCCAGGGACATTATTCAGAGCTGAGCCTTAATGATCTCTAGAGCTAATTGCTAATGAATATTTCTAATCGCTCCAGAGCATTAGACCAAAAATTATAGAAAAAAAATGGATTTCAAGCTCTCACCTTTGATGGGCCACAAAATTCTTTCCAGCATCGATCATCGAATTGCAACTTTTCAGGACCTGCGAATTAAAAATATATATTCTCATTGAATTGGTATGCGAGAAAAGATGTTGAATAAATGCGTAATTATGAGAAAAACTTTGTGCTATGGGAATAATCCATTATTTTCGAGTATAAATCCAGCCGAGTGCAGTGTGGGTAAATTGGAAGCACTTATTGTGCAGCCTCTGAGAACTGATGACCAATTAATGGTCATTAAGCTACTGCGGCAAGGCATAATTCACAAAAATGTACCTTGTCCAACTTCAGCTCCAATTGGTCAATGTTTCCTTCGACATCTTCGATGCAGGAGCTAAAATATGGAAATGAGTGAAGTTTTAGTGCTTGTAGCAAGAGAAGTAAGACAATTCGAAACGAAAACACGATGCCAAGCTTGTAAGGCTCGTTATTTCTAATGAAACTTCAAGACACAGCGGCATTATAAAAAAAGCAGATGTTTTATTGTCGCAGAAAAATCATTGGACATTCTCGAGCGACAGTCACAACAATCGATGAATTATCGCCGCAAGTCAATTAGAAAGTATTGAGGTCTGCTCTCACCGAAATTTCGGAGTATCCCGAAGACACTCGTCGAACTCAATCAGAGCCTTCATATCGGCGTTATTCTTGTCACTGAGTTCGAAAATAATTCCCAAAACGCGGACGATTTATCACGTTTCACTGTTGCACTTATATCCATGTAAGAAATACGATTTTTCGAGGAACGGAAGTATTAACGAAAAACAACACACGGAAAACGCTCACGCTCCCTACTCTTCTGTCAAAAATTCACTGAGAGCTGAAGGCGGCTGCTTGTAAACTGACAATGCGTCATTGCTGACAATAAAGAGCCGCGAAATATTCCCGCAAAGGAGTTTGCGAAAGCTCGGCTACGACAGACAGCGTTGCCGGAATGAAAAGTCCGTTTCTAACTGAATCATCACCGAAAGGTAATAAAATTCGAGCTTTATAACAATAATAATATATTCGTAATATTAGCAAAGTCACGTAATAGCAAAGAATTATATATATATTCATATTATTCTTTGGTGATAATTCGGGCGTTGACTCTTAATATAAGGGACAATCAACCACATAAGGATATAATAAATTGTTATCATTTATTAAACTTTTATTTACAGTGGAACAAAAGGACGACGTATTCAACAAAAAACTATAGTAAATATCGAGAAATGAAAATTGAAAACTAATTAACAATTAAGGCGCTATCAAACTTAAGGACTACATGAAATTGAGGACTTAACAAACGTAAGTCCTCAACAAAATGGAGGAGTACGTAAAATTAAGTACTTTACGATCTTAAGCAATTTACATACTTGATAAGCTTCTTTTTCGAGTGTTTTTTCGAAAATTTACATACGAAATTTGTTAAGTAAGGCAAGTTTTATAAGCCTATTGTATTCATAATGTTATGTTTCAACATGTAATAAATGTTGTTCACTGTGCCTTCCGATATTTCGTACACATGATTTAATCCTCATAATGTTTTTCGGGTCTAGTTTATTTTTATTCAGGATGATAAGCAATCACCAAAACGTATAGCGCAGCATATTATGAAAAATATTCTATTTTATTCCAAACCAATAATAAAAACGCAGTTTTGAAAAATGAGAAGTAAGTGGTTCGAAATATGTAATCGATTCGGCACAGTCCTGTTAAATTGGCACCACTGACGGCGGAAGTTCCTAGAGCTGTCAAACGGGACTAATTATCGAGGATTCTCGTGCTTTGCCTGCTTTTCCATCGTAAACGAAGTGAAAAGGAGTTAATTCTCGTTGTTCGGACGATGAAAATGTCGCACGTACGCTAGAAATCGTGACGATTATTCAGCGACCGAGGAACAAGGCGGTTATGTCATTCTGGTGCATCAACGAAACCCTGTGGAAAGTATCGTAATGGGTGCAATAGCGGAATAATAAAAATGTCAGTAAATGAAGCACTGGCGAAATGATTCTGATGACAGGGGAAAATTCGTATATCTTTCGGCTCATCTATGATCCAATAAATAATGACGAAGGATTAAATTATGCCCCGTAAAGAAAAAATGTAAGATGTATTTTGTTAATTGAAAGAAGACGATGAAATCAAACTGATAACGAACAACAAACAACAGTATTTTCATTTTGTTGTTTTTAGCAATGCCAAAACATGGGAACGAGACAGAAGAAATCGTATGAACACGTACTTCAAAACTTTATCCGATCTATTACCGCCTTATCAGGATGGGCGCAAACGCAACAAAGTCGATATTCTCATTCATGCATCCAAGTACATAAAGGAGCTGAACAATCGCACCGAAGAGTTGTTCAATACTCACGCCGGAGAGGCACACAGTAAGTCGAGTTTCTGACGTAAATAAAGCTAAGTTATCTAAGAATAATGAGAATAATGTTGGTAATTGTATGTATGAAGTATTTTTAATTAATCAATTTGTATGATTTCATGAGTCCAATTGCGATTAAAACTTGATTTTGAGGTGTATCCCCCTCGTTAATAATTTTAATGACTCTGTTCTTTCACTAAATATTATTCATTTTCAGAGGAAGAGTTGAGTCGTTTGAAAAAGTTGGTTACGCAACTTTTCTCTCGCACACAACTTCTCTCCACGCTGTTGCGAGATGCCGGTATCACAGTTCCCGCAGAACCGGCGCTAGAAAAGATCTCTCCTCTGAAATGGTCCAACAAAATCAACGTAGAGGACGGAGAAAAGTATTTAGATAGATCGGTGGAATGCAAGAAGCCGGAAAAACGTAATAAGAGTAAACAGAATGGATACAAAGTGCCTTCCAAGCAAAAATCAGTCAGTCTTGCCAGCAGCTCTCTGAAAAAAAATTCGGAAACAAAAACGACGGCGGAGTGCGCTAATGGACTGATTGAGGATCAAGAGAATCATGTAAATAGTAGCATTAACGAAAGTAACGAAACTAGGGACGCTAGTAGCGCTGCTAATAAAGGCGTGAATTCCAACACTCACAATGTTACAGGTACGTAAATAATGCTATTGAAGGGAGAAATAAACAAAGCGGTAGTTTCTATTTACTAATTCAATACGGATACGCTCAATCCAATTACTCGAAGGTCGAGAGCAATCGCGCCAAATGATAATTCTACTTGAGAGAATTGTATGTACAATTATTCGACATTTTGAAAATTATTACATTTTTGAGAACATAAGATCTGTATTTTACCATGCAAAATCAACAAGGGTAACGCCTGTAACTAGAATATCAAGCAAACTCAATTTTTTAAGATATCTCAGCAGAAAAACCGAATTAAAAATAAGAAATATACAAAACAATTCAATTGCCTACAATTATTCCAGAATGCATTCATGCAAATATACCCCCAACGAAAAGTTATTACTTAATTAGAAGAATAATTTTTTATGCTTTCCGGTTTTTAGCTTAAAGCTTGGGCAAATTTCGGATATAATTTGGTTGAATGTTCACATACTGCATATAAAACGTTTCCGGAAAAGCGCTGTTTATTCAAAACATTCTTCTCAAGATAGAAAAAAATTGTAAGCATTTATTAAATTCGATTAAAGCTCCAAGTAACCCAATTTAAAAAAACTCTAGACCCGCCGCACGATGTCACAATGTCGCCACTGGAATCAGCGGGCGCGAAGCCGAGCAAAGGAATTCGGAAGTTGGAATCGCGGAAGAAGGTCAAAAGAAAAGGAAAGCTCGCGGATATGAAGATAAAGAAGAAAAAGAAACCCACTGCATCCTCTTCCCAAAGTCAATCGATCACGAATCTACTACCAGGAACATTGATATGGTCTGCAGGTAAAATCATGCCGTTGGTCACGCCTATAACGCCTCTAACGCCAAACATCCTCGTGAGCGGTCAAGCTCAGTCAGCAAATCCAATAATACTCAGCAACGGACAGCAGAATCAAATGATCGTGATGCAGCCACTCTCCAATCGTGTACCAAATTCTGTATTGCCAATGCGCAGTCAAACGCTCATGAAAACCGTACAAAGAGTGGCTTTGCCAAATGTACAAACGAGTGTCGGTACTAACTCCCGAGATTGGGCCTCTAACGTTAAGAACATCATCGAGGCGACGAAAATCGGGGGTCGCAAAAGAATTCTACCGAAAAGCAAAGAAATCACGACTACGACGATGGCCTACAAAGTTCCCATTCCTGCTATTCATCGCGAGCCAATAAAGAACAAAACTCACGATACAACCGACCCGGAAACTAAAGTTAAGTTAAAAAAGTTATCAAAGAGCAAAAAAAATCTACAGCGAGAAAAAGTTGACTCAGAAGTCAAAGAGACGACTGACAAGACCGAATCAAACAAAGTCACTGCCGTTGTAAACACAAAAAGCCCGGAACCCGCGGTCGAAACATCAAAAACCTTAGACACCGGCGATCGAAAAAGGAAAGCAACCGAAGAGTCCGAAATCGAAGACGCTCCGGAACCTAAAATTGTGAAAACGGCTAAACTTCCGGAAACGTGTAAATCCATCGAAAGTATGAGACACGTAGTCGAAAGAATTGGCGAGGATACGAGCGAAGTTAACGAGATCCGAAATAATCAGGAGGATGAATCAATTCCCAACGAAAGTCATGCGGATAATTCCCCAGCGATCTCAGATCCTGTTTGTAACGGTGAGAATGTAACCGAAGTCAAAAATGTCTCAGAAATCAAAGACAGTAACGAGGCAATCGGGAAACCGATTGTTTTACAGCCCGAAAGTACTCTGAATAGTCCTCATGGTGCTGATAAAGAATTATCTCCCGTTGAACCCATAAATACTGCAATATTGCCGTCGCCACTTGAAAATAAGTCTCCCAACCCTTCAACATCGGAAATTCATGTCCCTGCGGTCTCGGAACCCTCAAAATCATCGTCGGAACTAAGTAATGCGCAACCTGCGGTTATTACATCGTTTTCCGAGGTCGAGGAAGTTATTGCCGAAGTTAATGACGTTTGCGAAAAGAAGAAAGACGTTTGCGATCTGGGATCTCGATATGAAAGTCTGCTCACAGCGACAGAAAAAACAGATGTTGTCGTGGACGGCAATATCGTCGAAAATGCCAAAATAATCTTGAATCTAGATACTAATACCACGACAACAATGAAACCAGATATTCCGACGGTCGTTGAATCGTTGAACCCAGAACCAACGACATCTGTCCTGGAAACTGCTAATAGTGTGGAACATGAAGTGCAGGAGGTGGCAAAAGTTGTGGAAAGAACGAAAGACGAGAGTCTTAAGTCTCTTTCCTACAGCGCGAGCAACAGCTTCGTGCCTATAAGCAATCGAGCTGAGGGACTTCACTCCGATCTCTCGAACGACCTTTTCGCCTCTCTTCAGGTTCCCTCGAGTTCTCACAATCCCGAATCGATATCTCCAACTGCAGCTTTTCTCATGGCGTTCCCATTGGTTTCTTCGCTCAACGGCAAAACCGAAGTCCTCGAGGAGGAGATGAAGGAAGACTTGAAGTATCACAGTCAAACGCCGCCGATGCTTTTGCAAATCGGAGCAATTGAACCAAACAGCTTTAAGGTCAAAACTGACACTGTTGTAGCTCCGCAAGTAGTATCCAACGATAAATCTGAGAGCATTTGCCAACAACGTGAGGCTAACAAAAGTCAGATGATTCCTAAAGTTTCCAACGATCCAGTAGTGACTAAAGCTTTGCCTAAAGTCGTAAATACTGAGGCGATCAAGGATCGACTGTACAAAGTCGTGCAATATCCTGAACCCTCAGCTTGCACCACCTCAAATAACAATTTTGCTGTAACAGCAACAAATGCCAGACCAAATAGTGGCACAATAACGGCCACCATTCCGACATGCGTTATTCAGCCTACGTCGATGATTCAGAATTCTGTTTCTACGTCCAACGTATTGGATTCTTCGGCTGCTCCGGCAAAATGCGAGAATCCTGTACAAAAATGTGAGTCACAATCGCAGAGCGTACCGAGCTCGAAATACGAGGGAATAAATTCGAGCACGATGCGAGCGCCACCTTTGAGCAATCCAAGCGAATTGCCGAAATACGATTCTATAACTCGATACCCCAGTATTCCGGATTACGTGGCTGGATACGCGAATTTCTCTGCGGCTAATATGAATCAGCATCGAACGACCTTCGAAATGGCTAAGAATGCTGTTGGAAATTCATCCCAAGCCTCGACAACGCTTTCTGGAGTCCCAAACAGCTCGACCATGGCTATTGATCCTTCGATGCGCTCTCAGGCTGTTCAGAGCGCCTACGTTGCTCACACTACAGGAAAAGAGCCCCAGGCTTCGCAACAAATTTATATGAGTAGAAACAAAGATTCTGCCGTTGATTCATCGGAATCCATGATCTACGGCACGTTTCCTCCCGTTTCTCAGAGCACGCAGCACGAATACTCCAATAGAAGCAAGGACTCGTACCCTGCGCAAAATTACGACATTCACAGCAAAGAGGGCAACGTACAGGCGCCTTTTCAAGGATATCCTGTGCTGCAGAGCAAAAATTCTTCAGTTTTAGACTCCAATCCGACGCAGCAAGAAAGACCGTACATACCTTCGCGTTTGAACGAAAACATCGCCTCAGCGAGTATCAATAATAAAGACACTGCAGCACAAAATTCCGGAGACAATCAACGCGTCGAACCGACCGTTTCGACACAAACGGCTGTCAGTAAAATTGATTCTGCTAATTTTGTGCAGAGCTCTAGCTACGCGAGCTTCGGGACCAAAGATCCCAAGCAAAATATCGTCGGTGAATCAATGTTCCAAGTAAAACGAAGTGAATCCTATGCTCCTTACAGCAGAGACACGAAAAAACCGATTTTCGATTCTGCAAACTCAATCGCTCAGGTCTCGAGTAAAACGCAGATTATACCGAACGCTTCGGTTCCTCGTTATACTCATCAACTACAGCAGCAAACTCAGCAACAGCAGAACTGCGTAGCTACGTCTAATTACGGGCAGAGCACGGTTTCCGATAATTTAATCAAATCTACAACCACCGTTGCTCACAATTCGTCGAATTTTAGTATTCTTTCGTGGACTACTTTCTCTCCGATCAGCGGTGGGAGCAACAACAACAACAACAACAATACCAATAATAATATCGTGCAATACGAGCCAGGCACGGATCACGTTGATCAAACTGAGGGCAAAACTATATGCGAGAATTACAATTACGCGCCTATTCACAAAGAGACCGTCGCTTATGGAACCATGCTGCCTAGCGAAGGATTTCCTCAGGATTCTGCAATCCCCGGAGTCGACAAGACTCGAACAAAGCTTCACGATAATCTGAAGCCAAATTTCGAAGACCCTTCGAAAGCAAAGACCGTCCAGTCGGTAATTTCCCATCAAAAGCCAAGCAGAAATCATAATCAACCTGCGAATCCCGATGAATACAAGTTCGGGCCTGATAATAAAAATAAAAACAGCAAATATCCGATGGGTACGGCTTACACGCAAACGGAATTCGCGGGTCTTCAGCACAGCTCTAAGACTCATCAGACCGTAACAGCCAAGCCGGAGAAGCCGAATTATGCGATGCCAACTTATGATTCTCACGCTTCTTTCGATCTGGCAGAATCAAATGTTCACATAAAATGTAACAGCGAGATTTACGCAGGAAGTAGTTATAAATACGGCGATGAAAAGGATCCCAATGTTTCCAATGTGCAGCTGAAATATCAGCCTCATGTACAGAGTCAAGCCTCGATTTTGCACCACAACAACTCTGGGTACAACAACGTTCCCAAACAGAGTCAACAGCAGCAACAACAACAGCAACAACAGCAACAGCAACAGCAACAATCACAACCGCAACAGCAACAACAGATAGCGAATAAAACTAAGACAATAGGCCAACAGCAGTTGCAGCAACAACCCATTAGGCCTCCAGTCAATTGGATGATGACTCCCGAGATTAAGCATAATACGAACATCGCTGACCTTATTCTTCCGCCTATCGGCAAAGAGCTCGAATTTTGTCAGAACAATATATTCACGCAGCCACCGTCCTACAATCAAAACACGCCCAATCATCAATTCTACAATAATTACGAGGCTGTTAGCGCTCCTCACGGTTTCCCGAACATATCGAGTCTCCAGAGCGATCCTCGAAGAATCCCCGATGGCTTTTACTCCGAAGACCAACCATTTTCCTGGTCCCCGACCAAAAACTCCCAGGGCATCGAGCACAATCAAACGATCAAGTCTATGGATCAACACGGTGTTGTGCCCTCTACTCTACCGACTTTGGTCGGTGATCTTGCCCTTGGCACTAATATAACCGAGAAGCAGAACTTCCTTTTCGGTCAGATGCCTCCGAGAAGCAACAAGGATCTGGCGCAGCCGTCAATAAAGGAAAAGGAGACTAATGTCGTAGGTAGAGACTATCAGGCGATGCTGAACACGCAAAATGTTCAGCATAGCGCTCAAGCGACGTCCTTCCTCTCTGTGAGTCAACTGGTCGAGCACGAAAAAGCCGAGAAGTCCCATCAGCAACAGAATCATCATCCGCATCATCATAATCACCATCACAACCATCCAACGCCTCAGCAGCCTCAGCAAACGAGAAAAAATCAGAGGAAGACCAACACCAGTCCTCGCGGAAGCGGCAAACGTCAAATTGAATCGAGAAAGCAAAGCAATGTCGCAGATCAACAGTTGATTCCTCAACACACGGAGGAACAGAAACTTTCGACTTCCCACACTTTTCCCGATCAAACGTATCATCAGCAGCAGCCTCAGCAACAGAAGTACCAACAGAATGACGTTCATTGGAGAAACAGACACTGCAAGAGCAACTACACTGCCGAGGCGTTGATCGGAAGTACCACCAGCGTTCATGAGGCCAATAATCAGGATAAACAGCTGCAAACCTCGACGATCAAGTCCTTCTCTTCGGATTACGCGCAGAATAAATATCCCGGTGGTCTGACGACTACAGACATGGTAATGCCACCGATAAACTATCTTTCCAACACTGCGGACGAGGCTAACGGTTACGGACAAGTCGTTAATCAGAACTTCAATCATTCGTCCTACGCGTATTCGCCAAATACCAATATTTATCCTACGACCAATTTCATCACCAGTATATCCAATACTCCGACGAGTTACATGATGCCTCTTCACGATAATCCCACTGATTTCCTCGAGACAAACTCGTTCTTGCTGCCGAACGTGTCGAATGTACCGGCGACGTCGAAAACGACGATTAATACCTCGTCCGCGGTGTCTTCTTCGTCGAGTACGAGACTCACCACCTCTTCGACAGCCAGCGTTGCTGCCAATGCTAAAAATCATCAACAGCACTATGCCAGTAACGCTGGAAAACATCAGAATTGCGATAAGAGAAATTCTTACTCAAGTGCGTCAAAGAAGAGTAAAAGAAAGGCTGACAGTATGCACAACTTAGACTTTCCTCTGTCGACCGTTTCTTCACCGCTGGACGATTATCATCCTCATCCTTCGCATCATCATCATCACCACCATCATCATCATGCGCATCCGACGACTTTTCTCCCACCGCCTCACACCAATCCGCTGTACCAAAATCATCCACATCCAAGCGCCCTCGCGACTAATGCTAATCGGGTTACGAGAGGAGCAAATGCTACGGGAAATACAGCCGCTCTGAGTCATCATCATCCCTCGGGAACGAGTTTAACGAATTTCAATCTGAGCACCATATTTCCCGAGATCAATGACAAGGTAATATTTATCTTTTCTTCATATCTTCGCATTTAGTTATCGCGATTTTATCTGGGCTCGTGAGCACCGAAAGTGGACTTGAGAATTTATTTGGTTTTATCGATGTTTCATTTGTTTTCTAGGTCACTGGCTACAAGCCACCGAATGTTATTCCCCAGTCGTCAAATCACACAACGGCGACGTATCCACAGCGCGCTAATTACTCGACGAATAATGCGCTCGGTCACCTACCTCAGGTATTTTTTTTTTCTTCGGCATTTATCTGCGGATTGAGTATAGACTTTGCTACTATTATCGGCATCCAGATAGTATTTGGAAACAAAATCGAACATAAGTGGAGATTCCTTTTCCTTCGAATTGACACATTGGGTAGCACACCTTAAGAATGCATTACGTCCACATAGACAACTAAAAGTTTTGTTGAATCAGCGTTTGAGTAGTTTACAACAATGAAAAATATGGACAAAAGTCACTATCGTTGAAAATAGTGAGAGCATTAATTGCGAATAATCGTATTAATCGTGTCAACCATTTATTGATATTTTAGTTTATAAAAGGAAGATGGGTTTAAAAACTTTAAGACGATTTTAACAGTATTAATTCACTGGTTATTTTTCGAAGAATTTTGTATCTGTTTTTGGAGTCCCCATTTTTTTCCCATTATCTGAAGCTGCTCTTATGACTGTTTGGTGAACGGCCCTGAAAATATGTATCACGGAAATTTCCTACGAAAAGATATCCGACAATTGAATATTTTCAACGGTTCTGAACCATTTCTCGATTGATTTTAGAACTGCAGAAAAATCAATAAAAAATATGAGTGTTTTATGGATTTTCCTCTGTACATAGGTTTCGGAAGCGACGCAATTTACGACAGATCTTCCAGTTCCTCCTCCACCGGGCGTGCTTCACTACAAACCTACCTGATGAGTCCTCAATAACGGAAAAATCGACTATACCCGCACCACGCGATCAAGGAAATTCGAGCTTAGCGCGAGTGAAACTTTATACCTTTGTACATATTGTAGGTAATGTAATTTAATAACATAAAGATCAATTTAATCGGTAAGTCCGTCTCAATTATTCATGCGATTTACTCCCAATCGAATCACCACAATAATTCCAATTATCCAACTAATTGATCGAATAATTTGAAAGCACAGGCGTTGAGATAATTAGGTTGTTATACCAGTCTAAAACTTTTAAAAAATCAAACATTTTTTTGCATGTTCGACAGTTGATATCTTCTAGAATATCACCTAAAGATCTTAACATTTAAACTCAAATATCTTGAGAATGATAGCCTAAAAAGCAGCTGCTTGCAGGTCAGAAAAGCGTCATATTTTTCTTATTTGCTGGAACTCTAACTCAAAATCAAATTATGCGATTGACTTAAAATTTTCACGGCGTATTGTAAACATATTTTGTCAAATCTTAAAACATTTTTCGATTGGATGAAAAATGTAAATTTGTGATGGAAAAAACAACAATTTCAATAAAACACTAAATTTAGAGCTTTTACATTGGTATAGCCTCTCAAAAGTCTGGTTAGTAGCATTATCGAAAGCTCGTGATGCTAACGTGACTCGACGGTAAAATACAACCGCAAAGAATACGAAAAAACGTTCGAGTACACAGAAAAATATCGAATGCATTCCGAACGTCATTACGAAAGCGGCCAAAGTCGACAAACGTTCCGTTAAGATTATGTGTGCAAAATTCTCTGCCATTCAGCTACATCTTATTCTATTCTGTTGAAAGTTTCATTTCAGTCAAGCTTTTGCAACTGTTTAAAGATACTTTCTACATTCTTTCATTTTTTTATTTAAAAAAATTCTCGTAATTCTAAGAAAAGAACTCTAATTTAACTGTATTTATTTTCGAACGGAAAAAGGATGACACGGAGCGAATAAAGTGAATAATATTGATACTCAATGAACTTGATCGCAATAGTAATTTAATTTAAACGTATGTGAAGGCGCTACAAATAAAAGGCCAGCCGCTGGTGGAAAGCAATAAAAGGGGAAGAACTTGACAAAAAGCCGACGATTCTTTCTCTTGTTAAATTTAACTAATTTATCAAACTAAACAAAATTGATTTTTGTAAGAAAAAAAGTACTCATTTTTCAGTCAATTGCGCAACGTTTGCCTTACTAATAATTTCATATAATTCGCAGAGCTGCGTTAAGTGAATTGAAAAATAAACAGCCTAAGCATTGATTGCTTTTAAATTTCATTAAATTGTAAGTACAATAAACGTTCGATAAGATAAATCCAAGATTACTTTAATAATTTTGCTCCAAAACTCAACTTTCTCGACTAAAAAAATAAGTTCAAATCATTCTATTCAAAGCTCCCGGAAAAATAATTCTTTTTATCCTGTAATATTTTTGCATCACATTTCCAAATTCGAAATAGTGAAAAAAATCAGTTTCCAAATTACTGTGAATTAAAATCAGGAAATCTTCAGATAGTGTGTTCAAGTCGCAGTCCTAAAAAAGATCTGTGTGTTTTAGAGAAATATCCAAAAAGTTGGGGAAAAAACGTGACTGAATTGACAGAGAATGCCTGATATATGAGGGTCGAGAGATTGAATAGATCACGTCGGACACAATCATCAAACACAGCTCCATTGACGAGAGTAAGAAGAGCGTACGTGACTGTTACAGTTGCTAGCGGCAATTTCGTCCACGGAAAGCTCGCGCCGAACTCGCTTTAGGGTGAGATTTCAGTGTGGCTGGCGATCGTCGCCGAGTAAACGGTTTGCCTATCGAATATCGATTAATCTCATCGTCTTTGAGTTCATAAAAAGCGAACAAAACAAATCGAAGATTACAGAGTGCGGGTGTACTCGTGTAATCAATATATGTCGAACGTGTGTCAGTCGGCCTGCGTGATTAGACGCGATTGATAGTCGAGTTACCGCTCCGTTTCCTCGGCTCTATCCACATACAGTTACACTTTCCTTGTACGCGCAATAACGCATTTACACATCGACGTACAGACGGGGATTAGCGAGACACGCTCTCGCAAAAGCTATTGAAACCCGAAGGAAAGGGCATGCATCGCCACTTTGTTTGCACGACGAGCGATCGGCTCGGAAATGATCTAACTCTGGTCATTTGAGGTCGTGACACGAGTCGCGGCGGCCAGAGAGTTGGGCTTAAGGTCAATAAGAACTGTGTGTCCTCGTTCGCCCGATTATTACCGATTAAGCCACACACTGTCGAAGCAATACGTGCAAGTGAAGGAGAAACTTTGCCGTGCCGAGTGTTTTCTCGTATTTTACAGACTGAAATTCTGCCGAGGAGCCCGCCGCTCGATTTCGAAAAGATACACACGAAGAAGGAGCTGAAAATCTCGGGGAGATCGATATTGATAATCGGTCGATGAACAGACCGTGACGGAGTTATGGTGAAGCCGGGCGTGATAGTAGAGTGATTCGATACGACAGCGACGAAGGTAAGATTGTGGATATTACAGACATGGAACGACACACAGGACCGTTGTTCAACAATTTACAAATTTGTTATGTTATTCATATCACGTTGCGGTTGCATTTTTCAGGCAGTGAATTCCTGGGTTTTTTTGCTCCTGATCAAAGAGAAGAATTGGTTTCTAGCTATGCTTGAGACTTTTATAAAAATCTTAATGACTAATAACACTGTGATCCATCGAGTTGAAATTTCATGGCTGTGTACACAGTTTCAGTAGAATTTTTCATCGTGATTTGGCGTTTGGATTATATTGCGTTTAAAAAATTTCATTAGCTTTATGAAAAATTATTATAAATGCTTATTTCCTCAGAATCTTAAAACACTAAGCTGAAAATTTGAACAGAACCTGCAACAGGGTCGAACATTTTTTCTCTAAACTGAAGCCGCAATAGTGAGTTTAAAAAAAAGGATCCCAATTGAAAAAAAAATCAAACGTCCAATTTTCGACTTTGCATCCTCTTTTATAACGAGTCATTATTATCGATTTCTATATAATATCTATATTATATACACGGGCTGTATATATGGCTGGATACGCAAATTTCAAGGTAGCTAATTTGAATTAAAAGACTTTCGAAATGGCTCAGTATGCGGTTGGAGATTTAACACATGTATAGATTGAGGAACGGCTTTTTATCGGGAGAGATTTGGCTCGCGAGACATTATTGACGTTCGGAGCGTCACATAATTAATCGAGGCGATAATAGCTAGCATTAATAACTGAGCGATCGGTTCGGGACATATTAGTTTTCGTTGATTCACCGAGCGACGAGGCACGCGAAGAAGGAACTTGTGTTTACTCGATGAACGGCATTTAGTACAAGTAGAGTTGAATATTTATATTATCTTGTGCGAGTATGTATGCATACTATACAATGGATTTCAAGTATATGATATAAAAAATTATTTTCGGTTCGAATCGAGGCGTTTCTTGCGGTTGTTACTATATCCGGAATATCTTGTGGAACGTGACTAGGACTTTAGAAATCGCGTTTCGATGACTTAATTCATTCGTGAAATTGTGAAATAAATATCGCAATTATTGAAGCTTATTTAATAACAATTAATTCATAATGATAACATCGCTAGTGACGTGAAAATTTCCTTCTTCATTTTTCATCTTCATCGTGAAGTTCTGTTTTTATGATTTTTTTCCATACCTTAATATAAATAATTAAAACCGACCAACAAAAGTAGTTTTAAAAAATCTCCAGTGTCTGTGTGTATCCCAAAGGTTTGCTCTTTTGAATATGTTGTAGCTTCAATAATCATAGAATTATGAGAAAATTATGGGTAAATTATGAAATTCCAAAATTGATAAATACGTCAAGGTATCTCGAGAAAATTTTGAGCAGAATGAGAATTAGTATACGCATGTAGGTACAATGGAGGCTCTTCAGCATGAGGTTTACTTTAACATAGGGGTTTGAAATATATTAATTTTTTGTCAACTGCGGCGATGGATCCAATTATTATAACTCGAGAACGGATAAAATTATCGGAATAAAAGATATCACTTAAGTGAGAGTGATTTTTCTGAGGTATTTACTTAATCGTGATGAGATCAGTGAAATTTTATCGTCTCCAATTTGTTTCTGTCTAAAAATACAAAACGATATGAATTCGACAGCCTGTACACATTTTAAGATATGAATCTGAAATTTGTTGTACAAGTGTAGTTAACGAAAAAATGCAGAAAAGACTCTTCGAAGTGACAAAACTCACGAGGGTATATAAAAAACAAACCTCGTTGATATACATTAATATAATTAATTATTATATCCATTTGTAGAAAAAATGTCTGTTGCAATTATAAGAATTTTATATAACATCACATTATTTACGTAACAATAACAAACTCCTTCTATAAGAAATGATAATATTGCAGTGGACGAGAAATCCGGAAAACCGCAGCCGTCTACCAACATGAGTCGCGACATTTCCATCGTAAACGTGCGTGAACGCATGGAGGTAAGCAAAACTCATTTTTTTGTATTATTTTTCGTCTTCTACATTGACTCAGTGTATCGTGTTTCATAAAAAAAAATAATAAGATATAATACTATTGCACACGAGTTAAAGATGACTACAGCTGGTGATGTTATAGGCCAAATGCTATACGCTGACTAAACAAAGTGGCTCAAATGATGGAGAATAGAATATATCAAAACTTATCTGCAATTTTTCATATTCCATACGCTAATTCAACAATTAGCGCAACTCGTCCATCAATTTGCCGATAATAGACCTGCTTGTAAGCTAATCTTCTGTTCCTTTGAGTTTCTTTTCTTTTCACATACTGTTACAGTGATAATTAATGATATACAGTCCTTGTAATGAGCCTCATCTTCTATGGCAGTGTGATAAGTGAAACAATATTTTTTTTATTTCTATTATAAGCACATTAACTTATCTGAGTGGAATTTTACTCAGCTATTTCGTTTCTTTCGTCGCTTCTTTTTTAATCGGATGTGGCTCATCGTTTAATAATTTTTTTTTTTTAACAAAATACTAATAAATAAACTTAGTGCTTTAATGACAATTTAAAACATTTCTATTTGGAATAAATGCAATCAGTAATCGAACTAAATCAGACCTTTACCTTTTATTATTTCCGACAAATATTCTCGGTTAGCGGCATTGTTTTCAGTGCGCTCGTACTCACTATCAGTGATATGATATCTAATTTTTCCACAGAGATTGAGACATGATGTCGTCAATCATGTGGGTGATCAATTCGACGACATGATGTCCGAAGTCATGGACGGACTCGAAGCTATCAATAAATTCGAGGGAGCCAATGCTCTTCGTTTAAATGAAAACGAGAAATTGTACAACGACAAGAGGTAAACACACATTTCTAATACTATCACGAAATTTATAATGGCCTTCCAGTTAAAAAAAAAAAAAGTGATAAATGTAAATTGATGACAAAACTAATGTTCATACGACATAACGACATTCCGATATACTTTTTAAACAATTATAAATAACAGTTAAAAAAGAATTATAAGACGACTTGAAGTCCATGAATAAGCGATTGTTCATATATAAATTTAAACAACATTGTTTGAATTTTGCATCGGAATTTTTTAAGGTAAAAACGAAGAAATTTAAGGATAAAAAATTACAAACGTCTCGATTAGCATATAAACAAGAAAAAAGCATTTGAAAAAAAAAATCTCATTGCGCAATTTGTTATTGCTTTTAAACTTCTTACAGGTTGCATTGTTTTTCAGGAAAACTTCGAACGATGGAAGACTTCCAGAGAAGCAATTCCTCTGCAGAAATTCGGTGCTCACCGATCTCTACGAGATTAAACATTTTAGAACAATCTACAATGCCTTTATCGCAATCCTTATCATACTGTTACTCAACACGGTGACTTACGATTTGTTACATACTGGATCGTACGTATTTTTGCTGCATTTCTACGTCTAAAGGTCAAAAAGACTCTCCAAAGTTTGATTTTAAGTTCGGACTTGAGTATAACATGTATTGCAAGTTCGATCTTAAGCATCAACTTAAAGTTAAAACTTGAGGACTATAGATTCATTCTTAGCGATTTTTAAATCCAAATTGCAATATATTTAAGAAAAACTGCTGACATTGAAAATACTGAAAACCTTGATTTTTATAGTAATACTATCGATTAACTGCTAATGGGTTCGTTTTATTGTATTATTTAAAGAATTCAAATTTTTTAAAAATTTCCACATGAAATAGAATTTCCCGAATAAATTTTAAAAAAATATTTTTTAGAAAACCCTCGCCGTTTAAAAATATCCGTTTACGAGATTCTTTTTATTAGAAATTGTTTTCAACATATTCATTAATAGCAGCTTAGTATCATAATTATTTTAAATAATTGTTTTGAGTGTCGTATTATCGTATTAAACTCTTTGTTGAAGTACGTATAAGGCATTTTTAATTTTGATCTTGCGCTAATTCTGGTTTTTTTACTTAGGACGAGTGTCGGTGTGAAGCTGATAGCGATGGGCTTCGCCAAATTTTCAATAGTCATAGAAACTTGGCTGGCAATGCTCGCTGCAACTTTTAGCGTTTATGCCGCCACTAATTATTGGGCTCATCGACGTGTACAAATCTTGCCGAAATGTAAGCAAGTCAATAAATCGCATAAAATATAGGCTCAGGTGATCATGTATTTTTTTTTAATAGCCTTTGGACTCAAAGTATGGGACTACGTATGGATCTTATTGTACGTGACTTTCCAAGTGATCTTTATCATTTTTCCTGCATGCGCGATCGTTGTTACAGGAGCTCCACCGGTTTCTAATGTAATAATTCTCACCGAGCAGGTAAGACTCGATCGCTAACTCAATATTTCAGCCCGTTCAATTTAATCACGTGAAAATAGTCCAAAAAGTAAAAGATCCTTAAGTTAACTTACCAAAGAAAATCATATTCAATAAAGCGGCGGCTGTAAGATAAGAGCAATACTAAACTATTCATGCAGTAAAACTTGAAAGACTGAGCGTTATATCGATTTTTTAATTGGCAAATTTAAAAGCTTTGAAAAAAAAATGCAATAAATAAAAATGGCATTTTTCAACCAATATTGATTTTGTTTGCCTCCAGCGATTTAACACAATTTTATAAACGCTAATCTAATTCCTTTAAAGAATAAAACTCCTTTTTTTCTCCTACCGATTACAGTTTCTATAATGTAATTACATTATGTTAGCATAAAAAAAGTTTTGAAGAACAGATATAAAGAAATTTGATGTTACGTAGGTCCGATTGCTGATGAAGACTCACGCTTTCGTGAGAAGTACAGCTGGGGTGGTCACATCTTACAAGCCGCATTCGGATGACGAGAAACTCGCTTTTCCAGGTTTCTCCAAGTTTCTTTACTTCCTGTTCGCTCCAACACTCGTCTACAGAGACAATTACCCAAGGTAAAGACTAGAAACTCAGTACAATAAAATGTATCAGTGTGAAAACTTTCAGATTATGCACGCTTTACGATTTTCAGAACGAAGACAATTCGGTGGCGATTCGCTCTCTGGCATCTCATGGAAGTTGGCCTAGTTATTTTCAACATGTCGTTCTTATTCGAGCGGACGATCATACCTCCTTTTATTGAATTCGGCAAGAAACCTGTTGATGTCCGGAGCTTTATACTCTCAGCATGCGCAAACTCGTTTTCGGGCATACTCATATTTCTTAGCGGTTTCTACTGTTTGCTCCACGCGTGGATGAATTGCGCTGCCGAGGTCTTGAAATTTGGAGACCGATTGTTTTACAAAGTGAGTGCCTATTCCTATTTCGTTCTTTATCGTTTGCGTTCGTTAGACTCGAAAAAAATATGATTGCTTTTTTCATCTGTTACTTTAAACACGAAAAAAATATAAATGCACGATACTATCACAGATTAAATAGTTTGTAAACATTCAATTCATGATAATTTTAAAATACGGGCGTAAATATTAGAACACCCTTGTAAAATAGGTCTGAAACGACTTCCCCTATAATTCATCAATTTAATGACTTTCCCAATTATTTTTTATTAGGATTGGTGGAACGCGACATCTTTTCAGACGTACTATCGTAATTGGAACGTCGTAGTGCACGACTGGCTGTACACATACGTTTACAAGGACATATATGAAAATGTGACTCCGGGACAACGAGTCCTCGCTACCACCGCCGTATTCACCATTTCCGCGATCTTCCACGAGTACATTTTGGCCTTCTCGTTTGGTTTCTTCGTTCCAGTGATGCTCTGCATGTTCGGTATCGCGGGTTATCTCCTGGTCTTCTTTATTCGGACAAACAGCCAAATTGGAAACATGTTCGTATGGTTTGCCCTTTGCACCGGCAGTGGGTTGATGATCAGTCTCTACTGCATCGAATATTTCGCCCGTGTAAATTGTCCACCTTCCACGGAAGGAATTTGGGACTTTATTGTGCCAAGAACTGTTACCTGCTTCTACAAAACTGAAGAGCTTCGATAGCAGAATCCTCCGATAAAATTAGACAATACATTTTTATAAGTATCCCGATTTTCGAGGGCCGAACAGAAATTCTCTGTGAGTCTGACCACCGTTATTTTGAGGCTCCTAGATATGACTTATCATTTTTTGGCTCTTACTACTACTCAAGAGCAAGCACATTTTTATTTGGCACATTTAAAAGCATCATTGTGTTTGCGTAAATTAGAAAAATGCATTTTTCTGCGACTGTTAATACATTCATATATTCGGCTATTTTTTATTAAGTATGAATACAATCGTTGCTGAGTTTAGAGCTATTTTCTAGTAAAAATAAATATCCTCGTATTTTTCTGACATGATTATCGTCCACAGATTAAAAATAATTCAAGTAATATCCCAGATTCATGTGGGAAAAAACTTTAAAAATCTCTGAGATAGTAGTAAACTCTAGCGAATCGTAAGTCATACCTAAGGCAGAAAAAAGTAAGTAAACTCACGTAAAATAACTCCCTACTCAAGGGCAGTCAATATTCGATTGAAATGGTATCATGAATAACTTTCGATTAGAATAATTATGAATGGGCGGTAGTTCACCTCAAAATGATTGTCGCTAGTCTAAACTCATGGCGCATATTACTTTATGAGGAAAACGCTCAGTTTACAAAATTTAAAGTGAATCATCAGAATGGTTGTCGAGTTATCACTACAAAATCCGACCACATAAGATGTAACTCAAAGACCATGCTAAAAATGAAAATGGATCGAAACGATTATATTTTCCGAAAAAACATTTGCGAAGACCGAAATGCGTTGTCTATGTAGTAACAAAAAATTTGTAAAAATATCACATTTCGGGCTATCTACAATGTACGCTCATAAAATTCTCAACGCGAACGTCATAAGAAAAACAGCTACAACCCTGCTTAAAAACGAGCGGTAATTAATTTTTTTTTCGACATTTATTATCGCAAATTGCTTCACATAATTCACAAAAAAAAAATCAGTAAGTCAACCGCTCTTGAAAATGACAAAATTAAACGAAACGAAACGAAAAGTATTTTAAAAACATTTTTATTCGAATATCGTTGATCTCTGCTGCCCATCTCCAGGACCCAGGTAACAAGTTCCTCTCTTATCTCGCGCAGAAAGATTTTTCTACGCTGGACAAAACCTCAAAGCGCGTCTCTGCGACCTTTAGAAGACGCTTATCCGCCACATATTTTTATATTGTACTCTCAGAAACGCTCAATCGTTGTTTATTACTATTTGTAGTCGTTGTAAATACAGTAAATATCGCATCGTTTTTAAAACAAAGAAATATATTTATTATCGAGCCTTACATAAATATTCGTAGGTCGCATATATCCGCAAAGATAGTACAACATGATTATGCATATGTACATCATCCGTACACTTATGTATAATTGCATACATATATACATGTATGTATATAAGCGTTTTTCTCCTAGCCCACCTCCATATACACAATTAATTAACCATACGCTGTAATTTACATGTATACATATATTGCAGCGATATACACGCATGTACGTAAGATATTGTTCATAGCTACAATTTCACCCATGGACAATTTTACGAATCATTTGTCCCTCAATCAACGCCTCATCTGAGATCCGCTGCTTCTGCTGTTCAATTTCTTTTCCAGTGCGCTATTTCTTTTCTTTAAATATTTTTTTAGACCTTTGTACGAATGCGAAACGCTTTTCTCTCGATCACTTTCTCAGTGAAAATATCTAACGTATCAGTGAAAACAGTCCCGATAACAAGAAAAAAATATCTCTCGTGCTTATTGCTGACTGTAGAGAAAAATGAAATATGCAGAAAGTAACAGATTCGAGAATGGATCCCTCTGAGTATATATATGGACGCGTGCCAACTGGAGACTACCTTGGAAGAAATCACGTCGAATGTGAGGCAGTCGATAGCTCATAGACTTTATATATTTTATTGTCCAGTTGTGGCTGCGACGAGCGCCATTTGAACCATTCCATTACCTTCAAAACCGCATTGTTCGTTCATTTATTTCATAAATAACTTGAAATGCATTTCTCTTCTAAAAATACAATGATTTCTAATAATATTGGCAATAGAATTTCAGCTATCCCACAAAAAACGAAATATGCAATTTTCCAGACCGAACGGAATTCTCCTCCAAATTTGATTCAAACTTGTGTCCAGTACGTTGAATATAGCGCTATATTTTTCAATGATTAAAAATATCCAGTTTCTCTTTTTAAAATGAGTCTCGTACATCAACTCACTAATGACATAAGATTCCCAAAAAATAAGATGAATCATACAATTAACTTATAAAACAAATAGACAAACGATAAATTGAGGATAATGGAATAGTTTGGAACTACGGCGACGACGATGTGAGACGGCACGTTTGTAGAATGAAAAACGAATAGATAAAAACACGAATTTCCGTCGAATATCGTGGTCGAAAATCGCGCTCCGAATTGCCACGCGAATTATCCATTCGGCGCTGCGTTTCGGAGCGGCGATTCCCGGCGGAATATGAAAAATCGCTGGGCATTTGTCGCTAGGAAAGACTGCGCCTTCGGGTGACGCAGTACTTTCAGTAATCTTCATTTACCCATACCGACGAGCGCCTCGTCCATAAGCTCGTCGTCGGTGATGCACGGCGAAGCCACGGAGTGCGGCGAGTGCGGTATAACTCTAGGAGAGGGCGCGGGGCTTTTAACGATATGAACACTGACCGAGGGACTCGGTGGAAAAGCAGGTGGCGGTGGGGGTGGCGGTGGAGTATTTCTCCTAACGGGTGCCGATTGAAGACTCATAGCTCTCTCGGGAATCGTTGCGATGGCGACTTTAGCGACGTCTTTGGGCGTTGAAAAGTCCAACAGCATCTCGGCGACATCCTGACTACTTCCCGTTGCATTCGGAGTGGATAATTTGTTGACAGTAGCAATAACATCGATAGGCGACGACGATCGCACCGCCGGCGACGCTATAGTTGAAATAGTCGTCTGAACTTTTTCCAGAACCTTTCTTCCCTCGTCCACGGACTTGTACTTATTAAGAGCGGCGTCCGCCGGTTTTGTGCTGAGATTTAGACTCTCAGAAGTGTTAACTGGTACCGAAAGAGGATTGTTTGCAACAGTCGACACGCCTGGCGTTTTGGCAGTGACTATTGGATCGCCGGTTATCGCAGCGTCAACGGGAATGTGACTCAAGCTACCGGCGACGATGTCGTCGACCGGAGGTGCAATCGCAGCGGATGTCGCGCCAATTGCTGGCGCGTTGCTCTTGAGAAACGGCTGCTGGGAAGTCGCGATCGGTGTTGGCCTGGTTGATGTCGTTGACGCAGTAAAATCTTTGCAGGTGTCCCGAGATTCATCTCCGGTGGACATGGAGAGATTTGTCGGGACGTCGGGGTCTAAGTTGACAGCGGGAGGCGTCGAGACTGTCGCTAGTGTTTGCGGTTGCAGCAACAAATGACTCGCTGGACTCATTGCCGTGCCTAGATTCATAAGCGGCAAGGAACTCGCGGTTACAGAGAGAATGTCGGGCTTAGTTTGCGTTATTTCTCTCCTAGATTGAATCGTCGTTGCGTCGAGTATATCGCTCGTCGAGGATTTTGGATTGTTTGCCAAACCGCTAGACGAGAGCACGGGATTCTTCGTTTGCTCCAATTTACTCGACGTCATACTATCAACGAGCAGCTTCGAGCTTGAATGTTCGGCGCTCGAAGCCGGCTGAGTAAGTTTCTCGGCTGATGATTTTTTCTCAGCGGTCTCGGCAGCGTTCGCACGGGCGGATAATTTTGGAATTTGGAACTTAGTATCCAGCTGCTTAATGAGACCCTCAACGACAAGCTGAGGAGGAAAACTTGGCATGGTTGAAGGCGAAACGTGAGCAGCGAGGACTTTGAAGGCTCTCTCGCTCTCGCTCTCCTCTCGCAGAGCCGAAGGACTCGCTTTCCTGCCGTCCGCTGTGCTTTTCGAGCCGAACAAGCCTCCACTCTTCTCCGAAGACTTTGGCAGCCTAGGTTTGTCTCTGTTTCTACTAAGATCCGTCGCTCCTGAACTCGACATTTTCGGGGAACCCGAGGACGACTTTGAAGTCGCGCTTTTCGCAAGAACCCCGCCGCTTCCGGTCGAACTTGAGCCGGACGATGATTTCGGCGTGGATGATATTTTCTGTCCGGTAACCCCGATTTTGTTCGTCACTGACGAAGAAATTCCGCTTCCCTGTGTCGTCACCTTCATCGACGATTGCGTTTGCGGCTTTTTCGATGCTGGTCCCGAATTAACTCCCGGTTTTAATCCTGTATGAGTTTTTGGCGATCCGTTTCCCGAACCCGAGGACGAAACCGAAACGCTCAATGATCCGCCGACTGCTGATGTTGTGCTTGATGAGATTTTCAAATTGCCCCCCGTCTTCGAGTCCTTCGCCCGAGTTTTGTTGATCGTTATTTTCATCCCATCCGAACTGTGCTTAACCATATATTCCGCTGGATTTTTCGCGTCCATTGAAGGACTGCTACTTTTACTGGTACTTTTGCCTTCCCCGCTGGTTTTCGCGCTCGAAGAACTCGGCGCGCGTTCTTTCTGACTTCCCACGCTTCCACTTTCGTTTCCACTTCCGCTACTGCCCCCGCTAGACTTTTGTCCATTTCCGCCGCCGTTTCCGCCACTTCCGGTGCCCCCTCCGCCAACGGCATCGTCGGTACAGTGCTGAGCGTTTTTGAGCTTATCGATAACCGCGCTGAGCGATCCTTTGCGATTGCGAGCCTGTTGTTGCTGCTGTGCAGTGGCGGATTTCCCTAAATCAGAACTCCCCGAAGGCGGAGTACTGCTTCCGCTGCTCGGTAGCGAAGTAGGAGGAGTTTCGCTGCTGCTGCTCGGAATAAGCTCCAATTGTTTCAATTTACCGCTAGATGATTTCGTTTTAGGGCTTTGCCTGCCCGATCCGCTTGCGCTGAACGACAACGAGGTGGACGAAGAGGACGAGACGTTTTTTCGATCCTTTTCCCTGCTGGAATCTTTGCTGGATGAAGATTTTTGCTTGGAAGACGATGACGAGGTCGAGGAAGTTGTCGAAGTTGACGACGCCAACTCGTTGCAACCTTTGCTCGATGAGGAAGGCGAATTATTCGCGGCAGCGGATTTCAGCGCGGACATACTGGGCTTCCCGGCACTGGCTGAACTCCCGTGCTTCGGGGAGGACGTTCCGTGCTTGGGACTAACGCTCGCGGGAACCGCCGACGGCGCGTGTTTAGGACTGTTGTAAACTGGCGAGTGTTTGGGGCTCTGAATCGATTTACCGGACACTGAGGCAGTAGAAGAGGAACTCGAAGCGCTGGGATTCGAAGCGGAGACGTTTTGCTTCAAAGTAGGACTCGATTTCCCCACGAGAGCGAGAGGACTCGTGTGAGTGGGCGATGGATTGAATTTCCTCAGCGTAGTTGCCGGAGAAGATGGCCTAGAGCTGACGTTCGGCTGCGGCTCCGTAGGTTTAATACTGACTGAAACTGGCTTCGACAGAGGATCCTGCTGCGATTGTTTCGGCGGTAATTTATCCGGTGGTCCCATTGGGCTATCCTCGCGCTTTCGTTTGCGTTTCTTCTCGAGTCTGCCTTTGTCGTCGCTCGTTTTGCTTTTTCTATCACGACGTTCGTCCCCCAGACCCTTCATAGACGGCGACACTATTGGCGTTATCGTAATCGAGCTGGGAAGTGTCGTTTGCGGAGACGAGGATATCGGTATTATTTCGATACCCGGTCGCCTCTCTAAGCCCATACCGGTAAGCACGGAATTGTAATTGGTAGTTTGACCGATACCCGCGCTTGAAATCGGGGTGATACTTACCGAGGGTGGCACAAGACTCGCCGCTTTGTTCTCGTCAAAGACATTCGGGCTTTTCTTCTCCTCGCGATTTTTTCGTGATTTTCTATCGCGCTTCATTATCTCGCCGTAATCATCGGGTAAATCGTGAACCTCCATAACTTCGTTCTCGTTCTCGACGTCGTAATCGGAGCTTCGCGTGTCACCGCTCAAAATATCCGCGGCGTCGAGATTCGAGAGATCCAAACCGCTAACGAGGCTAACAGCGACCGAGGTCGGCGTCGGGGTTCTCGTTCCATTAGCGTTGTCTCTTCCCGTCGGAGTTCCCAAAGGCGTCGAATCGGAGCTCGAGCTTTCCAGCAAAATTTCGCCCAAATCGTCGCCCTTGCTCTTCGGGCTGCGCCACATTCCCTCGGCGGTTTTGCGCTTTCGCGTCTTCTTCGGTCTCTCGCTCGACGAGGGATTCGAGGTCGACAATCCACCGACTGGTGAACTGCTTTTTCCCTGACTCAGTAACGCCCCGAGCTGCAGGGGATTCAGCATTGCAGATGTGTTTGGTGTATCGGATTGGCCGGAAAACGACGGAAAACCGATACTATTCTCCGTTCCGGCATCTAAAAAAGACTGCTGCTGTTGTTGTTGCTGTTGTTGTTGTTGTTGTGGTTGTTGCTGAGGCTGTTGCTGCTGCTGTTGTTGTTGCTGCTGTTGCTGCGAAGATGGATTTCTGCTCATTCCATTGCTACCGTTGTTACCGTTTATTCCGGGCTCCTGTTTGATCTTTGGCTCGCTACCGTCGCTAAAATCCGGCAAACCAGGCTGACTGCTACCGTCGTGACCGTTTTGTCCCGAACCGAGATTCCCGACACCGTAATTTCCACCGTTTGTCGTTCCTCCACCTACGCCGGCACCTCCGCCGATAACTCCACTCGTCATTGAATTTGTACGACCCTCCCACGTTTTAATTAACGTTCTCATTGTTAACGGTATGCTAAGGCACCTTTGCAACACTTTACCGACTATTTCCGATGTCGCTTCGGTATTTTTCATACTGACACCGTACAGCTTGCACTTAAGAGCGGATATGTCTGTGAGATCGAGCTCCGCTGTGGCCATCGTCTCCTCGAATGGATGCTCCAGACTCACCGACACGTGCTGCCACGATAACGCGCTCACCTCAAACATCGTCGTGTGCTCGAGCTCCTGACGAGCCATCGAACGCACGCAACTGCTCAACAACGAATTGAACAACGCCTGCTGACGCAAATACGTCAGTATCTGCGGCACGTGCGCTGGGTGCGTGAAGGGAATGCTACCTACTAACACACCATCCATACTCTTGTTCTCTGTCATGAAATAACAGTGCTGCTGGTCCGGTAATGTCTGCAAAATACACGCGAAAAATTAAATAACACCTTCACGTAACAAATGCAACTTAATATTTAAGAAACTCCAATATAAGTTTTGGGATATTGAAAAGGCTTTACGTTTTAAAAGAATGTTTTAAATTTGTAAAGAAAAAAAACCTAGGCACATGTAGACGTCACAGTTTCCCATTGGACTGTTACTCCGACGTTTTTTTGTTCCCTGAGATTTGAGGATTTTTATACCTCCTTTTTTCCTACTTAGTTCTGGTAAATATGCTACCATTTGGGATGCGACATTTTGATGAAATAATATAAAGAAAAAAAAAATGCGAATGTACACTTTTCAACAAGATAAAGCCACTGCTTTCTAACGAACATTGGGCATAAGTATTCGTTTGATATTTCGTTTATACGCTTTTCAGACTGGGACGTCGTGGGATAGTAATGATAAATGCTAATGAAATAAAATACACTTTTTAGCGTTTCTTATTTTATTAGTTATTACCAAGTTAGCACACGGAATCACCAGTAAAATTGAAAGACAAGACAAATGAAGATATTTTTTTACTCGAAAGTGTATTTTTGGTTTTTTTTTATATGTAAAAATATCAATTTTTTCAAGATTTCATGTATTCGTCATAAATATATACAGGATGAATTCAGCAATACGAAATAGGCGCCAAAGTCAGATGCAAATTCACAACGCTTAGGCATACAAAATACTGGTTTTTAATATTGAATCACTTCTGGAGAAATCAAACGATTGTTGGTAAAAAAGAATTAAAAAATTGAAGTTAACAATACACGATCGTTGTCTATAATATATCATGGTAAAAAATGGAGCTGAATTCAATTAATTGAGCAGCAACCGTCAATATTTGTAAAGGATTCGCATTAGTGAAATTCGAATCACGCTCAGGTTTTGCGCAACGAGAATCTGACGATCACTCTTTCAGATTCGAGATGTGCTTCGCAAAGTTTATCATTAAAATTGACAGAAAATAGTCCCATAGGATGAAAAATTAATGGTAAGAAGTAAAGTACTGTTTCAATCAAATGCCTACCACGTAAAGTCCTCGATTATTCCGACAATCCAATTGACCGCCGCTTGTGTGTTGAACTATAAGACTGAGAAGTGGATGCGGTGCAGATATGTCGCTGCACTCGAGTTCCGTTACTTTCTGTATTCTGTGTACCAATTCCATGCACATTGGCATTTTCTTGGCTAGTTTGAGAACGAAGCACGCTGGTAGCATCGACGAATTCGCGCCGATCAAAGCCGCGTAAGACGGTGTGCTAACAAATTATTTGAAATAAACGAAAAAATTCTCAAGATAATAGTAATACGATATTTAGGCCTTGAAAAATTGCAAACCTTTTTCCCGACGGGCTTCTATTGACAGTAATTATACTAGAGATCGGCAATTTATGCGCCGTTGAGCCTTCCATGCAAATCGTTACCGAATGCCCGATCTTTCGCTGGATCACGGCTTCCGGACTCAGCTGATCGCAAATTCGGTTTTCCTGATTTATCAGATCGTAGGGTGACACGAAATAAGTTAATTTCATCGCGTGGCCACCCTTTCGTCTCTCCAAAATACCTATAAATTGACAAACAACGATTTAAGAACCTCATATTTCAACACTATTAGAAAACGTAATCATCGCTTATAGTAAACGTAAAAATCATGGAAATCATAATATTAACAAATAGGGAGTCAGAAAATAGTCAGGATTATTTTAATTAGTTAGGAAAAATTCATAACAAAACGGAACAAGAAAAAATTATCCGCGCAGAATAGTTTATTTTGAAAGAGAGTGAAGATTCAAAAATATTCTACTACATAAAAGCGAAATTTCATTACAGAAGCATTGCATCTTACCGACTGGACTCTTGTGTACGAGATTAAACGGCTCCTTCATAAAAGTCTGTAGCTGCGCCAAAATACCGAGATCCGCTTCGAGGGATTGCAGTGCACTGAACGCCTTGCACTTAACTTTTTTGTCCGCATTCAGCTGATATATGGAAGCTAGACCCTCCAATTGGGCTGTGAAGTCGACAAAATCGCCTCGTGAGAGACACGAAACTAATTCCTCGCAGCTCTGAAATGACAAAACATCAAGCATGAAGGATTCGTAAAATCGTAATCCCAATGGCGCAACAATTTTATAATTGGATTTGACTAACCTGCTGTTCGCTGTTTCCCTCATGATGAATTTTTACATCTTTTACTACACCCGTAGGCTCCAAAAGAACTTCCGCATAAAACATATCCGATGTTATGAACAGTTGTGTTCCTGGTGGTCCAGCAATCATAAACTTCAGCCTAATGAATAAAAAGAATAATTGTATGATAAATTGAAGAATATTCTAAGCTAAGTTCATCTTACGACCTGGCTTTTTTTTCTGGTATAATTAATTGATATTTTATCTTCTTCTTTCCAATATTCAATCTCATTTCTCAAACATGGAATTATTACATTATTAACGCTGAAAAAGCGTAACTTTGAAATATAAGCCTATTTTTTAGCACTAGCAATTGTCGGCAGTAAGTAAGGAGTTCTCTTCTGTAAAATCAGTTAATTTAAAGTGCTAAATTTAGTTCTTTCATAAAGAATAATAAAGAATAACTCTTAATTGAACAAGAACTCCCAATAATAGATTTGGTACTGATGTCTTGTTAGCTTAGGAGATAACAGTCCATGTTTTTAAACTCATTTTTACCCTAGTTGCCTGCTCAGACTCTCCAAGCGCTCCACCATGGACTGCAAGGAGGTCACCTTTATGGAGTGCTGAAGCGTATCCAGACATTTTTGAAGTTGACCTTTTTCTACACTGTCCAAGGCAAAGCGTTTGTCCTGTAAATTGGAATTGAAAAGAAAAACTTGAGTCATAATAAAATGATAAACACAAATAAAGACTTCTGATAAATATACATGAATATTCCAAACAGTTTCACCAAGTACACACATATAAATATATTCACGTTTAGCAGACTTTATGAATAGTACTATTATCATCCTGTTCAATATTCAACTAAATTCAAAGCGACAGAGACCTTGAAACGCAAATACAAATTCATAGATACATAAATATACTCTGTTGTATGTAATTATCTCACCAGCATTGCCATCCTAAGGTTTTTTGCTGTTTCGACAAGCGTTTTGAAACCCGCTGCTTTGGAACGTAGCTTCTCCATGAGCAGTTCCATTTGCCATTCTTTGGCCTTGTCTGTGCCAGTACCGCCTCCCGTGGGCAATTGCCCAGCTGAATACAAAACATAGCACATATTATCCCTTATTCCACCAAGCAAAAATATTCAAAAATTAATATACTAAAACACCCATATCAAAAAATAATCAATCAATGAGCCTCTCCAATAATTATTTATTTCCTCAATAGATGAACACACAACGATGCACCATTTGTTCAAAGTAACAGTATTTTAAATAGCCCAAATACAATATTATTTTCCAAAATTGCCGTAACTGCCCCAGAAATAAAAGTGTGTCGATGAAGAAAAAAATAATTCAAAAAAACTGAATGAAGAATTGATAAATCAATGATTCGTGATAATTAATTATTTCCTCAATCCATAAACATAAATGTTATAAGGTCCTTTCATTAAAAACATCGGTACTTCACATCCCCCAGATATAATATTATTTTCCAATCACAATCGCCAAGGAAGTATAAGTACGTTGATATATTTTTCGTTTTTTTTTTCTGTGAACCGCTAGTTCACATTACGTTACGTAGCACTCACCGAGGGGCTTCTGGCCGTTCGCTGCATCCATGTATCCCTTTACGGGCTAACACGGATGTACTTGACAATTGGAAACGAATTATTCCTCTCAGGGAAGAACTGGCGCTACATCGGAAAACGATCTACATCATGACAGCAGTAGCATCCGCTCTTACCGCTGCTTCACGTCTCCTGCGTGCCACTCTTCGCACTGGCTCCAACCGTCTAACCTTTGCACATCGCGAATACGGTAGCGCACCACCGACGCACCAGCAGCACCTTCCCCACGGGCTTTTCGCCAACGACCAACCGATATGCGTATTCCGTAGCTTTTGCCAACCAACACAAGCGTACAAGATGTTTCCCAGAGACACACACACGCGCACCTCACGACGCAGAGCCAACTCGTCTTATGGAACGATGCGCTGCTTGCCAAGTCCCGCTTAATACACGTATTTTCCCGATTATGGAACCTACACTTTCACAGCTGTCGACACATCTTTTACCCGGGATTGAAGCGCTCTACGCAGCCGACGATATGCGAATCGCGCATTCTTCTACTTCTTCTTCTGCTTCCTCCTCTTAGCGCTCCACTATCGCCATCTATCGACGACACGTGTCTACTACACTGTTCACTTTTTTATTTTATTTTATTAATATACCGGTTATAAAGGTCGGATGCATATTGCACATGTGGTTCAATAATAATGATAATTGCATTCGTCTGGATAAATTCTGTATTGGTTTTTTAAGATGAAGGATGTAATACTTATTTAGTGTAATTTTTAAATTCTGGTGCTATTAGAATTAGAATTCTTATGCTATTTTTTAATTTGGAATACGCGTATTTTATGTACGTTTAAGTGAATCTCGTGTCGTTTTGTATATTAAATTTATTTCTATATTTAATAGTGTAATTTACTTAATTGGCTCTTTGGTTAGGTGCAGATTTGTTGAAGATTGCGCGGTGTGCGCAAGTCAATCACGAGCTTGTATCAGTTTTTTGGTAGATGGTACAAGGGAATGGTGAATTAATGATTGGCTGCGCAATTCAATCGATGCGCATCTTAGACATTAGTATATTAGGACACGAAGGTGGTTTTTTATTCCATATTTTTCTAATGAGTTTCCAACTCATAACCCACGAGTAGAGGATTGGAAGTCCGATCGAAATTTGAATCAGCCGAAATTGCCACACTTTTTCAAGCGCGCTGCGCAATGAACCGTTTTTGCGTTGACCGCGCAGGTTCGACCTATCGAACATTCGAATCGAGTGCGGCATCGCTTGCGTTCTTCTTCTCTGAACAATTTGGAGCACACTTTATGATATCACATCCCCCAACGAAGTGCGCTTGTGGCAGCTCCAGTATTTATTTTGATTTGTCGAGGATGGCTGTCAAAGAGAAATTAGAATCGAGCGAGGATTTCGAATGGAACGTAGAAAACGAAATACAGTTGTTCTTTGCGATGAACGGCCATAAACCTGTTGGTAAGAAATGCTAGATGTTACTTTTTTTTAGCCCTCGGCGTTATTCGTACCGCAAAGCGAGGTTAGATGTCACAAAATATTACTTATGGAGCTTTAAGCGATTCTTAGTACTTTTTCAACAATTATAAGTAATATTGTTCAAGGATTACAGAAAGCTTAAGACAAACAATAGCTTAATAGGTAAATGCGCAGGTCAATGTATTCAATGCATTTTTATTAATATTTTTAAAGATACGCCTTTAAGTTTTTTTTTTTAACTAGTTTATTTAAGTGTTATGATTGTTTAAAGAACTAAGAAGCTGAAGTTTATGCATTAAAATATTCACTGCGGGTAGCTAAAACAATTGTCAAACTAAAAATTTAATATTCAGTTAAGTCGTCAAAGTTTCTCATGAACTCAGAAAAAGCTGTTGTTCATTCGTTGGCAACTGGTGCATTCATTGTACCACTTGTCGTTATCCTTCCAGGCGTTAACAAGTACTTTCACATGGTTTGTATCTGGGAGAAATTTCGCGCAGCCACTCACAAGGATGTCTCCTTAAAACCAATCTGGGATCACCTTGAATCTATGTACGATTTAATGGCCCTGGACGACACAGAGGAACTTCCTTTCCCTAGCAACGAGGTTGACTTTACGCTGCCCGAAGGAGAATTCCTTGGCCTAATGAAGTCTCGCAAAAAGGAGGAACCCGAAGGCAAAGCTAAAGAACAAAAAGATAAATTCAAAGATCTCTCGAAGAAGGAGAAGGACATAAAGGAAACTCCGAAAAAGGAACTGCCGCCCAGAGACCAGAAAACTAACAAAGAAGCGGAGAAGAAGAAGGAAGAAGTGAAGAAAATTGTCAAGGAGCCAGAAATAAAAAAAGAAAAACAACGAGAGGTTAAAGAAGTGAAAAAAGATTATAAGAGCTCCAAATCTAGACCAAAAGGCAAAGACGAAGCAGACGACTCATCTCCTTGTGAGTATACATTTTTTTAAATGTCTATCAAACATAAAATGTACCAGTTCAAGTTGTACAGTTTTTTTTTAATTTAATATAATCTTATAATATATTGAGAATCAATCTTTAACAATTTTAATAAAACTAATGCATTTTCAACCACTTAAGTTCACTTAAGTATTGAAAACTTTTAATGCACACAAAATATGGCTACATCTTTAAAATAGGTATAAATTTAAATATGTAGATAACTCCATTCTAACTAATGCATCTAACTCCTGATTATTATTGCTTTTAATTTCTTAACTCAGGTGAAGTGAACATTAGTTTATAGTGTATTCTGAATCTTCTTATTGTAGAAACTAGGGCAATTATGATTCATATTACTTTTATGTAAATGTGTGAATCAGTTGGTATTTAAATATTGCCAATTTCTTCCAACTATTTCAATTAAAAATTATATACGAAAGAAGAGAAGTTAATCTCAATGCTTTTGACTTTTTTTTTTCAGTGCAACCAGCAAAAAAGGAACGTAAAGACTCAGGCTCTAGCAGAGAAGAGCTAAAAAGAGTGCCAAAGAGACCCACGAGACAAAGCATAGACAATACATCTAAAGCTTCTTCCAGTCCTAGAGATACGCCGCCGCCAAAACGCCGGCGTATATAACAAATTGTTTCACTGTTACTTAAGTTAGTTGGATAAATCACAGTATTATCTTAGCAACAGTTTCACATTGTTCTGGACGGTAATACCATTGTTTTTTACTAAGTACATTCTAAGTACCGATATATGTAAATAAATTACTTTTTCATAAACCAAACTTCATGCTGTGAAATTTTTATATTTTTTGGTATTTCTTAAGTCAAAGCTTTGTCAGATGAATTTTTAACAACCCTGAAAAGGTAAACTATCTTTAACAAATTTGTAATGTAATTATATTTCAAGCTGAGTAGTACAATAAAATATACATCTCCATAAAAAATGAGTTATTTTAGCCCACCAATTTTTCCACTTAAGTTTATGAAATATCTTTTGTAATTATTTGAAAATTTTTATGGAAAACATGGAGTTTTCTTTCATTGTGTGAATTGAAATTCATTTTTTAAAACTAGAAAACATTATTTTTAATAATGCTTCTAGAACGAGTAGCACTTCTGATTTAAAAAATAGCAGACAAAAAATAACATACTTACTTCTTCATAAAAATATAGTTTCTTCTTCTCAATAATTTCCCGTTTGCTCCTCTCATCATCATATTTCTAATTATCAGTACAACATATTACCAAATCTTGTAAAGCAAGTTTTTAGCATAAAAGTAGATTCTGCAATGTTAAAAATGACCTATTTCAATTAATACAAAATCTTGATCCAATTATTGACTTCTCTTACATCGTATCACAAGATTAAAAAAAAAGTCTACATCCTCGACAAAAAGTTAAAACCAAAATTCCTCAACAAATAAAAATAAAGATCGCATAAAAAATGACAAGACATACTTACCTCTCAAATGTATAATTTCTTCTTTGCATAAATCTTCTATTTCTCTTAATTCCCTCATGAATCTAAATATGCATGGTCTCCGTTACAGGCTCTGTCAGTCTGTCCGACGGAGAAGTCTTACGATGGTCCAGCAGTTAAACTTACAGCTAATCAATTGTTAGAGGTAAAAATGCAAATGCAATAGGATTGTCGCAAATAAGGAAACAGAATTATTTTGGTGGTTACCAGCTGAGATTTATTGGAGTGTTGAGTGTTGTTGCAAAAAGTATAAGCATCGAGTGGGTTCTGGCCATGCTGACAATGATGGTGAACGATGATGTCAAGCGGCTCCGCAGGTTCTTGAAGATTTCGTCCTGGGAGGAAATGTCCATGTCGGCGTCGATGTAGATACTTGGATGTTGGTACGAAAATTGTGAAATGCAGCAGCCGGCGACCGTTTTTCTCGTAGACGTTGGAAAATTAGACGAACTCATCGTAGTCTTCTCGCTTCGCGCTCAGACTCGAGCAAGGTTAGGAGGTCGCCTTCACGTACCGGTCCCTTGACGTTCCTGATGATCTGACGATTTTGCTCGCCCAGGAACTCGACTTTAACTTGGGTACATTGTCCTTGCGAACCCGTGCGGCCCAGGACTTTGATGACACGTGCCAGGACAACTGGTTTCTCCATGACTTTTTCACGTGGCTGCGATGCAACAGCAAAAGAATGCTTGGAGGAAGTGAAAGAGCCCCGTAACCGCTTCGATCAAATGCCTCGCACGAGGCGAAGCTGTGACGATTTCCGCTTGGCCTTCATTGGTTCGCGAAAAAAGCGCGGGCTTTAGTCAAATCAGCGCTTGTAATTTGAATGGATTATAGCGACGGGAGAACGCGTAATGTTACACACTGTTATTATATTTGGAAAATCCATTTACTGTGTAGGAATTTGATGTACTGTAGATTTAATGAATTCCTGTAGGAAATCAGGGTTAATGCAAGAACAAACAAATTAAAATTAATTTACATGAACGTGAAAGAGTTAATTAAAAACACGAATTTTTGGAGAAATGAAGAGAACTGTAGATCAATTTTATGTTTTGATCGTGTAATGGATTTGTATACACTTTTGTGTAAGAACGTTTTCTGCATATGTGTAGTAAAGTGAGTTACATATATTTAACGATGGATGAGTGTGTTGCAAAATAAAAGTTAAGAAGTATTGATAAAAACGACTTGTATGACGTATTGTTGCGTGAATTGATACGATTTTTTTTAACGAATTTAGTACACTGTATTGATATACACTATATCAATTTTTCAAATATTTTTGACTGTGTAAGAGGAGTAAAAACGTTCGTTTTTCGGTCAATTCAATGGCAAATTTGGTTTTTGCAGGACAAAATATATCGATATAGCATTTGATGAATGAAATTTAAAAAAATAGTATATTATGATACTAGTACGATAAAGCGGCCATTATCGCCCGGAGCGGTGCACTCGACTTGGCTCGTGCGCGGCTTTCTAACCTCTGCGGGATGGCCGCTTCGTCGTACAAGTGTCACATATACTATTTTTTGTAACGAATGACAACATACTTTCGCACATCTTCGTGCCTGCGAAGCATTGCGTAAAATCATCTTGTAGATAGTTTTACACACGCCACTTCTAGAATTCCTTAGATAACTTTACGCACCAAATGGCGTACGAAAAATTATCTACGTTTATGTCAGCATAATACGCCATCTTACGCATGCTTTGCAGGCACGTAATGTGCGACTTTATATACATGAGTTACAAAAAAACATTTTGGTAAAAATGCAGGTTTTCGCTAAAATGACTATAGCTATGACACTTCACTTTTTAATGTATATATTTCATAGTTTTCTTAAATTTTTGGCTACACACTCACATTCTTACAAACACCATTTTACATCAGGTCGCGGTAACGCGACCGGATTTTTCGCGTCAACGTGACGCTTGAAAAATATCTCAATCAATAATGAAAAAATGTAATGTTTCATTGAGGATATTCGACTTGACTGTTAGTCGTCCTTGCACGTTTCATCATTCTTCGTTATTGCCGATTTAGTCCTCAATTTTCATGTACTGATAGTCGTCGTCCTTCGATCAAATGTTCCTCGATTAGATTATCACGAATACCGGCTGATTTTTCGTTCATCGAGCTGCATTATGCGAATATCGAAAGAACAATAGCATTTATACAATGTTTGGCAGCAATATCAGGTATAAAATCGTTATTCTTTTTTCACTTTTCTGTCGTTTAACATTCTTCAAGTCTTTAAGAGTATCGATAGTTTAAGTGAAGAAAAAAAAATGATCGAGCGATTTACATTTTTTCAGACGAAGGCTCGACGACGACAAGGGAAGAGTTTATTTTTTTTTATTTTTTGTGATATCAGTCAGCAGATACAATACATGTGAAATCGACCGTGACAACTTTATTTGGCTCTATAATCCGACAAAATACATTAACAACGATTAGGCGACCCAGATTATGTAGAAAACGGAGTTCTCGATTTTACAAGTGGTGACAAATTATTGTCAAATTGTACAATAAATTTACTTGACCGTTCTCTCGTATATTCCTTCAGCAAAGACGCGAGCACAGTCGAACGAATTAATCGCGTTGAACAAAATATATCGCATAGGACGGTTCATCTAAACGTAAAGTTATTTATTATAAGATTGTCGAGACCGAGTCTTCGAGATCAGACGAAGAGATCGGACTTGGGACTCGACAAACTTGCAGCATTTTTATTCAACGAAACGTTCGCGTGTTTGCTAATAAGCTCCCGTTTGCTCTCGATCAAAAATTTACAGAAAACCCAACGAATTCGTCGCCTAAGCACACGAGATTCAAGCACAGGATGGCCATTCCATTATCACTGTGGAATTCTCTGCCTTCTAAAGTTTCTGATCTCAAAATCTTGGTAGTTTTGACGAATTTCAACCATAGAAATTGAGCCAATTATCTTTTCGCCATCGTACGGACGATTCAGTATTTTTAAGAAAGAAAAGCCGTAATCAACGTTATTCAAGATATTAAGAATTTTAATTCCGGTTTTCAATGCCGCAAAATCGTTAATAGGTAAATAATTTAACAAATACGATGGAAAAGTTTTGTTTTTTTCTTTCGTATGGAATGAATTCTATCATTTTTTCCCCAGCAAACACATTAATTTGTTAGACCTAATCTTCCCACAGGTGTGAAGTAATTGTTTTCTCTCTCAGTATATCCTAGAATTCTGATATTTTCGTTGCCAAGAATTTTTTTACCTATAAAATTATTTGTTTTTTTTAAACATGATTTTTCAAGCAATTTAATCACGAATAACCAATTCCTGTGATTGAGAATTGTCTAAAGCTCATATTTCTGAAACAATTCGTTCGATAATCCTAAAACTTCTTATATACGAAATATTTAAATCCGATTGCATTTTTTCAAATGGTGCTTCAAAAATTGTTAGAAAAATCATTGAGAAATTATGCATGTGCCGAAAAACCAGACTAGATTTTGTGAGGAAAATTTTCTGTGAACATCCTTAAACAATTTTTTAAAACTCATTTGTTCGTTACTTTTTCGCTTCATTGATATTTTTCATCAGCCTACTTAGTATTTTCAATGACGTTGATATTTTCCAAATTTTTCGTTAATCGCAAAGTATGTAAATTCATATCGGATTAAATTTCTTAAAAAAACATCGCTTGAAACGTTCTCGCACTTTCTCCCCCCGCTAATGCAATTTTTGCTGCAGATTTCGCAGATTTCTTTTTACAGAATGGCCACCTTGTTTAAGCACCATTGACAATGTCTGCGAACTTATATGCGATTAAAAAAACCACCATTTGGTTGCGCACAGCTGTAAATTAAAATACCAGTTTAAATCGTCTGGGAATGGGCCGAAGTTCCGAAGCTCTCCGTAACGCATAGTTGTAAGCAACTATAATACTGTAGCCGCAAAAATACTAAGAGTGCAGAAATTAAAACGCACGAGCGCTCGCTGAAGCACTCGGACGTTTCCTTTAATAAAACTTATTTCGTGAGTATCATTCGCGACCGTTTAATGATATAAGTACGGGGACCTTGTGCTCTTTAACGGAGGACTAAAAAATATTGCAGAAATAATTGTAATAATTGGAATAAACGGAGTATTTTTCTCAAAATACCCGAAAAAAGTATACTGCTCAAAGTAGTCCCGTGTTTAGTAAGGCAAAGTATCTGGCGCATAGAGCTTTTCATTTGTCATTTTTCATTTTTTGCAAGTAATAAAATATCACTGCAAGAGTCGTCTACAATTATGTAATATTTACATCGTCCAATATAATGATTTAATGTTAATCGTTCGTTTGCCATCGATACAATTCAACGGGTTTGGGTTAATAAGTTTCTTCTTCTTCTTTTTCTTCTTCTTCTTCTCCTTCTTTTCATTCTCTTTTTTCAATGGAAAAGTAGACCTACATTAATTTGTTTTCACAAAATATGAATCATGAGTGTCGATTATTTTACAGAGTCGATTCGTAATTTACAAATTTGCATTATATCGTCGCGCCTGGCGATTCGCATTCACTGTAATCGCTTGGTGCAACCGTAGATTTCGGAAGTCTACTTTTATTTCTTATTTCATTAAATTTGTTATCTCGATTTTTTCATTTCGTTTATATTTTTATAACCGTGGATATCGGAAGAGAATAGAAGTGCTGACGTAACGCGTAAAGATGTCGAGGCCCACGAATTCGCACCGTTTTAATCCAAAAACGCAGCGTTTGTAAAAATCTTTCGTATTTCCTAGCATTTCAATTTTTCCATTCCAAAATGATCATTGTTTCGAGAAATAGGGAGAAAAAAACGCGTTTTACGACCACGAAATCTCTGTTTGCGTGAAAATGTCGAGGGCCGCAAAATCGGACTACTTTCATCCAAAACCGCAGGATTTGTAAATAGTCCCAGATTATCATTATTTTTTCTCAATCCCAAATTCATCGTTATTCTAGAGAATAGGCAGAACAAAATGCTATTTATCATCCATGAGTTCGCGGTGTCTTTCTCCAAAAGCGCAACGTTTTGTAAAAAGTTTACAGATTTTCATTGCATTGGTTTTTTTCTTCTCAATCCCAAATTCATCGGCATGTTAAACAGTATTGGGGAAAATATCTTTTGCGACCTCGGAAACTTTGATTTCGACGGCCAATATTAATTGATTGGCCTGTCGATACCAGTGTACAACATCGAACGAATTAATCAACCATCTAGCTATTTCCGATTAAAATAGTTACTGCCATAAGTTGGTTGAGAGAGTTTGACCGGGTAGCGCTGCGGTTGTGGGTTTTCCCAGTCCCCCCAGGGACATTTGAGACATCTGCTGCGGCAACTGCGATAAGAAATTACGGTAATTAGCGAACGAGCGATATTCCGTAACTTTCATTCGTGGGCACGAAGGTCATGCCCATGAACGTGTACGCTCGTTTGAAGCGACGACAAATTATGCTCACCTGCGTTGCGAAGGGCGTGTTCAGCTGCGGCTGAGCCGGCAGGTTGAAAAAGGGATTGCTTCCTGGCGCTGGCTGGAGATTCTGCGCAGCCATCATCCCGCTCCAGCCATTGTTGCTACTTATGGTACTTTGGCCTTGCATCTGCATCATCTGCGAATTAACTTGGGTCACGCCCTGCAGGTGCCCAGATTCATGCAACTTTATAGCAACTAATTAAGCAATTAAGGAATGGTGATGTTATTTTTTTTTAAATGTACATTTTTTCATGAATAAATGATTCACAGAAAAATCAAATTTTAACGGCAAGAAAATTACGGTTAATAGTTAATTATTCCGAAAACATAATTTTTTACTGCTTTTTCAATAAAATTAACACAAGTCTACACGTATTTTGTTGTTTTTAAAGGATAAGAATACGTGAGTTTTTGCTTTTTATAAATCTTCGTTGTAAAGAAAATGTATAATTGTATAATACAAAATTCTGGGAAATTAATTTAACGCGTTAGTACTTCAATATACATTATTTGTTTGGTATTATTGCGAAACTTTGAAAATTTTGGTGGCTGAATTACTGGGGAATATCTCGTTTATGGATGCAATATTCGAATATAGTTCGGGTTTTGTAATTATGATGCCGATTACTTAGAGTATATTAATTAACGACAAAACATACCATTTGATTCTGCATGGCCATCGCATTATTCGGCATTCCGTTAATTTGACTGACTGGTCCCATGTGTAAGCTGTTGCCGATCGGATTAACGGGATGCACCATCTGACTGGAGTTCAAACCGATCTGATTCGTCGTTAAATTAATCTGATTTGTGACGGGCATGCCCATTTGTCCCTGAAGCTGCCCCAATTGTCCCATAGCGTTCGGTTGATTCGAAAAGCTGTTCGATTGAGTCGAAAAATTATTCGGTTGACTCGAAAAGCTATTCGGTTGACTCGGAAAGCTATTCGGTTGACCGAAACCCGCAATGTTTTGCACGGGTTGCGCAAATTGCTGAACCGGCGGTTGTTGCGCATATATTCCACCACCTTTAAGCATTAAAAAGAGCTCTTAGCATGGTTATTTCACAAGAAAAGGAGTTTCGATCCAACATATCTCTCAATTTTCCAAATGCAAATGAAATGACTCAATGATAACAAAGTATATTTTCATTCATTATATATTTACAATCTATTATGAATCTTCAAATATTTATATATCGCAATATATATATTCTACATATCTGAGATATATTTCTTCAGAATATACTTCACAAATTAGCGATCCTGTTTTTTTCAAATGAGATTTTAATTTTTTTTCAAGCTGTTAAAGTTAAAGGTTGTGGATATTCGAAAGATATATAAAATATATAGATTTTTTGGTCGTTGTATATAGCAAATATTAATTAGAAATCCCAGTATGTATCATAAGTATACTTTTTTCATGAGCAATGATTTTTCGACTTACCAGGAGCTCCGAAAGGCGACGCTTGGTGGCTAGGAGTTCCGTAAAGTGCGAGGATACTGTCTTTCGTCATTTTACTCTTTTCTTGGGCGGTCGGAGCGGGCTGATTGAAGAAATTTTCTTCTTCCGTTTTACTCGCGGCACTCGCTACTTCGACAGCGGAACCGTTTGTAACACCTGTCGGGGCGGGCGAAGCGGTTGCCGGAGTCGCAGATAAGAAGGAAGAGAAGATATCGTCGCCGGAAGTGGAGCCATTCGCGTTTGCCTGATTAACCGGAGCATCTGCGGGTACAGAAAGTAACGATAATGGAGTTTGAAAGGAATCTAACAATTTAATAAATGAATCGAATGAAAGTAAATAATTACCGAGACCGAGAAGATCCAAAGTCGCTGAATTGTTCGCTCTGGCAGGTTTCGGACTGACGGAGCTTCGCGGTTTTGGTATTTGCGGCACGACTTCCGGTTTCTTAACGGGCGGAAGTGAATTCTGGCTGGTGCTCGACTTTGTACCTTCCTTCTTTCGTCTGCGCTGCCGCTCCGCTTCTTCGTCGAGTTCCTTGTCCCAATTTACCTGGAGTTGGAAAAAAATATGAAGTATAAATTCCATAGCTGCAATTTTTCTTTAAAAAGTACGCATTATTCTAATGTTATTGCTTTCACTTCAACTTTTCACTGTTTACTTAATGACTATCATCATATCAAAGTGAATTCAAATTTGTGATGTTGCTGAATAAATGAAGGAAGGAAAATTGCCTTCAGTAATAATTTTTTAACAATTAAAATCGTAAATTTTTTTTCAGTAACCTGTTTGCGTTACAATACTTTTATTTATTTCATTATCTTGTAATAATGTAAAGTGTATGATTATCAAGCTTCTGTTTAGTATTTTTGGAAGAGAAGACCAAACCCAACTAAATTCACAGGCAATGGAACAGAATGGTTGTGAATATGTTTTTAATTACCTTTGGTAAGGGAGGCGGTACCCATTCCCTGGCAATGTATTTTTTGTGCTCATACTTTGCCCTAATGAAGCTGTCAAGGCTGCAGTCAGTTTGTGGTCGTCTGAAGCTGTCTGGCAGGTTTGCCTCATACACAGCTCTTGCCCGGGAATTGCCCATTTGTTGCAGACTCTGGTACATCGATAAAGTAATGTTAATATGGGTTAAATGTCCTATTTTGTTATCAATGTTTCTAGCTGAGAGAAACACTAGCCGGTAGCTGAAAAGAGTCGATAGTGACTCACAGTGTGCCTGGCAAATACAGACCATTTGTGGTTCTGTTTTCACCACACATGGCAATTCTAATTATAATTCCTCTCTTCCTGAACTAGGAGAAATAGAAGAGGCTCAATCGAGGCTTAACAACAGTTTAACAAAGCATCATTGAAGCAAGATGCGCAACACTTACCACCACTTGCTCCGGTGTCCAAGTATCTAAGTTCACAGATTTGACCTTGCTTATGTGAACCCCTAGATTTCTGTGTATTCCAGCACAACGGATACACAGAAATATTCCCAAATTCCAGCTCGCCCATCTTGGTCCTAGAACCAGTAATCTCAGCTTATTTTACGAAATGTTTTTTTACTATAGTGACATAATTTTGACTTTTGTAATTTACAAGGTGAAAAGAAAAAAATTATCATGATCAACAAAATAATAAAAGTTTGTAGAATTTTTCTTCTGTATTAAATGATAGTGTCTTTCATGAAGGACCATTTTCATATTTCATTTGATGTCTATTTATTTTTCTTATAAGGCAAACAGGTGAAACAATAGAATCATTATTTTTCTGCATAATTCCTAAATAAATAGCTATTGCAAGGGATGAGCTAAACTGAGATGGCTCAAGTTTACATCATAATAAAAAATAAACCAGTAAAAAAACATCACCAAAACTTGCTCCTTACTTCATTGGATAATAAACTCTAAATGTTGCCAAACTTTTCAAAATTGTGGTCAATCATTGGAAAACTACTGGATTTAACATTTTATACTAAAGCCTTTTAATGTGATAAGATTCAGCATCTAAATCGACAAAAAAAAATATGAATAGAAAATATTCAAAAGAAATACACAGAACATAAAAAATTTTGATAACGAACATACGAGGGCACATAATTATCCTTACAAAATTCTGCAGGCTCTTAAAATAAATAAAAATCCTAAGGAACCCCTGAAAAAATTTTCAAAACAAACAATGTATCGCATGAACCAAACGCCAAGAAATCCAAGGCATCGATTGCAATGAACCAAGACACCAAGAAAATTGCACTCAGGCAGTGACAATAAAAGTCGTTGATAAACAATGAGCCTTATCACAGCAACAATTAAGCGCAGTGATCGCGGCGCCAAGTCGGCCTTGATGGTTTTAATCGCGTCCACGCGAGAGCCGCAAAGCTGACACGACGAAATACCGATGACGTTTGTCCCTTTGACTGCAAGTGCTGTCATTCGGTGCGTGGATGCGACCAAATTGTCACGAATAAACGTGGAAAAAAAATAATCTATATAGCTTTGGTGAACGAAAACTAGGTCGCGAACTAGGCTGAAATCGATATAAGCCAAAGTGACAGATGAGTCGGATATTCCCTGGGGAACGTGCCAGGCTCTCGAGACACAACGAAAATTCTTATCTTTTGTCATATGTCATAAAGAGCGGCTCGCAATAACAAGGCACACTTGGCACTCTCGCGGGTATAGCATTCTTGATACACGTACCTTTAGCATCGCAGTCGACACAGTACTTGTTATCCTCATCACGCAGCATCTGCGTCAGAAGATCCTGGCACTTGTCTTGTATCTGCTTCGCACGCTCTTTCTCGAAGCGAGACGTCATTTTTGTCTGTGATGTATACTTCTTTTACGATTCCGAGGGGACGATTATATATCGGGACTCCGTGTTTCGGAGGGTGGTCACTGAACGATACGCGCACTGGAGACGCTGAGCAACCTCAGCCGCTTTCCTTTCGCCAGCGCAGTGGCTATAGTCACTACGAATGTCGAGCAGCGACTGCGTTCATTGGCCGAGAGTTCACTGCTGGCCAGCTGTGACCAATCAGCATACAGAAGTCTATTGTAGCAATGATACATTCATCAGAAATCCAAAAGAAAGCGGCTTACGACGGGATGTGACCGTCAGCGATGCTCCGAGGTACGCTGAGTGAGCTGAAAGCTTCGTGGAGCGCCCTCTGTGGATAAGAGAGGGAGTTTCGTATTGCGTACTTGCTCAGTCGGTAAGGAAGAGATCGTGGGTGGATTTAAATTTCGCGCGCTTTTTGAAATCTCGGTCGGTCACAATAAAACGACGATGCAATGTGAAATTTTGTGCTATTGTTAACGCTGAGAATAAATAGGGTTGAAAAGTGGGATGAATAGCTTCGCATAATTTTCGCATTTCGCACTGCTGTATTTTTTTTTGTATTTCTGCGAAACTGGCCAATGATCACTATTTTTTATGTAATGTGAATCGTTTCACAATGAAATACGAAAAAAAATTCGAATCTTCACGTAGTGGAATACTTAACTTGAAAAATAATATTCATGGTAAGGATTTACGAATGAAATGGTTTACAAAATGAAATGGAAAATTCAAGAGATATTTTGTTTATGTCACTTGCCAATAACTTTTTGACAACTATAAAATTCGAAACGTTGGAAGCTTCAATGACGTTGATTTTTTTGTTAATCCTTTTTCCTGCAATCGTAATTGCGAAAAGCATGGAATTTGTGGGAGGTATTAAATTAACAAAGGTATCAATATATTTTCAATGTTTTTTTAATCACTTTTAAATAATACAACGCAAAGTATAGTTTACATAGTGTGAGGAACATAATAATTAACAGGTATTCTTATAAACTCAATCTCCGCCCTTCTCGGCCTGATTATGCGCTTCTCAAATATTTCTATTTTTTTAGTACACTTTAATTTTTAATTTTTTTTCTTAAAAAGCCCAGACTCGCTGGGGACTATATAGCCACTTACAATCGAAGGGGGACATGCTTTATCGCGAAGAAGAAAAGCTTCCTAAAAATAAGTCTATGGTACAATGTCAAATCCGTGACTTTGACAAAAGTGACGATTTCCTGCAGATCCTAAATATTTCAAACCAAGACTATTTGTTCTTTTTGTTTTTCTTCGCTAATGGTGTGAATGAATAGAAGTAGTTTATGAGCAAAACGCGTAAGATGAATCTGTGGATGAATTCATGAAAAACTATTGACGCTGACAAATCTGCCGCATCTTCTTGGTTGGCTCATCACAATTGTTGAGTCTATCAATTTTGAAGATATACTAAGTACAATAAAATTAATTCAGTCTTTCAAGCAACATAATCGTTTTTTTTTCTTTCTAAAAATAAAATAAACACAATCGTTCTGCCGTTTCCATTTAAATCACTAGGTCTCTGTTTTCCACCGAAAAGAAAAATCATATTTTTTGTTTAAAGCTAGATCATCGATATTCGCTTACATTAATATTAGTAAGAAAGAGCATTCATACACTTTGTACACTTAGTGGCTTGTTTGGCACCTACGCTTTCGCAATCGAAAAGAAAGAACAAAAACATAATATTATTTAACACTAGTAGTTGCTCTTTTAAAATATACTTTTTAAGAGATAAACTAAAATCACAGAATATCTCATCTCTTTCTATCGAGCGTCTGTTACTTTCGCGCGTGAATGGCTAGTCAAGTTTTATGTAAGAGTTCATTTACATCTTTGAGTTCCGATACTCGTGCAATTTCGAGCTCTGCATAACAATTGAGAATCCATTAGCCGCATCGAAAGATTAGGCAATAATGATTTGTCATAGCCGACAGAAAGCCTGAAGTCCAAATTTTTCGTTTGTTTTTGTTGCATCTCTGATCTCGAGGCGTACAATCGAAATTTTGCACCGAGATGAAGGTACACATGTCTTTAACTGAAATTAGAACTGTTTATCCGAGATCTATGACAAATGTAGAATCGACGAGAATCATTTCTATTCATAACAGCGCTGCGAGCTTTCAATTACTTTTAAATCGATCAACTGAATTATTCTTTGTTTTTTTTTTTCGTATCGAGATTTTTCCGGTTATAATTTTTCGGTCTCCCGTGAAAATGATTTGGGTTTAGGCAAAAATTTCGTTTCTCAAAGAATCGAAGAAGTTTTGAATTATCAATGAGGAAAAAAATAGCTTATCTTCGGCAAACGTTTAAGTACTCAAATTATTACTGAAAAATATCATTCTAAAGAATTATTTGAGCCCTTGCAGTACGTTATTTTGTTAGTTGATAATTCAGCTAACAAAATTGTTGTTCGACTAATTAACTTTGCTGAGGTAAACGTCAGGAAATTTAGCAGAAAAAATTATTACTTGTAGTTAAATAAATTCAACTATATACTTGACAAATAATCATTGGTTCCCGGTACTTCTTGTCAATGCTTTACTTCGTCAGCTTTTATCTAATCTTTTTTTTATGTTGTAAAATGATTATTTTTAGGAATTGACGACTCTGCACTTTGGACTAGACTTGAAAAATTATGAGCACAGATAACAAGAAAAAAAAAGTAGCAAAGGTAATTGAGCGATAGATTCTTAAAGTAATTAAAGATTCGCATTCCTGACTCGATTCGTGTTCAAGCGCTCGATCGCGCCGCATTCACGCAATTATCACTCATACACGGTATACATATTCGGCCTATCGTGTTTTCAAAGCTCTGGATAACGGAACGATGATGATAATAGGTCGATAACATCGATAATACTTCTATCCTTTCAGCTCACTCTATTCAGAATTATGTACAACATAAACCGTGGGGAGATAAATGATTAGAAATCTACGGGTAGATTCTATTGTTTATTATGTACATAATTACTCCACCAATAATTTTTATTCCATATATATATATATATGCAAGCGAGGAACGGGACGTTGCAATGCGTATAATATATTTTTAATCTGTTTTTCTTTTCTTCTTCTTTTTATTTCAAATCAACGGCGAAACTACGAAAATAACGAACAACAAAAAGTTTTGAATAGCCTCTTCTTAAAATAGGTTCGATTTATTTGTTAAGTTATTGTCAGCGATTTGCTGCTCAAAATCTGTTTTATCGCGACTTTGGCTCGATGGCAACGATTCTTCTCGCGTAGAAAGCGACAGATAATGTTCATCTTGAATCGTCACCAATAAAACGAGAGATTCCACCAGGGAAATCTCAGTCGAGCATAAAATGTGTAAAAAAAAAAAAGAGAGAAAACAAAAACTATGATTCTACATAGGAATACTGTGGCATACGCGGTTCGAATGCGAGTAATGTGATGCTTAGGGATTATAGTTTTTTTTCTGTATGTTTCCAGGATTTCCGTGAGTTCTTTTTCCGCAACGCGGTTCGGACTTTTCCGCGAGATTCTCAATTTATAATACGAGTAATAAAAATATGTTTTTTTCCCTCGACAAAATCTGCTGCAGTGCGAGACTTACCGCATTTTTGACGAAAAAAACTTACGATTTCACTCGTCATACGCTCCTCCAATCAATTCCGAAGTTCCTCATCATCCGAATGCCGGATCTGTGACAAACGAGGCGTTTTTTTTCCGCTACGAATCACGGTAATCACCAACGGGCAAAGCGAAAACGATCGCAATCTTTCGCAAAGTCAAACGTGGCAACATCTTCAGAGAAACTTTAACTGGGTGACGATAATTCGTTGAGAATGTTTATCGTCGCTACGCAGCTCGAAGCGCGGATGATCGCGCTCAAAGTGTGCGCAACTTTAGGCAATTTTCTCGAGGAGTCCTTTACTCAGGACCCCGAAGCAATTCCTAGGCAAGTTCTCTTTTGCCTTTGCTCTCAGCGTAGAATTGTGTGCTGTTTCCGGAACCCGACGAGTTCGACGGTTGGAAATGTCGCGTCAAAACGTAGACAACAGCCTCGTAGGTCGCCATCATGATCGCCGTGTTAGGAATTTGACGGACCAATTGCGTTGCCAAGCCGCGGTACAGACCTCGGGAACCTTCCTCCGTATAAACTGTGCTCAGAGTCTGCCAAAAAGTACGGTATTTTGTACCTTCTTCTCGAAGACGAGTCCTTGCCACCTCTGCAATTAAACAAAGACAATAGTTTAGAGAAGTTTTCGTGCGTTCTGTAAATTGAGAGGACCCTTACGGTTGATTCATTATTTTTAGTACCATCATTATTATTATCTGTTAATAAGCATTTGGAGTATGAAAAGCGAACGAATGAACGCAAAAAGAATTATTTTCACTGAATTACGAAAAAAGAAAAGGGGGGAGCATTCACTTATTTTTCAATGCACAAATGGTGTTTACGCAATAGATTTTTAAAATTTATCCACATTGTACTACTTTGCTTTATTTTTACTGGGAGAAGAAACACAATTGTTGCGATGAATTAGTTCACGGTATTTTTCTTATAGATTTACGTAAAAACAGAAAGGTTGCATGGAAATATATTTATATTTCAACTATGTTTCGTGAAAACATGAAAATGAAAAAAGAGTTTCATCAGAACATTTGCGAAATTAAATATTATTTCAAAAAATATTGTTTGTGATCTCTCAAAACATTGCGTTAAATTCTGAAAAATTCCGTCAAATCGAATACAGCGAATCGAGCGGAAAAAATAATGTTTTTTTTTTTCTTTTACCCATCAATCAATTTTGTTTCATCAGAACATGACGTCTATTGCCTCACAAAGTTCATCATAAATATAAATTTGCTAGCATGTACTTTTCTATTCTATTTTCTACTCCTGACGATGTAAAAAAAATTCACGTCCCAAATTATCATGGAAAAAATCTACAAATTCCCAGCTCCTATTCTCCAGCTTAATTCTTAAGCTCGAGCCAAGCTTGAAAAATATTACAGAGCGCCCGGAAAAATGGTGAGCAAAGTAACAGAGAATGCCTGATTTGCTTTTTGCGTGTAGAAACATTTCCGTTCGGTTTTTTCTTAATGTTAGCTTTTTTTCTTGCAAAATTAAGTAAAGATTTTTTCGCTTTTTCCGTGTAGATCGTCGTACAAAGAAAATAATTAACAAACGAAGGACAATAAAAGTTTCCTATTGCGCCGATTGTAATTGTCCGGTCAGCTCTTCTTGAGAAATCTATTGCGAAACCCCAAGAGCGCAGTCTCTGTTCGAAGTGGAACAGTTTGGAAGATAGCCAAGCGGATGGCGAACTGCGATGACTCGTAAAGCACACTATCGATGCATGCTGCGACTTCTGTATATAGCGATCGAGGAATCTCCCAGGTGCTAACGAATCCCTCAAAGACGATAATGAAAATACACGACGCTGTCTGCGACGTAGAAAGTAGACGGTGCGGCTATCTTATCACGACGCATGTGTGTGAATGCGTGTACATTTAAGACCATCAGTAAAGAATTGCATTACGCTAAATAATAATCACGGTATGTTTTTCCGCACGAGTTTCCTGCCGGGACAAATGTTTATCGAAAGATTCTCTATGTACATTGATATCGATCGCCTGTTGTGATCTCTTCAGCCGATGCTGCAAAGGAAAGAAGGATTAGCCGACTAATTAAAAATAATTGAAAGAAAATATATTATGTTAGGTGTGTTGCCTGGATTAAAGTAATAGGAAAAATACGATTACAATAACTTTATTGTAATGTTTCAATTTCCATTTACTAATTGTATTTTTGGCTCTTAAAGCGGCGCGTTTAATCCTTATTTTTAAGAAATGAATATAATAATATAAAAAATAAGAGACTTCATCATTTATTTTCGAGCAACGAAATTCAGATTCCCAAGGAGCCACGATATTCGGGAAATCGATTAATTGATTTGATTTGAATTTTGAAAAAATGTTCTTGAATAGTTTCATTCTCCCTTGACGATCACGTTTTTAAGAAACGCACATGTTTGCATTTTTTTTAAGGCAGTATTGATTTTCAACAAAATTCGACTGAAAATCCAATGAATATTTTGATAAAACCAAGATAATAATGCGAAAATACATTTCAAGAAGAAAATAAATTCGTTTGAATGAATCTTACTAATAACAAATTTTTTAATACACCTTAACATATGCCAAAATGGAAAAAAAAATGAAACAATCAAGTGTCAAGATAAGAGAGGCCGATATTCACCTATTACTTAGCCGTCCGCTTGATTGCCCCCTCGAAAGATATGCGAGAAAAAATTTACGCGGTATTAACATATTGTTCCCCCAGACGGATAAAAAACCTCGTTGGGTCCGATTAAAAACTCGGATACGTACTCTGTCGGCTTTGCAACATGAAGTGCTTGCGTTCAAGTTAATCTTATCGATGAGCCCGAAATGGATTGTGTATGTTCGACTTGATTGGGGTCTTGTGAAGATTAGATAGTGGATGACAATGCGGAGTTTCATATCAACGTGATCATAGCGACATTGATCGTTTAGCGTTCGTCAAAGCTTGCCAGGAGGTCGGTTGGTATGTGCGCAATATTTGATTAATCGATGGAAGCTCGTTTAAACAGAAGACACGCGATATCCGTCTGATATAGTTACGGTCATTCGATATATAATCCACCCCGAAATACGTATTATTATTATTTTATGGATCGCGAGCTTGCCGAAAGCATACAAAGGGAGCAAACTGCGCAGTTTTATTGGGAGAACCAATATTTTTCAAGCGAACTGCCCTAAAATATGAAAGGAGAGAATTTGGATTAAAGTGGATGGCAAACATCGTTCTGCATACGATTAGGCAAGGAAAACAATTTCGTTAAGCGGTAAAAGAAAAAACCTACCGTGGGGATAGGCGATGCAAGAAGCAATAGTTTTCGAAAAAGCTCCCGCAGCCATAAACTCCAAAAAGTCACGAGAAGTTTTGGAGCCATCGTCTACGACGTTCGATGGCACTCTTGATCGATGCGTGATTAGCCAGGCCTTCACTGCTTCGTATATCACGAAATGGACCACTGTCTCGCTTATTCCCATGTAAGATGCGACGATGCCTTTGTAGAATCCGAGGATACCCTGAAAATCAGAAAACGAGGGGTAATTAGGATTTTTACTTGCATTAAATGTTGTATTTGCGATAATTATAGACCCTCCCAAGTTATTTTACTGAATTTGATACACACATGGCTCATATCGTCGATGGTTCTTGTTATGCTGCAATTATTGGCGTACTATAAAAACAACTCCTAAGTGTATAATCTTTAGTAAGATAAATTTCTCGTTTATTTTCATTTTGTCATGTCTATTCTATTTAAAACAATGATAATTGGTACCAATTGTTGGTTCGAAATTTCGATAGCCAATTAATATAAATTAAAATATGTAGATTTACCAAAATATAGCACCCGCCAAAAATTTGTACATAGCAGAAATAGCAATAATTTGGTCCATTCATTAGTAAATAAATTGATCGTAATATTCTTTACAATGGAAAAAAATCTTCATCAACATTATAAACAGCGATTACTCGTTGAGACCGCGTGTAAACAGTTTTAATATTACTGCGCATTTTTTAACGTTATCCTATCGTTTGTACTTCATAAATATTTCCGAAGACAGCATCGCAAAACCTAAAGAATTGAAGACGCACATATGAAGGGTCGTCTACGAGTCGATGCCAGAGGTCAGGAACTTACGCAAATTGAGATTATAAGAGGCAAGTGGAATACACGAGCGTCCAGACGAAATTGAAGACCCCCAGCAGCGGTTTGTAAGCCGGAAAGATAACATGCGATATCAATTACGTTTTTAATCTTTTCATCACAGATAAAGACCCATCATGAGCCGATCGAACAATAAGAACACGATGCGATGACTATTAATTTCTCATAAAAAAGGAGATGAGACGATGGAAGCAGAATACTTTGTTTCTTCGCTAGTTGTTATTAATCGAGGGAAAAAAACCATAGTGGTATGATTTTTTGTTCCCTTATCGATCGAGTACGTCAAATGAGCTTTTTGTAAGCTCTTCACAATCAGCCACAAACACACAAGTGTCTGTCAATGTTGCAGCACGTAAATAACTCGGGTGACGAGCAGCATCGGTTACAAAAATGTGGCGCTAAACTTAATTGGCCTTCGCAGTTATCGGAGCACATGTCCGCAAATACTATAATCGGGAGCATGAGCCACTCGCGTGGTGTTCGCGGGAGAGATTGTTGGCGGGCAAAGGTACCCTCATAATGAAATCTGATACACGATAAGTGTCTGCTGATAAGACGAAGAAAGAAAGATAAATATATATTTTTTTCCCGAAATGAGACTATGCATTCTTCAGAGCACTTCCTGTGCTTCTTTCCGAGCATTATTGAAGTTCCCTAGCTCTGCAATCTATTTTAATGGCAAGCAGCCAAAGAAAATTTGCTATCGGAATAAATTATAAAGAATAAAAAAGATTTTGGTTGTTTATAGGCAAAAAGATTGTGTAAAAATCGTGTAAGCTGAATTATTGCCAACAATATTCTACATTTTCCTTAAGGTCCGTTTTCAAACATTTCTTTATTTTAACGAAATTCTATAATTGCTAAAGACCTATAAATTTTGATCCCATCATGTAAATACTTGGAATGCTCGGAATTTTTAGCAGCATTTGTTTGCCTAATGAAACATCTGCTTAAAATACTTTTTAATTTGAACCAGCGAGAAAAAGATTCTTGAATATAATATATTTCGCAAGTCAATTATTTTAGCCATGGTTTTCCAAAAAAAAAAAAATTACTTTATTTCAAACGTTTGCTAATCACAAATTGGTACTGAATGAAAACAAAAAAAAATATGCAGAATGGTGGAAAAAATTGCAACTTCCCCTCAATCTCACAGCGTTTAAGGGCTCATAGGAAAACTTCGTTTCTCAGCTACTTTCGATTTGCTATAGGCAAACGCCAATCTTATAGCGACTTCTCTAAGTCGAGCCAAAGGAGGCCGAGCCCGTTATCCGTCATAGTATATGGCGTGTATGTACGAGTTAGCGTCTCTCGGGAGCAGTGGAAAGTTTTCGCAAAGGATTCCACGCATAATTGCATGTGAGGACCGCGTGCGAGGTTTGGCGGCTCCGCGCGTTAGGCGAAACTGTACAATTAGTTTGAGAACTTATATCGGATGAAAATCGATCGCTATGCCGATGATTGAAACAAGGCAGAACGGCGGAACGGCGACGGACAAAAATCTCTTACTACAAATTGGAGAACCGCCAGTTTTCCTTCAATTCGCTTCCATTTCCTCGGCGTAAGGGGAACGGAAACGTAGGAAAGGCGATTGCGTAGCCAGACATTATTTGTACTTCCGCCAGAAGAGTCAACGCCAGTCACTGGCCAGCATACTTCTCATAGGAAGTCGCTTAGCCGGCAGATACGAATATTCGAGCAGTCAACTCTATACATAGCCATTCAAGGTCAACCGGCGCCGTGGAGAATTCCCAAGCGTCTACATGGATTCCAGTGTGCTCAACAAAACGGCCATACATTTCTTTTTCGCGACACCACAGCGAATTTTGCGCTTGCAACAGTATCCTGAGAGATTTCCAATTATTTGCGTAATAAGCTGATGAATGACAGCGAAGGCATCTTCTGGCAGGAACGAGATAACTTATCGAGATCAGATACTGATCGTTAAATAGATTCCACATCGGGGCAAGATATCAATTAAAGATTTCAGTTCGTTCGTTCGTCCTTCGTATTTTTCCGTGCGGGTCCATAATCTGCAATTAGAATCAGCGTTTATGAGTCTCTATTATTTTGGGAAATGCAAAAAGTAAAGTATTTCGTGTTTATTATTCAAAGCCGGTTCGTGGAAAAGTGTCCGAGATTTTGAACAACAAAAAAATAAAAACTGCAGATTATTTTTAAAAAATAATGACTATTAGACTGTTGCACGATGTTTATCCGCGTTTGAAGTCAAAATAAAACAGATGAGGATTGGAAATTATTGAAAAAGAAAAATATCTCATATTTTCAGAAGATAGCTTTCGATGATTAAGATATCAAATCTTTGATGTTTGAAGAATTTTTTCTAGTCCTGCTACATTCATGAGAATGAAAGTTAGTCATACGAGTGTAACTCTACTTGTACACCAGATAAACAAGAAGCCGGTCGTACTTGGCAAGAAAGTGTAAACGTGACTGTTATAGCTAATAGACTCGCAATAAGATGATAACGAAACGGACGAGCGCAGCAACCTTTGAATATTGTAGATAGCTACAAGAATGTCCTTTTGACACATGTTTCTATTTTCATTCAATTCTCGGTATGTCAAAAAAAAAATAGCGTTCCTCACGCTCACAGCGAGAATAACATTGAAATGTTACTCCGATCAACACCATTTTTCAAAAGCATCTCAGTCAATTTTCATGTTAATATGGATGCAAAAAATTGGAAAGAGAGAATTCTTTAGCTCAGTGTACATTGTGTTGTAAATTCTGCTGCAGAGCATTCGGCAACTGGTATTATTTCATTTATCGATAATTTGAAGCCATATGTAAAAATATCGAGTTGACAGCTGCATGACAAACTGCTGCGATTATACGACGTATGCGATGAAGAAAATTCAGCCAATAGGGCGTGGCATTGGTAAGCAAGTGCAGCAAAACATTTAGTTGTGATTCCTAAACCTGAGCAGAGAATATAATACTACTGGCCACCACGAATTCTGCAAACGTGTGCGACCTCCTGCCAAATATATTTCACAAGCCATTCACTGTGAGGTTGACAACAACTGCATCAGCTCTTAGTCTCTCAGCGTGGCTGCTGCCCACGAGAGGCATAAAGCAAGCTCTCAGCTCACTTCTCAAATATTTTAGTTATTTTTATCCGGAATCGCTATTTCTAGGTTGAGGTTCCTGATTTAGAGTTTTGATGCCGCAGCCGATGACCAACAATGCCGTGTCCAAGCAAAGAAAGAGACTTTCTTGTTTTGTTGGCATTAAAAACTAGCTTTTAAGGTCTTGAATCTCAGATGCTTGAGCGTTTGGCTCGTTTCTCAGCCAAATGGAAACGAGTGTGTTGGGGCCAGTGACCAAAAGTTTTTTGGTTTGAACGCAAAGTAGTCTTTGTCTAAGAGATTCAAAAGAAGTTTCAAATTATATGTAACGAACATTTGTTAAGCAACGTATGTTGACGACGCTAACGCGACTTTTAAATCACATTCTTTAAAAATTGCTTAGAAAGTGAAAAGCAAATAAAAGAAAGAAAAAACACACACATTAATTACAAATATGGTATCCTGAATATTAACGCAAGCCTCGGTGCATCCCTCGACTCTCTAACATCTCTTACCGATTGCTGATATATCCTCCGGATGCACTCGATGGCACTGGTTTGATTCATGTGGTGATCTAGCTGTAGTCTTGTTTTTACGAACCATATGGGATTCGTTGCTGTGCTTGCCACGAAACCTGCAACATTTAACACCCCATAAATAACATTGTTCTCTTTGCAATTATTCTATCGCATAATCAAATAATCTACCTGCTGCATATTCCTTCGAAACTTTAAAAAAACATGTCTTACTGAAAATGAGAAACTACATATTGTTTAATCAATAGCAACCATAAATATCAGTTATCATTGTGAATTTATGCTTGCGACGAAACCTTCAACATTAAGCATCCTATAAATGAGAGAGTTCTCTTTGTAATTATTCTATCTCATAATCAAATAGTGTTTCTTCTGCATATTTCTTCAGAATTAAAAAAATCCTGCTCCTTTTGAAATTATAAGGATAATAATTCCAAAATACTAACATTTGATTTAAAGTTCGCTTCACGAAGGTGGAAGCTTAATATTAATACATCAATGCTTGGATGTTTTCAACATTTTTCCAACGTACCAGGATTTGAAATGGAAAAGGAAACAAATTTTATCCTACGTATGATCTTGAAAATAAGCTCGTAAATAATCGCGGTTGAAATTCGAAGTGCAATTACGCAACGTAACATAATACCGTATTTGTTCCGAGGATATTGGTTTGCATGTTGGTTCAACAATATCCTCTGAAATACTAGACGACCTCGTCACGTTTTCAATTATTGAACTGATCATCCGTCATGGAAACGACACTGTTATTTGCCAACGTTGTCGATAGTCCTTTTACTTCGATACATCGTTATTTCGCCACGTAACCTGTTGCACGTCAGCTAAATTATTTTGTAATTTATATCTCATGCCATGTCGTACATAAACGTGGGCGAAAAAGTACCCAGTGTGGATCTGTACGAGGAAACACCGGAAAATGTGAAAAATATACACGACCTAATTCGAGGAAAGAAGGCATTAATTTTCGGCGTGCCCGGTGCTTTTGTTCCCGGATGCTCCAAAATTCATCTCAGAGGATTTATCGAGAAGTATACAAAATAACAATCGACTTATGACATTTTTTAATTTCGATTTTTCTAAATTGAATCATAATGTTCTCTCAGGTCAGAAGAATTAAGGTCAAAAGGCTTTGAAGAAATTATTTGCATTTGTGTAAATGATCCATTCGTCCTATCAGCTTGGGGATGGGCCCTGGGTGCTAATGGAAAGGTATTTTGATTTATATTATTTGTCGTCAAATTTTTATACACCAAAAAGATGTCATTGATTTAATAAAAAATATTTTTCAACTCTGCAACTGGAAACTTGTTGTTTCAAACTCTATTTAAATTCTTTAATTACTATAGAAGATTGCAAGAGTATATAAAAGGGAATTTTAAGTGATGATACTTTGAACATTAAAAAATTGTAAATATTATGATAAGCGTTGAAATAACAAGATATGTTCGCCTGTGATGAATTGAATCAATGATACTTTCTTTTAGTATTTAAGCGATTAATAATATTAAGCCGAGTGCTTATCATGCCCCGAGACGAAGTTACTACAGGAGAGACTATGTCCCATTGTACTGAGTACACCGCATGAGATAACATCCACATAATTAGAGCGCATGTTGTGAAGAAGTTGGAGCTACCCGCAGGTCGAATTATGTCATTGCATCACGTGAACAACTGGCGATTTGTCGGCGCAATGCGATTTGCAGATTAATTTATAAGAGCTCAGGTGCGACGTATCGTCATAATAGAATGGTTAGGCTCATCATACGGTTTAAAAACTGTAGATTGACCGCTCGTTCATCGTTCAGCATTTAGATACATTCGTAACATTACATGTATTATACTTTGATGCATTCATTTCATTTCCGTACTTTTATAACTTTATGGAGAATTTGGACTCTGGCCAAATGGATTTGCTCAGGATCAGTCAGGCTGATAACCGTTTTGAGTTCAAGAATTTATTTTATATAGCAATTCGTGAAAGTAATTGTTTGATGTATTTATTTAATTTCTATGGCGTTAGAACGTTCCGAAATTTGAAAATAAAAGCTGTATTTCTATCCAGCTTACATTTGATTACATTACATTTGAAAATTCAATGAATGAAACCAACTTTTTTAGTTTATTTATCTTTGTCTGAAGTATTTACTATGATATTTACTCGACTGAGATTTTGTGTGAGAATCGGAAATTCTAAAATAAGCAGTGACTCAATGTCTTTGGAGATTATTCGACTTCCTTATTTAGTGTGCAGGACAAAATGTTTACAAGTTGATTAAAGCTAATGTGTCAAGCTTTGGATTTCATAAAGCCAATTAATATATGATATGAATGTTATTTCAAAGTGTAACACTTTAAAATGGCTTTAGTCTTGGAAAAAACGAGGTAATTCATTTTTCGAAATGATCTACAGGTGCGAATACTTGCTGATCCACAGGCGTCGTATACGAGGTCTATAAAAATGGGTATTGAGAGGTTGGATCTCGGAGGTGTGAGAAGTCGACGTTATTCTATGATAACGGATGATGCAGTCATCAAAGAACTGTACGTCGAAGGATCGAACATAGACAATACTTGTCTATCAGCTCTACACACGTGAAGTCCACATAATTTCAAGGGTACTCCGAATAAATTTATTTTGTGAGGTCGCCAATTTTCACGAGAGTGAAATTTATGCGCTCCTCTGAAGATTTATAATCCTTCCGATAACCACAACAGAATTTAACCTGAGCTGGTGCAGGATTCTAGCAGTTACTACGAATTTAGCAGAGGCGATGCATGCATTTCCTTCGTGATTAATTGCGTTGCACATCGCGAAGGTTATTTTTCATTACATCTGATTAGCGCCAGCAGTTGAAGCCGAGGTGAAGGAGTGTTGGCCGAGAGATGCAAATTTTAATCGTTATGCCATATACCGCTCCTCGAAGAACCACTATAACATAGCAAAAACTCATTAAAATCAACGACCAGCCAGGGAGAACGGGAAATTTGATAGTTCGTAAATAACGAAAGAACGCAGAAACGAACGCGTATATTAATAGATGACCGGATGAAAAATGATCAAGGACAACGTGTTTATCCTGACTCGGTGACCCACTCCGTGGACGACCTCAAGGCAAGAAATACCGGCTCACTTTTCAATACCGCAATACAATATTCGTCACATCTACTGCCAAAGTTGTGCATAATCTTTTTTTTTTTTAACTAATTGAACAACAATCACAGACATATCATTTGAAGAAAATTAAAAAATGTTGCAATCTCGTGAATTTGTTTTTTTTTTAAAGTATGGCGAATAATAATTTCATTCGAGATTTTGTTTGTTTTCTAATCAGTTATAATGACTCATGTTCATTGAAATTGAGAATAAGAAATGTAAATCACGATACATTTTATTCATAAAAACATGAAGTTTGAATAATCAGATTTTTTGGAATCATGTCAAGCATTTTTCCTAAAGGATACATTGATTAAACACTCTTTGAGTATCAAGTTTCAACAAAAGTGGGCTTTTTAATTGTGTTTAATTCAGTTTAATTTTTGTTCAAGTTGTTTACTATTGCATAAAAATAATAATAAATATTATCATCGCATAATGAAATTTCGAAGTGACTTCTGTTAGGATCTCCGGATATCTACAATATTAAAGATCAAAGTGTCACGAATATCGTCCGATATCAGGTATCAATGCGTTCGTAAGATCCGCCTTAATAATGAGTGCGAATGTCCAAGCGTTTCGATAAATATTGATCAGCCAATTATCCTTGACTCGACCACGTATCGAGCACATGTGTCCAGCCGGAAATCATGCACGGTGAATCAGTACAAAGCTCGAATGTGCGATAGTCAAATAATTTATAGCCGGAAATGTTGCTAAACGAATATGTAAATAATCAAAAGAAATTGTCGATAGTTGTCGTGGTATCGCTAAGTTCAATTGACACAATTATAATCCATATACAAATATCGCTTGTTGTGCTTTTTCATCATCGCTATCGTGTGAATTGAATCAGAAAAAAAACTGCAAAGAATGAGGCTTGCGTGCAATTCCGTTCAACGATTCTAGCGTGCATCGTACGAGTAGCGGAAACCTCGATAGAAATACATATATATATTTATATATAGGTTACTGCGCAGAAAAGTAAAGGAGAACCTACAACACCAATTTCAATTGACTTTTATTGTACTGTTATTTGTCGTAGGTAGAATTGTAGTCACCTATTAATTTCAAATGCACGTTTTTTCCTGCATTCCATGAAAAATTTTAGTATTCACTATTTATTTAGAGTATTTAACCATATTTGGAATGAAGTTGTATAAACATTCCTTTAAAAGGAAAAAGGTAATTTTTAAAAACGTAGAATTGTTTAAAATATGCCATTATTAGTAATGTAATTTTTGTAATTTCAGAAACCGTGGAATCGACTTGCGGTCTAAAAATTGCACCTTGCACATATGTTTTCAAGATATTGGAAATTGGATCTGGCCTTCATTCTTATTCTCAAGGGATGCATTTTACTACAAATAATACGTTTTTAGTGATTTGGGAAGAAAAATATAATTTTGGTTGTTTCTCATTTTAGGATTCATAGTTCTGACTGCGGATCACAAATCTGCGTATCGATATGTTTTTTTAGCTTTCTAATCAAATGTTTATCCATTTTTTTATTCCTACGGCGGAATATTCTACGAAAATAATGAATACTAAAATATATGCGGAAGAAATAAACATCTTGAGTTTAGCGGGTAATAATTATAAATCATCTTTTCCGAGGTACTGACCTCTTTTTACTGACAATTTGCGCATAGAGCACGTTGGCGATTGGATTTGATACTAATTTTGAAGATAATTCAGGCGTAGTGCCAAAATTTTCTAAAAAGATGATTGGAGCGAGAAAAATGTTGGACGTCCAAGAAGATTGACAAATCTAGCTGAGATGTTGCGTTTCAATTCAACGTTTGCTCTTATTTTGTATTCCCAAGGTCTTCGCTATAAAGTGCATGCGAATCATTAGAGATTCTCGAGTCATTGTTGAGAGTTGTTGACAAATTGCTTCGGATTTTACTATGTATATTGCTTCAGTGAATCGCAGGCTTCTCGTATCTTCGTCGAAATAGGTCGTAGTAATGAGCTGCGCTGTACTTGTGACGAGCTCTGCAGAGGGCCCGTAAAATAATACAGAAAAGGGAGAAATTGAGTGTTTTCAGAGCTCTATATTCGGCAACAATAATGAAGAGTTGTATATTTATATATTTTGGAAGTCTTCATTTTAACTGAAGAGTATCAGAACTACCCGACTATAATCACGTAGGAGTATAATTCGTGGAACTATTTTGAATATGATTAAGGTGATTGCAAAAACTTTAGCTAATTGAAAAAATCGTCACCGCCTTATATTAAAAAAGCTTTATATTTTTTTCTTCACTTCTCCATCGAAATTATTGTGCCTTAAGAAAAAAGGCCTCAAACAGTTTACTTTAAGTACTAACTCACGAATTTGACTAAAATTCGTAAATCGTATGATTTTTTCGAATTATACTAAATATTTTAAGAAATTTATTTTTCTAAAAGTCGGCGGAGTATATCTGCCAAAAACCAACTTGTGCAAGACATATTTTTGAACGTATCGAGCAAAATAGCAGCTCAACTTATCTTAAAATATCTCCGCTTCGTCGACAGAATCTAAATGATATATTATCGTGGTCTTATCAGGATTTTGTAGTACACGGTGCAACGAGAAGTTAGACGCGTGCCGTGCGAGAGATAAGACGCAATTGAATCGTTGCATTAACGAGGCAGTCTCCTGGTTAAGCGATACGCTTTGAGATCGCGAGGAATTTTAATTATTGTTTGTTTGTTATCATCGGTTTTATTACACAATTGTGTAAGCAGGCGTTTACGATATATTCAAACAATCAGCTGTGATTGCATAGACGACATAAACGACAGATTGTGTATCGATGACCGTTAGTATTATCTAAATAAAAATCCAAAATTTAAATAGCAGTTGTTCAACAATTCTACTCCAAAATTTCACGATAACTGAGTACGATTGTCACGATATGAATCGATTGATCTTCGACAAATAGAAATGAATTTACGGCTCGATTCTGCCGAATGCAATTTTAGTTAAACCGTCTGTTATCAGAGCCGCGATTAGAGAGTGTTGCATGCAATTACGTCGTTAAGTTGTCTAAAAACATTCAGAAGCGTTCGACGCTCTCTCGTCTTCCTCACGTTTGTGTTTCGTCCGAAAATAGCCAACGTGTTTCCAACCGCGAGAAATCGGATCCCCGGTGAATGCGCTTCGTTAGCAGGGCAAAATATACGCCACAGGAAGTCCAATCACGTACATATATGCAGTCCCACATATTATGTGTAGAAAATTATTCGATACGTGAGTGCACGCCTCCTCGTAAACTGTTGTTTACGTTCGACGACTGAACAAAAAGCACGGAATTGCAGTCGCTGACATCTATTTATAGAAAGTAAACATTCTGTGTTCCTTGCAATCCTATAAAAAAAGTAATAACAATAAAAATGAATACATCGTAAAAATGACAATCAAATTTTTTAAAAACAAACAGATAAGATAGCCAGTTTTTTTCGATGCAAATAAATCGCATCGAAAAATAAGAACAGAGCAGAAAATCGTACGACGGCTTTTGCGATGGAAGAAAATTGCACTAAGAATAATCAAATAAAAGATTGAATCCGAGGCAACAAATTCTTTCGATTCAAGAGAAGTGAATTAAAAATAATAATAATAGAATGGAAAATCGAATATTTGAATTCTTATTGTGTCCACTTTTCAGTTACACGTGGAACTCTGCCCTTTATCCGAGGCACCGCTCCAACTTACGTTGTGTCAATAACAACAAACTTGTTTACTATGATGTAACATGCAGGCTATATTTAGATTATGCGCCGCGATCCGAGCCAGTGTCTGTGATAAATGAACAGGAAAATCGAATTTCCCCTTCTCGGTGTAACACACGCTCGCAACGGAGCTTGACTGCGTTGGGAATATCAGACGACAGCGAACATAGGAAGTGAGGAATGAAAAAAGGTTTGTGCGGCTCTCAGTCGTCCGGCTTACAACTGGCGTACGTGACCCAAAACACGTTACGCCGGACAGATACTCTACGATATTTTTCGACAACAACACACTCATCGGCTCCAGGTATAAAGCTGCGCACTTTCTCAACCTGAACAGGGTCACCAGCTCGAAAAATATCGTCGATGTAAATGTTAGACAGGTGAATTTATCTACTCAATATAAGCGATTACATTTTTCTTAAATGGTGAAGTAAAATTGAGAAAAATAAAGCATTTATCATCAAATAAACGTCAGTTATTTTTCGTCACTTCAGCCACTTTTTAAAATAATGGCTGAAGTTAAGCTGAAGTAACGTTTAAGAGTGAATAGTTTAAGTAACTGATGTTACAATTTAAAAAGTTATAAAAAATATTTTTGGAAAATTTGGAATTCTATGTACAACTTTTTATACACTAGAAATGCTTGGTTGAATTCCCAAAAATTTTGAGTAAATTTTAAATTCAAAATCTCGTGCGAAATGCGAAACTTCACGCCCTATTATTGTAGTATTGGTTTCGAGGCTTAGAAATATCTAAGTTATTGAGGTCAATGAAAACCATCGAGATAAAAAAAGCCCACTCAACATTCTGCTCGAGTCTTTAGACTAACTAAATGCTCTAACGATTAATAAAAAAAATGATATAAATTTGTTTTTAAAAGAAAGAATTTGAAAAACTCGGTTTTAGAATTTCATGCACAGCTTTTTATACACTAGAAATGTTCATTATATTGCAAAAAATGTACGGTACGAACCCCTTGCAAGTAATAGGAAATTATATCAGAATGTGAACCCCCACGTCTCATTATTATAGTATTTGTTTCGAAGCTTAGAAATATCTGAGTTATCGGGGTCAATAAAAGCAATAGCGATAAAAAGGCCCACTCAAGAGACCGCTGGAGTCATTGGTTTAACTGACTGGTGGTGCGATTCATAAAAAGAAAAAATCTACAGCGCACGCTTTGCTCGGGTACGTGGAGACTAAGCGAAGTATCGATACTGCAGACTTATATATAAATATATATAGAGAGAGAGAGACCCGGCGTCTGCGGCTTCTCGTATTGCTTCTTGTTGCACAAGCGCCGGTAAACAACGAGGCACGTTAGGGATATATTAGCTCCCCTGCAGAGAGAAGTCTCGAGGGATCGTGTGCTCCTAAGGTCGAGGTTCATTCTTCACCGCTTGTTTCTGGATTTTCTATCACTCGTCGAACAAAGATATACCAAAGAATGTATAACGTTATTCGTCTCGAGTTTATGTAAACGTCTTGAAGATAACTATGCGCTGAATTCTCGCCACGACTACACAGAAGATACTGTTGCCTCTGGTCAGGCCGATTATCTCTATACTAATTCCAGACAGCAAGCCAACTCTCGTGGAAAACGTTAGTGGTGGTGATATGTCGAACGTTTCGACTAGAGCTACCACCACAAACGCAGTTACGATGTCCATTGAAGTCGATGAACGAACCACAATCGAGGGGGTCGACCGCGCGTGTATGTGTGCATCTACAGGCTCATTCAGAAGATAGTTTCAGCTTTTACTGCGTCTTAAGCTCCAAAAAAACGATTCTATGTATGTTCCCAAAAATTAATTTACAAATAAGACAATGGGGTTTCAAATTAATTTAATATAAATTCCCGGTACTGCAGAATGTTTTTCTTGAAATTTTCTAATTTTCTTTTCTCTCTTTTTAGATTTTTTTGCAATCTTTATATTCAAGAAAGTGTGAATTTACAGGCTCATTCAGATGAGATTATTCCAGCTTTTTACTGCGTCTCCTCACAGATATTTTCCACATTAATTTAATGTGAAATTCAGGTATGTTACTATTTTGATTTGCTATTTTTATCCTTTGATTTTCTTATTTCTTATCCACGACACTAATTCTTCTGTAGATTCTGTACATACCATTAGAAGTTACATAAGATTAAGAAGGAAAGGAGAGTTTCCAGGAGAGTGATAGAAAAAATACGTTAAGAAAAAATGGATTAACTTAAAGGCAACTTCAGTACAACTTGACCAACTAAAAAGTGGTTTGGTGTTTGGGCGGAGCATTTTCTGAAAATATCTTTAAACGTGTCACTTCTTTTTGAAAATGTCGTTTGACAATCATTTTGGATAAGCCTATAAATGAACGCGGATGCACGAACCCCCGGTCAACCGCTCGTCGTATAAATACTTATGCCGTCTCGGTCACTTGCGGGAGCGTCAATTAACTGGGCATTTGTACAACGCTTCTGTTGAATTGATAAACAAATGACGTGCGAAACGACCCTACGGAGTTATCTCGCCATGAGTATAACATAATTGACGATCGAGTGTTACGCTATTTATAGATTGTGTAATGATTTGCGCCATTGTATGCGCATTTGCATGCCTAAATCCCAATGTAACTTTGGTTAACTACATATTAGTACTATATTTTTTATTATATGAAGATGTGTAGGCTCAATATTTGAAGAACATTCAATTTTTCATTATATAAATTGCACTGCAAAAAATGTTTGCATTTTTTCGATTGAAACGTGTATAAATTTCGCAAAACTCAGTATCGCTTCGAAATCGAAATGAATATGTTCGCATAGTGAATTTAATACTAATTTTCGAAAATATTATTTACAGCCTGCAATTTCGCAAACGACAAATTTAAGGATGGCCTTATTTGACGTTTACCATAAATTCAAGATTTAGATTGATACGCTAAAAAAAAAATGAGGATGAATGTTTAGGGTAAAAATATAATTGAACTAACCGGCACATGATGCGGAACAGACGTGAACCATTGGACTGTCTGGTGGTAGAATGGAGTTGAAGAAGGCCTTGCTCTGGGAGTATGTGCAGAAGTAGATGGCTCTCGAAGGAGCGACACCGACGAGATTCGGTCCCAGGCCCTTGAATAAGGCCCGGGGACCTTCGTTCTCCACGATGTACCTTAAGCAATGAACTAGACCGGGAGGTGCATGGCTATGATGTGGTCCACCTCCCGGAGGAGTTGCAACGCCGCAGTGAGAAAGTGCCACCAAGGCGTACCTGAGATTTGGAAGACATTGAGAATAATTAGTTTTCGCAACACTCGCTCCTGGCTATTGTTTCATTACTTTATCCGTTTAAATTCATAATTATTCTTTCATGAACATCTACTAACTTTTATTATTATTATTGTAGGGTAGATCTCCAGATTTCGCCACCAAATTCGAGAGGACAAAACTATAAATATCGTCGAATTAAAAAAAAAAAAAATCGCGTGGATAATCTGAAGTTGTAACGAATACTTTCGGAGTATCAACGTGTGAAAGCAATGATTTTGAATAAATAACAGTGAAAATGGCTACAGTTTGACCTTTATGTAATCTTTATTTATGTTTCTTATATTCTTTTCACAATATTAAGTTAAATCACGATTTTGCATTTGACTGTAATTATTTCAAATATTAGTCTTCGACTTTGAGGAAAAATATTAATTTATTGGCTGGGTGGAAAAGAGAAAATGTCATTGTCTATATCTTATAAAGGTCAACCTAAATATATGCGATCCATTTTGTTTTTTCAGATGTTTATATTTAATTTCACGATATTGGTATTCATAATTTTTTCTAACAAGATTTTTCAATTTTTTTGCAATTATTAGAGATATGAGTCTTGAAATTTTTTATGTAAATAATAATTTATCGGCTGCACGGAAAATAGCAGGAGCATCTTTTAACATTTATAAAGGTCAGCCTTTCGATATGCGATCAATTTTTTTTTTTCTTGCCGTGTAATTACCTTGGATATCCACCGGTGCAGAGCCGCCTCCTCTGCTGCGGCGTCGGGAAACTTTTGCACGTTACATGACCAGATGTGAGCTCCTTACTCGCTCCAGGAGGTGGGTAGAAGTTTGATGTGGACGATTGCAATCTTGTTTTCACGACTTCCAGGGGACAGGTGACGATAGCGCCGACGGTGCCGGCAACCCTGTTTCAATTCATTAATAATCAATAAATAAAGGTGTTCCATTGTCATAGTACATTAAAAAACATTGGACAATAATTTTTAGTGTTGAATAGGATTTCATTGTGGGTTGTTTTAAAGGAAAAATGATTTAGGGAACGTTGACGCCAAACTATTTCTAGCAAATTTGACTTCGTACTGATATGGCAATTATAATTTTTTTAAATTATTGGTGACTTATTACTAAAATGATGGTCTTGTACTAAACATTGCGGATGATAATTGAAGTGCAAAGTTCAAACTTTTTTCATTATTTCTCTCCTTTTCCAATAGCGGAAGAATGTCAATTGATGCTTGCTTTAACATAGAAAAATCGTTGCAAAAAGCCTAATAGAGTGAGGGAAAAAAGTACAAAAATTTGAAACTTAGTGAAATATTGTCCGATAATAAATAAAAATTGCAATCCGGTACCTAATATTACCGATCTTCACTAAACTAGATATCTATCATGATGAAACATTATTACGATTACGACGGATTACGAATTTAATTTTTATACTAAGTATCAGCACGATAGTTAAAAATGTCTTCAACATTGGCCGACATTTTTCAAAATCTTCAAAATTTCATAAAATTTCGATTTTCACAAAATTCATGTCAGGTGAAATTTGGATTGCTTCAAAAATCAAACTGATATGTTAAACCACTTCTTTCTACGTTGAAGATAATTTTCATTGCACTGACTTAAAAATCTCGGAAAATTAAAAAATGGTTCCCATGAAAACAAAGCTTCTTCTGTGAGAAATAAACATAAATGAGTATTATTAATAATAAATAATAAACACCGGTTTCTGAAAAAGATCTCACTCAAAAACTCCGACTGCATTTATGATGAAACTTGTTCTGTTTATATCCTCAGCCAATCCCGCGCGTTTGTATCGCAAAGCGTAAACTCAATTTTTACTACATCATTTTCCATCTATCAAGATTTTTATTCACGAATCTGCGTACACATAACAAAAAAATCGATTATACGCTTCATTCATGCCTTCATTGACAATGAAAACCCTTATTTCTTATGCAGATATGCAACGTCTCATGCTATTGTCCAACATGATGTAACGTTCGGTGACCTTGACGGTATCTAGTCGCTCCTCGAATATCAACAAAGCCAGCGGAACGCCGGTGAAAATTGGTCAAGTACGTGTAACAATAGTATCACGATATAACTATACATTTGTTCCTATAAAAATCAAGCTTGAGCTTAACCAAAGCTCGCAAATATCTGCAGATCAATCTCATCGTGTACTCATTCTACTTGCGCCTAAAAAATGTATGCTTTACTGTACAAAATAATTTAGCTAAGATATCGCATTACATTCGCTATGAATTTCGACCAAATTCCTTCGTAAAAATGAAAAATAAAAAATTTAAATCATGCATGAGCTTAATTAAAGCTCGCAAATATCTGCAGATCAATCTCATCGAGTACTCATTCCATTCAGGTAAAAAAAAATTATGCTTTGCTGTACAAAACAATTGAGCTAAGATATCGCATTATATTCGCTCCCAATTGCGACCAAATGCCTTCCTAAACACATCCACATCGCCATTTAAAACAGCCCTGCAAAAAATTCGACTTGCAGCGTCGCACGTAACAGCCACGTCGTTATTTGGGTCGCGAAATAAACATCGCCGTCGCAGTTCCCAAACACCCAACCTCATCCCCAACTGAACCCACTCACAACCCAAAAAAAAAACCGCAATAAAAAATTCTACTCAGCCCAAAAAAAAAAAAAGAAATCCCGATGTTTATTCGAGCAATGACATAATTGAAGCGTATAAATAGAATCTGAATTGTCGCCGCGATTCGCCGGGACTGCGATACATTGAATCGCACGAACTGAAAACAAAAAAAGCTCAGAACATCCGAAACACGCAAACCCAACCACAGAATTAGCTGCGTTACTATTTAATTCACGATCGGACCAAAATCATCAAACCCTCTGCATTAATTCCACCATTATCATTATCATTATTACGCGTATATGTGTTACAACAACAATCAATATAACAACAATAATCAACACGCAAAAAAGCCCCCTCGAAAAATCTTTCGGCCTCTTCGGCCATGCAATCGAGGTAAAAATAGAACGCCGCGATTCGCCGAAACTGCGATGCACCAAAACGCAGGAGGCTCGAAACAAAACATCCTCGTAACATCCGAAACATCCGAGTCCAAGCTCAGCGCCTGCTGCGATATCGTTTAATTGATAGTCGGGCGACAACATTTTCTTAAACTGCTCGTGCTATTATTATTATTGTTGTCATCACGTGTATATGTGTACAAGCATGCGGTAACAGGGCTGTCTGGTCACTGCGCATAAGTGCACCGTGTGTGAACCTTGTGAAATATATTGGCGTAGGTCTTGTGTACGATTCGCGACGATCCTATTAGCGGAATGTGCGTATGTGTGAGTTGCTTCGTTCGGAAAACGTGTCGGGCGGCGAAGAGGCATTTAGAAGGAGGAAGGAAAAAAAAAACAGAAGAAGAAGAAATAAAGGAAGACCCACCCTCCGGCAACGAGATGTATGACTGTGTCGCGCTGCGACATTCTCGGCGGCGAAGGAGTGCTGCTATCGCCCCGGCCTCATGCACTTACTTTTCGCGATTTATATATATGTGTGTATTTAATATAAAACGTATCACTGATTCACTGTATATACTTCACCAAACGTTCGCCAACAGGAGCACAACGAACTTGAAGAACTTGACGGTATTGTTATCCAATTATTAACAATTATTACGCTCGTTCGGCGAATACGCGAACTCTCCGATTTATAAACTTCGAATAGAGACACCGGACACGGCTTAACTGCAGTAGCGCCTCAAAACAACTGCCGAAACGTTTCTAGCCGAGCCAGTACGACGTTAAAAATATATCGCTCTCCTTCCTATGTCGCTCTTGTCGCCACCGTCGCCGCACTTTGGCCGACTCGAGAAGCTGTCGCCGACTGCCGATGCTGGACCGCTGCCTACTTATCGACTCTCCTCTCCCCCGGCTATTTTATCTATCAACTGTTGCACTGTCGGTAAAGTCGCTGCGAAATTATCTCCAGGAATTTTTGAAATCTCCAGGAGTTGAACTTTCTGCATTGGGGTGTAATTGATTTTTTATTTCGTGCAGATGACGAAATATTTTTTAATATCGATTTTGGCCTGATTATATGGGATGGTTTGTGAATGGAGAAAAAAAAAGTCTGCAGGTAGATTGTGAATTGCTTAAGCACTTTTTTTACTACCTCTGCGGGAAAGGATTTTGATTGATTTTCAATTTCTCGCGGAGGAAGCTTTGTAAAAATGAATCAATATTCAGCAATTCTCAAGGCTTTTGTTTAGTTGGAAAGACGTTTTGCGGACAATTTGAAGTCATGAAATTTGAAGCGTTTAGGTGTGGCAAATTTGTAGTTTTCATGTCATTATGAATACCGAATTTAAATTTAATTTCAAACCGGTATCTCATAATTTGCAAGCGCGCGAATGGCAGACTAAAAAAATGTACGAAATCGAAACCGAATAAATCCGAATTTCTTACATGGCGCTTTAATGAAGACAAAAGTAAGCGAAGTAGTTACTTTAATCTTTTTTTTTTTTCAAATTATAGTATTTTAACACAATGCAGTTTGTTGAAAAATGTGCTATTGATTGTACCAAAAAAAGGTAGGTATGTTGATGAATATATAACCAAATTCAATTATTATAAAAGTATACATTTTTTATTTGTACAATTTTCGATTCAAGCAGACAAAAATTCGTCCTTTTTGTGTTTTTTTATTGTTATTTCCATGGCTCTCAGGAACGTTTCGAGACGGCATTCGCTCGCCTGTACGTGCATCGCATGAGCCAGGAATGGTATTTTTCTCAAGGAGCGGCCACTCAGGCCTACACTTGAAACGCTCAATGAGAACAGATATTGAGCCATTTCGCACTTTGGATTGTCGTGTTTATAATCATTGTGAACTTCCTTCATGGAGATTATCGGCTCCTCTATCACGAATTTTGTCTAAAAATGTAATAATAAGTTACACAAAAATGTGCTTAATGTTATGCGCTACACGTTTTTACTTATTTCTCTCTCTCATTTCAATACGACCGTCCATGGCCTTTTTTTTTAGTCAGTGTAGCGCATCACCTTAAGGGGATGCTGGAGTAGATTTTTTATCGACATTGGTCTGTTCATTATCACAGAAATACTCACTCTCATCAATTCTTTCAGGCAACTCGTGTAAATTTTGTAAATAGCATTCGCTTGAGGATGTCCAATGTACTGTTTGATATCGGCGCGATCGACAAACGCAAGATCGATTGCTTCTGTCACGTTACTCGTCGTGAGTATCAGGACGTTTGGATAGCGTTTAATCTGATCGAGTTGCGTGAGAAGCGCATTTACAACGCGAATTGCATCCGACGGTTCAGTCCCGTTAGCGCAGGATTTACGGGCGTGAGCCAACGATTCTACTTCGTCGATTAAAACGCAAACCAATGCCTCTGGATTATCCAGAAGTCTTCTCACTTCGTCAAATAACTTCATGACTAGTTTCCCACTCTGGAAAATAACAATATCATTAATGAGTTCAAGAATCAGAAGCAAAAAATTATCAAATTTGAGACAAGACTTTTGATTTCATTCAAACAAAATCCACGAGTAATTCCAAAACTTTAATTTATATCACAATTTTCGTTATCAGGAGAAATTCTTTGACTTACCTCTGAAAACCATTTTGAGAATAAACTGTGACTATTTATTTCAACCAATTCTGCATAAGCATATCGATTACCAAGTCGAATGGCCGCTTTCTGAGCGATTGCTTTGCACAAACTAGTTTTTCCTGTACCAGGTGGCCCATGCAGCAATATAACTTTATTCCAACTTATTATATTGTGATCCACTTTTCTGTCTGAGAACATCATCGTAGTCTCAACAAAATTCAACAACTAAAAGCATTACAACTACCCTGTTAAACAAATCCAACAAAATATGACCAGATGCCTTGATAATCTGGAGTAACCCAACAATGCTAAAAATATTCAAAAAAATCAAAATATTTCAGAGAAATTTGATTATTTTTTCTCCCTCATAAAAGCATTGACTTTATTCTTATTTTTTCTTAATTGTTTTGACTTTTCACAAAGCTTTCTCTATGAGATAGTTAAAATTTGTAAACAGTGAAATGTAATGAGGAACTGATGTGCACAATTATACTTTGCAATTTATATTTCAAAATTTGTTATTACTTGAGTTTTATATACAACTTGTATTTGTAATCTTTAATTTTTAGATATAACAAATTTTACTAATAGTTTATTAACATATATTTTAATGATTCAAATATTTTTTGCATTGTCGTTCTCCTACTGTGATTAAGGCGAAGTACCATTTAAAAGTCATAGAATGACCATTTTTTATGGCTTAAATTTAAATGAAACACATTGTTTGACATCATTACAACTTTGTACACTGTTTATCTAACATTTCAGCTATTAAAAAAATTAGATTACAATTTTTTAGAAAAAAATTTTAAGAAAAATGTTACATTTTTCTTTCTTGAAGCCAATAAATGGCGTCATCTCCTTAATATTGTGCACATAATAGTCACTTACATTCCCCTTAATATCAGTATCGTAGTACAAACTTTCCCAAAGTCCTTGGTACTCGGCTGTGGGTAAAATAACATGAGAAGCGACGCTGAGTTCCTCAGAATCATGTTGCATTGTTTCCGTTGCAGTTTCTTCCTGTGACAGTCTGTATACAAAGAACTTCAAGGTCTCGCAATCCGTGATACTGATCTTCTGCAACTGAAAGTTCATTTTGACATAAAAATATTAGCGTAAGGAAATTTATCAGACCCAAATATATTGAACGCGTATATCGAACCTCTTCATTATTGGTTGAAATTATCACAGAGTCAACATGCTCCGTCAATTCGGTTGGACTTGAGACAGACAGCAAATTTCTGTTCAGATTAACATTCCCACATTTCGTAAGCATTTCATTCACCATCTTTTCTATCTCCTCTCGTAACAAGCCACTGCAAAACAAATGTAATAACAATTTTAATCGCAGCGACAATAAAAGAATATTAAAATAATTACCTTGTCTCTTTTTGGCACACTTCGATGTACCCTATTTTACTCATTTTTAATATTGTTCTTAAAAACCCAAAGAATATATATCTATATATCTATTTATCACATATATTTACTAACTACAATTCTACGCTCGTAAACACAAAATCTCAGCATCCTATAGGCTCGCGAGATTTAAAAACTGAGCAGCGGATTTTTTGCTCTATAAAACCAACGGCTCAAATCCTTGAGCCGCGTTTTCATGCACGCGACAGGAGTTCAGCTCGCTCGGTAAAAAATCGTCACGAAATTGAGCTGTGTGAAGTTAGCCGGTCGATTTCGACTTTTTAAATATTTTTCTGTTCCAACGGTTTGTAAATCGTTTGTAGATGATTACCACATTGATTAAAACGCTTTGTCTGCTTAACAGTTTTTAGAAGAGCTAAAACAAAACAAAATTGACCATTTAAAAGGCACAATAATTTTCTTATTACAAGTCCATTTGTGTTTGCCAAGTGGCCAATCAATTCGTAATCGTTCGTCGGTACCGAATAGACTAATCCTAACGTTTTTCGGTGCTTCGTTTCTCGAAGAACATCTAAAAACCATTTTCGGTGCATTTTAGGAGAAACATGAAATTCGGACCAAGTAAACGGTCAATTTTTTCTTTGGTTTTTCAAAAAAAAATCACTGGACTGACAAACGTTTTAATGAATCTGACAATCATGTACAAAACGATTTAAAAACCGTTAGAACAAATGAAAATATTTGAAAAGTCGAAACTGGCCGGCTAACTTCACAAAGCTCTGTGGTCGAGCACAAAGAGTTTAAAGCGATTTTCATGAAGTGATAAGTAGAGAGGTTACGAGAAATAAGTGCTATTGGCCGTTCTTGGGGACTTCCGGTTTCTATGAAATTTCGTGGACGCTTCGGATTTTATAAATCGGCAACCGTCGAAAACGCGTACAATCGTCGCAGTGGCGGTTTCGTGATGTGATTATTTAATATCGTGTTGTAAATTGAATTGACAATATTAGTGATTAGTGATAAGGATTTTAATAAATGGACGGCGACGAGCGTCGCCCTGGAAAAAGACGCTCCTTGGAGCCGAGCAGAGAAATGGTATGGCACACATGAGGATATTTTTTTGTTTATAATTAGTGCTAGGCTATTTTCATCGTCATTAGACCTTGCATTCTAATGTTGAAATTCAAGTTCTGTATTTTGCATTCCCGTATTTCATTCGATTTGGCGATACTTTCGCTCATTTTTTCCCCGAATATCGTCAGCAATTTTGTATAAATAAATAAATTTTATTCTGTGAGAAGGAAGATTGTATGTGAAAAAATATGTTATTCGCAGCTCGCCAAATACAAAGCTGAGCTAAATGCGATAGCTCAAGACATAGACACCAGTCAGGCTGGTGAACCGTCGGAAGAGGAAATTTTGCATAATGATACAGCAGGACAGTCAATGGAACAACAAGGCACAAGCGTAAGTCTTCAATTATGCAAATTGCGATGTTTCGCAATATTTTGGCCAGTCGTTTCGCGAAATTGGCATGGCCAATTATGTCCATATTGCAAAAAATACAACATCGTTTTTGTTGGGGATAAAATGACCAAAAGGAACAGAGTTGACAAGCTTCCAGTTTCATATTAATTGCTTTAACGATGCTTAATGAATGAAACGAGAAAAATGATTGTATATAATTGTACATTTACTCAATGGACACTAGTTTGAGCACATGTAAAAACTATTGCAAATTCTTCAAAGTAATGATAAATATAATAATAACAAAATTAAAGAAAACAAAATACCACAATAATAAATTGAAATAAATTGGACTTGCAATCATATAGAAGATATCTTACCACAAGATAGAATAAACATGTGCACTGTGAAAAATTTGTATTAATATTCAATGCAGTTGTAAATTTATATAAGTTTTTTTTTTTATGTCCAAATTTTTAATTGTGTGAATTATATATCTTAATGCGAATATTTTGGCAATAAGTACTATTGCAGATCTTAGTATCACTTGGAAAATTCTAATGGTTTACATCAGGTGAAAAATACAGGTATTTAAGATGATATTGAAAAATGATTTTGTAGATGACAGAAGGGATGTCATCTCGTGATATAACTCAGAGCAGTATGAGTATGAGCGAGGGTGAAGGAGACGGAGATCTGGAAGGAATGGCTGGAAGGGTCGCTGAACTTGAAGAGCTCCTGCAGGGAAAAGAAGCTGTGGTTGAGGCCTTGAGTGCTGAGATTGATCATTTGAGAGCAGAAGCATCTTCTCCCAACTCCTCTCAAAGCCACAACAGCAGCTTACAAAATCGCGATGTTCTGCTTGTGTATCATACTAAAGTGAGTATGACAAAAAATTAATTCACTGCTTCTTGATGTTTCATTGATAGAAAAAAAAGAAGAGAAACATAGTGATGTCTTCAAAGTAAATATCGAGAAGTTTATAACATATAAAACCTATCATATCCTTTGAAATGAATTTATTTTTGAAAATTATATACATTTTGTTTGGAATTAATTTAATGGATTAATGAGTAGGTCATTTTTGTTTAAAGTTTTTGTGTAGAATTTATTTTTAGCTATTCAAAGCATATTCATAATCATAATTCCTTTGTTCTTTGTTTTTTTTAGCTTCAAGATTTTGAAAGGGCTGTCAATCAGCGTGACAGTTTGATTCACGACTTGACAACCTCTTTGGAGCAAGCATTGGCAGCCAGAGATGCCTTAAAAACACAGCTTCAATCTATGGGTTCGAACGATGTAGTTTCACCGAACATGGGAAGTTGCACCTCAGCACAAGACCAAATAATGTCGCTTGAAAGTGCGTTGAGCGAACACAAAACCATAATTAATCAATTGAACGCCGAACTCGTGAGATCTCACGAGCACGTGAGGAGACTGGAGATGGAGAAAGAGGCGCAAAATGCTGAGATAAACGACTATAAAACACGAGTCAATCAATTGAACGAACAAATTCGCGTTGGCGCTGTTGAGAATACTCTCAATATTGCCGAAACTTTGGAAATGCAGAAACAGTACGAGGCGAGAGTCGATAAAATTAAGAAGGACATGCAAGTGATTCTCGAGAAATTTACAGCCGAAACTAACTCGAAAAGTCTTCAGCACGAAGAGGCCATGAAGGTTTGTATTTCGCATTATGTTTACATATCTTGCATTACGTTTCATTGTACAAACTTTTTACCAAATATTTTGTTCCACTTTTAAAGACCTGTACTGAAAATTTATTCAACATAAATGGGGAATCTAAGATTATATATGCCATTCAAGCTCTTAATTAATACTTCCGCAAGATTTTTTTCCGCGTTAAAAAAAAATTAAATATTGGAAATTTTTTTCATTCAAGTAGTGGAAAAAATACATTTCTCCAATTTCCACGTGAAAATGTGTTTCCAATATTAAATAAAAATTAATTAGTGTGATTTGAAAATAATTGAAGACGCTTACTAATGCTAATTCTTGTGAAATTCAATTTCTGAATCTACTTCAAATTTCTGTTTTCCCGTCAATCTTACATTTCAGCTATTTTAAGAATATATATTTAGATAAAAAATTGTATTTTTATAGGAACTGGAAGCTCGATATCAACGCGAGTTGAAGGAAACAAAGACAAAATACGACGAGCACTACAGAGATCTGGCCTCGCGTTACAACCAAGAACTCCCGGATTTGGAAAGCAAACATGCGAAAGAGCTCTCAGTATTTCAAACTCAATTGGCCAGCTATAAGAAAACAGTCGAAACATTAAAACAAGAATTGGTAAATCGTTCAGAATCCCAACAGTCGATTCTAGCCGAGGTGAACAATCTGAAAGAAAAATTACTGCACAATCAGAAGGACAAGGAAATGTTGAACGAGCAGATTAATCTCCACAAGGTTCAGCTCGAAGAACTAACAGCAAAGTACGTGGCAGCTGCGAGTGTCTTAGATTCTAAAGAAAGTATCGAGCGTTCCTTAGAAGAAGCATTGACGAACGTAGCGATGCTGAAATCGGAAAACGACGCCTTGAAATTCCAGTACGACGATCTCAGCGCCAGATATTCAGCGGCGCAATCGCTGATCGAAAACAATCAAGCCCACGAGAGATCGATGAGCCATCGAATATTCGATCTCGAAAAATCTTTGTCGAGGCTAAGCGGAATAAGCGTCAGCACGATGAGCGAATTTAACGAAACGACTTATCAGACTTTCGACGAAGTCGCCATTCAGGTGCACATGACTCGACAAAAGCTGGAGGAAAAAGCGGAATTGGAGAGACAATTGGTGGAGAGGATTCGTAATTTGGAGGATCAAGTTTCCAGAGCCGACGAGGAGCTAAATAAAGCAAATTTGGAGAAAGAATCATACGAAAAACAGCTGAAAGACATGAAAAATACGTGCGATAAATTGCGCTCCGATGTGAATTCAAGACAAGAGACTAACTCGGGAGCTCCGCAACTATTTCAAAGCTCCATGTACTTTGCTTCGGAAAATGCTGGCAAATCACAAAATCAGGTGAATCATGATAACTCGAATTCTAATAATCTTCTGGCGAAGGTTGAGATTTATGAGAGAGAAGTTAAACAGCTGAAAGATCTCGTACAGCAAAAGGAGAAAGAAATAGTGGATTCTGCCAATAAATTGCTGGAAATGGAGAATAAATTTAGAGAATCTGAAGCTGAATGTCAACAGTTAAAAAACGGTCTGGCCACCGCTTGGGAACAATGCGCGGAGTTTGAGGAAAAATTGAACCAAACTTTGGCACTGAATGAGACGAAATTCACTGATTCTTTAGCCGTTTCGAGGTTCGATGAAAACAGCGAGGAATCGAAAAATAGCTACAAAACCTCAAACGAGACTTTCAGCAGAAGTGACGAAAATTCCGTCCAGCCGGACAATAGATTGGAAGAGCAGAGAAGCGCGAATGAGTCTTTGGACGTAAAAAGTATGATGCTCGAAATCGCTTCGCTGAGAAACGAGAAAGAAAATTTGTTAAAAGAAGTGAGACATTTGTCGGAAACTGTATCGAATTTCGAGGAGGTCTCGAAGAAATTGGAGCATTATTGCGTTCAGAGCGAAAAACTTGAGGTTGAAAACAATAAACTAAGAGACGAGAATAAAACTTTTTCGAAACTGGAAGAGATGATCGATTCTTTGCAGAAAAATGTTGCCGAATTGCAGGCAGAAAAAACGTCGCTTGTTCGGGAAATGCAGAATCTTACGGATAAACATAGAGAAGAATTGGCTGCGGTGAAAATGGATTCAACATCGGAAGTCGAAAAACTTCGAAATATGTTGTTGAGTGTCAGAGACGGCGATACCGGACTCGAAGAATTGAAAGTGGAACTGGAAGCTCGTCACGCTAAAGAAATGGAAGAACTTAGAACGTATTTCGAGGAGAAATGCTTGCAAATGGAAAAACAATATTCGGAAGAAATATTTAGTCAACAGTCGAAAAAGATGTCGGATAACGACAGCGAAATCGATGATCTTGGAGACGAATTGTACTTTGGCGGTGGTGGCGATTGCGCGAACGTTAGTCGCACGTCTGTCGAAAATTCACGCAGTGAAATTTCCCATGGCGATGGCGATTTGAAAAATCAACGTAACGAGAACGCCAACATTGATTCGGGTCTTGTCACGGTCGTCAATCAGGTAAGATTTACAGATAATTTATCGCAGTTTCTCTCGAACGAACGTAGATGAGTTTTCGAAAATCTTGTTCTGTCGCTAAATTTTTACAGATAATAAACTGATCACATGTCTTATGAATCCTATTATTTTGAGTAAAATGGAAGGTTCTACATCGGAGAAACAAAACGTATTAAATCATGGGGATTACAATAAGATCCTCAAATATTCTTTATTTTTAGGTTTAAAGTTCTATTTACAGTAGCAAAATGTATTTGGAAAACTCAACTGCGTTACCTTTTAAACCTGTGCACAATTATGATATACAATAAACATTTATCGTACAATAGGCAAATAAAAAAAATTCGTATGTATACTTTTTTTTTAAATGCCAAGTAGTTTTTAAACAAACTTATTTCGTATACTTAATGGATTAAAAAATAACTGAAAAATCGCGCGCTTTCTTTTTTTGTCATAATTTTTTAAACAAAATTTAATAAAAAATGAGCTTAGCAAATATTTAAAAAACGAAACATCCTCCTGCAGCAACTGGTGGTTATTGTTACGAAGTAATAATCGTAAAAATAATTTGACGATAAATTTTCATTGTAAAAAGTAATGAAGGCTTAAACCTCCGATCCTACAACGAATCAATTAATGTGCTGAAATATGCGAAGGTACAGGAAGCATGATCCATTGAATGTGTCCATGCAATCACTCATAACGTTCCCAAGTAGTTTTCAATGATCTCGTGAACCGATTACCCCTTTAGTTACTTATGTAAATCCGTCTTTAACTTGTAACTAACAAAATGTACTGTGTGTGACCCGAAACGCGCGCATGCAGCTTTGTCAAACAGAATGGGATTCGACTCTCGAGAATGGCGAGTTAACGAAGTTGCGGGCTGCCTACAGCAATCAGCTGGAAGAACAAGTAGCCCTTGCAAAGCTCGACATAGTCAACGCTCTTCAGGAACAAATTCAGGTAGAGCTTTCCCTACTAACATCAGTCTCGTGTCTCTTCAATGCTCTTAGAGTCCGAGACTTCCACAAGCACTTTGTTATGTCTGTAATTTAGTAAAAAATTCCTTTAGTCCATTGTCCGTAGCTTAAGAAACACTTCATTGTCACAAATGCTTTGCAAATATCGAATTCTCCATTCACTCAGGCTTTGCTGGCCGTTGAATCCGACATGGAAGACAATTGGCCAGCCGAACTGCTGGAACTTCGTAACAAATTTACTAACAACGCTAAACGCGAAATCGAAGAGCTTAAGAGTGTTCACGCGACTGAGTTGAAGCAGTTGAGGGACGAGCATTCGCGCAGCGTTTCTCGGATAATCGAACGCCACCAGGAAGAGATGAACAAAATCACGGCCGAGCGTTTCACTCCCGCGGAAAAGCAACACCTCGAAAATTCTGTATCTTCTGCCGCCAACACTGTTTTAATTCGTGAAAGGTAATTTTTAAGCATATCCCAAAAAATTTGTCGATAATTTGTCATGATACTGGTTTTTTAAACTCGTTTCGTTTCTACTTTTATACTTTTTAATGTCCATCTTCGTTCAAAATTTCTTATAAGAATTCATTCGTTTTCCGTGATGTTACATGCTTCTTGTTGCTCTAGGGACAACCTCTTTAAAACCTGCGTTACCCTGAAGGAACTAATCGTAGATTTAATCAAGTACTTCGCTGTTTGCGAGGAAGAACTGAACAACACTTTGATAAGCGAGGTATTGAAAAGACAGTCAGTGCCTGAAAATGATTCGTCGACAACGAATTCGGAGCAAGATTTAGTACAAAATGAAATTGATACGACCGATCTTTGCGCTCCGATAAAGTCACCGGAAACGAAAATCAAGAGAGTCCATTTTGCACCTCAGTGCAGTCAAATTGCGTCCATAATCAACAGCGATTCCGATATTTTACAAACTTTCCTCGAAGCCGAAGACAACGTCAGTGAAAAATTGCGCAAAGAATTAGACGGGTGCTTGAAACGCTTGAAATCCGAAAGCGCACAAGTATTGGGAATCACTTTGACGCCTGGAGAATCCATGGTCGATGTGCTATCGAAGCAAGTTCTGTGGACGACGAAAGTGAACGAAGAACTTAATGCGAAACTGTTGGAGGCTGAGAATATGATCGGTGGATATCAGGAGGAGGCTAGACTCTTGAAAATGAAAGTTATCAGCCTGCAACAGAATCTTCTTACTGCGGAAAATAAAAAGGAAATTGTGTCGGAGGGATATGGAGAACATGAAGAATCTGGAGGCGAATTGATTATACAAGATTTCCTACAGTTGCAGGAAAAAGGTACGCAATGCAAAGTGAACTTTTATGCGAGTCGGAACACATTTGCCAAAGGTGAACAATTTTTAAATAAGTGAGTGGAAGTAAACGAACTTTTGTTTCAGCGCGTCACGCAATAATGAGCGGAGTCTGCGACAGCACATATCTATTACAACTGATCGAAGAATTGTGTCGTTACAACGACAAACTAACCGATGAAACGAGGAAAGAGAAAGAAGACTTGCAGCAGCAGGTAATGGGAATGGAAAATGAGATTTTAGTGCACCATTTGCATGTACGATGTTACATAGAACATTAGCGATAAGCTTAAGAAAAAACCTCTGGGTTGATGCATTTTAGAAGCAACAGACAGATTTTTTTTGTTGTCATTTGATTCACCCGATTTAAATCTGTATCTGAGACGCATGGTCTGTGTTTATGAATTTTATTTACGAGAATCACGAATGTTCGCATTTTTTTACATGACGACCATATTCTATTTTTTTTCCCCGTTATTATATGGATTCGATTTTAATAGTGGTTCCTCGATTTTCGAATTCTTGGCTCTCCGATGCAGAACATACATATTCATTTGGCGTTCTATTGTATTGCCAGCAGGTGCCTTTAGAACCCACTCCTACCCCATGCATTCACAGGGTTTCCTGTCGAAAGGTAAATTATAGAACTACTAACTAATATTTATCTCAACCATCCCTTATTTTATTATGTTTTTATTCAGCGGTACTGTTCGGTGTAATCCTCGCATATGATAAGTTTTCGCGCTATAAAAATTACTATAATAATATGGGCGTCATTTTGATGGGCATATGCAGTCGCATGAAAGAATGCTGCAATAACTTCGCAATGCTGATTTTTTTTACACATCGCACGAGATTTTTGTCTCTGGATACTTTAGCCTTTTTTCACAACTGTGATTTGGTGTTGTCGCACATTTGCACTGCTATTTAGTGATTTTGAACTAAGCATCGATAATATAAATCGTTTCGGTCCCAAATGAAACGGCAATTTTTTTGCAAACAATTTTAGTGGTTTTTTTGTGTTTTGTTTTTGATTTTTGCGTTTTTGCAACGACGACCTCACGCGTCATGTATTATTCTTGTCTGAAGGTATTCGAAATCAGAACTTCTTCCGTGAGGAAGCAATTAAGAATGTTGCCTACAATTTGCATATTGGAGTTATTGGCAATTAAGCCATTCTATTTCACTATGCCGATTAAGAAATTTGGGGCGAAAGGATTGCAGTTTTCACGGGCTAATTAAGGAACAGTCATTCATTCTCCCAATATTTGATTAATCGTTAAATTCACATTTTCCTATTTTCTTGTATCTCAACTTTACATAGCCTTCCGCAGAATCATAAAACTACCAGGCCTTTAGTCAGCTTATTAAACCCAATTTTCTACAAAAAATGTTGAGCGAGTTCTTATCCCCCGAATGTTTCGCTTTAGATCGAGGCCGCAGACAAGCAGCTACGCGCAATTCGTAAATTCTTAGAGGAACAAGCGAGCGAGCGTGAAATCGAGCGCGACGATGCTGCGCGACAGATTCAGGCACTGCAGGAACTAGTCAAAGAACGCGAGCGCGAAAAAGAGCGAGATCTTCGCATCACCTCCGAGGTAAGTTATTATGCCGATTTTCTGGGTATTTACCACTATAATTTTTTGTTTTTATTATTTAATGCTCACTTTTTGGTACACAATTTAACAACGGTGTCACAGGTTTTTAAAACAGTGGAACTAAACATAGTGATGCAGATAAACGCTATAAATGGTTATAACATTATCGATAGAAAGGCAAATATTCAGCGGTTATTTGTCGTGGGTTCATTCGCGGGTTTAGTAATAATTGGTGTTGTAAAATCTCAAGCGGAAAACTTGTATTTGTTCTAGACGATTTTTTTTAACACTCGGTAAATATATTTTGGTGTAAATCGCAGAATATAACAAATAAGCTTGTAACACGCATCACCGCTAAAATAATTAACACGAGTTTTTTCTGCACTGTGGTTTTGGTTTTCTGTTTGACGCACAAACCAGTCTTCACTGTCGCCTGTATCATCACCGGTGGCCCGTGTGCTTGAAGCAACTGACATCAATGCAGCTGTGAGTGAGATTTTATTTCATTGCGTACGAATGTATCATTTTTTACAGAATTTGAACAGTTTTATTCGTTCAGAATTTTCATTTCAGTCATTGTATTTTTAACCCTGCTACTGGGCCGCTAGAAAAGCCGGGATGCAAATGGGTCACTGGGTCATTTGTATCCGGCGTGGGTCTCCTATCGAACAATTACGAAATATCTTAATTATAGATCGGCGTTTCCACTATAAAATTCTGCTTCATCGAATAAAATTGGTTTGCCCATCGTTCTATAAAAAAAAAAACAAAGCTTAAAACTTAATACTTCACTTATCGTGAATGAAACGTTAAAGAGCGACTCAAGTGTATATTATATAAAACTAATACTATTTAAAAAAATGTTACACTATTTGCCTTAAAGTTATGGATTTTCTCTTATTTTTCTATTTTTAGAGACAAAATATCGTAACGTACATTTATTCGCAATTAGAAAGTTTAAGACTTTTATAAAAAAATTGATTCTCATTTTTAAAAGCCAGTGTATTTATTTTCTATTTTTAGACGTAAGAAGGAACAAAAATTAAATTTAGTCGTTGTGAATTCGTTTTTTTTATAATGGTGATGAAATTAAATTTCTGGTTATTTTCCGAACTGTACGATATCCAAAATTTGTATATTGTAAGTGTAAAGATCCCAGGAAACGTCATATATGTCATTAATGGTGCTTCGGTATTTTATACGGGATATTATTGCGCCTCATCCGCTTTAAATAGTGTGATCGGATAACATATGTGTTGGTTGTATCACATCTCGACATTTCAATAGGCAAATTGAATAATCGGGCTTAATACTAATGACACAGGTTGAGGCTCTGGAGTCTCAGATGCGCGAGATGACGTCGCTCATGTCGGACACGGAAGCGAAGAAATCCGAGACGGAGAGCGAATTAAAAGTGGCCGTTGACAAAATCTGGGTATTGCGGGACATAATTGTTGATCTCGAGCAGCAGATTCAAGCTAGGGTTGAAAAAGAGGAGAATTTGTTGAGTCAAATTGAACAATTGGAAGATGTTATTGCCGCTCAGACGAAAAATCAACAAGAATTGGCGCAAGAGTTAGACGCTATCAAAATGGGTGGCGAAAACAGTCAGTTAAATGATCACATCACGCATTTGGAAGTAAGTTTCATCTACTATTAAACGGCGATCTAAAGAATCTCAAATTTAAAACATAAAACAACAATAAAATCGTTTAAAAAATCACTCCTATAATTTCAATGACGTTTTGACTTCTACGATTCAAAAGTAAAATGCTTTTCAAGGACATTCTGCTGTCCAAATTTTTCCTGAATTTTCAGCTTATAATTAACAGCGCTTCACACTTTTTCTCAGGAGGAGCTCAGAAAACACAAATTGAGTTCCGAGCATTTCAACGTAAATTCATCAGCTCTTAAGCAAATGAAGCTAGAAATGCGTGACATGCAAAATCAGTTAGACAAGCGAACGAGAGAGTTAGAATCGTTGCATATGTGCGGTTCTAACTTGAGTCTCAGTCAGCCGAGCGAGGACGTTTCGATTCGCGATCAGATAGACGTTACGCGTTGTCCAACGCCCGACGATCCGAATTCTCCTCCGACTTTGCCGCTCGATCAGCTTCTCAAGCTCAAAGAAAAGATGCTTAAGCACGCGCGAGCGGAGGAAGTCGCTTTTAAGAGAATCAAAGACCTGGACATGCAGCTGTCGACGCTTAAGATTCAGAACGAGGTACGTTTAACATGTCACGGCGTATGACTTTCGGTGCATCTTGACACGCGCCGGTTAACACTGCGCTTTACTTATTTGGAAATAATACTCGACTCTATCGTATCGCTTAGGAGCTTCAAGCAGAGCAGGAAATTCTGCAGCAGACCGCGTCCGAACAGTTGTTTCAAATGGAAGCGATGCGAGGTCGTTTGGAACAGCAGAAGCAAAACGCGCCATTCGCGCAAAGACAAGCCACGTCGCGACTGGAATTACAGTTGCACGAAGCCAACGCGAAACTTCATTCCTTGGAGCAAGCTGTTGCTGATAAAGAACTTGAGGTACGATTGTATACTTTAATTACACTGAAAAATGTTTGCCTATTTGCAATATCGGATATTTGATTCATAATTTGATATATTCATTTCAATACAGAAAGGTATTAAAATTACAATTTTTTATATTAAATTTCCATTTCCATAGAAAATTTAATATATACTAGTTTATGTATACAAACTATTAGACCACAAAATATTTCGGACAGTATATTTAACCCGTTGCATAAATAAATGGTTAATAAATTCACGTTTAAATTCGGAAAAAACATTGTGGTTTGTAGTTGAATGACATTAAAACGCAACTTGGACGAGCTAATCAGCTGCTGCAAGATAAACAGAAAGAGTTCATGAATGTCGTACAAACGGAAAATAACGCGATACAGGATCTGAAGGATCGGCTGCAGATGTTAGAAGAAGAGAAAAAAGTTTTGGAGGTAAGCACTTTCTCTGTTAGAAAACTTTTTTTAATTGAAATAAAAAGACCAAAAAAAATAGTAAAATGCCTTTAAAGTTCCTTACGACACATATTGAAATATAGTAAATAAATCGAAGGATGGAAAATACAATATCAATTAATAAACCCGACAAAACATTTTGGCTCTAATCAGAACCTATTGCGAAATCGAATGATATCTCTGCAATTATAATTGGGATTATAATTATTTATAAATAATCATCTATTTTTTAAAGTGAGTCGAATTTTAAAAAATCCTCATTTGATTCTTATTACAGTCGAAAGTAGGTGTTCAAGAGCGCGCTCAGATCGAGCTTCCACAGTTGATAGATTCAATGTTAGCTGATAAGAACGAAGAAATCGACCACTTAAAGGAGCAATTAACAAAGCGCGACAAGCAATTACAAGCTTACGTGTCTCTAAACATCGACGAAAATCAGGCGAAGCAATCGGAGGCGAAAAACAGTGCGCGTACTTTGAGCGACATTTTGTCTATTCATTCGGAGTGCGAGGATTTTGTAGAAGCGATTAGAGATGGTCCGAGTATTACTCAAGGCCAGCATCACAATATTTCCACTTTCAAGGTGCCTTCTAATTCAGTACAAGCAAAAGAAGCTTTTCAATCTTCCCCCGCTCCTTTTATCGAAGTAAACAAAACCCTCATCCACGTTCCGCGTCTCGAACTCGGCTCTTCTCACTCCCAAACCTTTTCCAGTACTTGTCCTCGTCATTCGCGAGTATCCCTCGATCTTATGCACAGCGACATCGACCTCAAGTCTCCTTCTTCGGGAGACGTCAGCGAGTCTCCGCCTAATCACACTAAATCGAATGGATTAGCTGAGAACGAAATTAGCTGCACTTGCGCGCAAGATTTACATTCGCAGAAGTCTGAAAAATCATCCAAACAGACTAGAACTCCTCAAGGAGCGTCCCAATTAGCAAACAGCGCGAATGTCGATAACCGAACGGTAAATCTTCAAATAGAAGAATTAGAGAATCAATTGAAGGTCATTCAGGAAGAGTTACTGGAAAAGTCAACGACTCTTAACAAAAGGGAACAAGATTTGAACACTCTGCAAAGAAACCTCGAGGAACTGCGAGTCGAATTCAAAGACACAGCCGAAACGCTTGCGAGGGATAAGGATTTCTACAAAAATCAGTACGAACTTTCGCAGGCTTCGGAAAGCAAAATCAGGAGAGATTTGGAGGAAGTGGAAAACACGCTTAAGCTCCAAACCGATGAATTGGAGGAATACAGACAGATGATTCAGGTTAACGAGAGAATTCTGACGGAAATGAATGACGAGAATGCAAGACTGAAACAAACAGTCGAAGGCCAACTAGAAATCAACAAAACTTACGAAGTAACGCTTATGGAAAAATCCGAGGAGCTTAAGAACCTTCAACAGGTAATTTTCGACAAAGACGTCACCATAGAAACCGTTCAGACGCGCAATATCGAGATCGAGAACGAAAACAAACAGCTCTACGAATTCAAGACAAAATTCGATCAAAGCAAAAAAGAACTCGCCGATTGCAAGAACGAAATTAAAAGGTTAACCGATGGCCTAAATAATCGCGATCAGATTATTAGGCGATTGGAGGAAATGGCCAGAAGAACGAGCCTCTCAGGCTCGTCTTCTCCAGGCGATAACAAAGATCAGGAGATTCATCATCTGCAGGAATATCTTAAGGAGAAGGAAAAAGTTATTCGGCAGATGAGCGATGACAGCAAAAGTTTGCATCGCGCGCTCGAAACTATCCAAAATAAAATGAAGGAGTCCGGTAACGTTGTGGAATTGCGAAAGAAATTGAAGGAGGAAAGAAGATTCAACGCGGAATTAAAAGAGATGGTCGAAAAGTTGAAACTTGAGTTGGAGGGCCTCAAGGACGAGTCCATGCGTCAATCCATAGAAGGAGCGGACATCGAAGATATGGTTCAGAGAGAATTAAATCTCTCAGCTCGACTAGATCAGCAAATTATGGATGTTATTGAGAGCGAGTCCGAAGAGACTACTTCGAGAAGGATAGAAAAACATTCCTGCAATTCTCTAACCATTAAACCTGCAGAACACGATCGCATGGAAAAAGTGATGCAAAAGTACACCGAAGTGCGGCAGAGACTCAAACAAGCGAATAAGACCAACGAGGAGCTGACGAAATTGAAGGACGAGTTGGAAATTGAGAGGGAAATGCTTAAGGCTCAGCTTGCTGAGTACGAAAGTCGTATTTTCCAAATCACGTCGGATCTGGAAGAAAAGGCGAAAAAAGTCAACGATCTCGATAATGAATTGTCGTCGAAGAGAGCGTTTATTCGATCCCTGGAGACGCAATTACACAAAGAACAGCATGCAGCTCATTCTGCTCAGGCCCATGATTCTGAGCTTATCTCTCAATTAAGACACAAACTGGTTGCTTCTTTGGATAGCGAAGAGCAATTGCGTAAAGATCTAACGATTTTGAGGCAGGAACACAAGAATCTGGAGACACAGCTTAATTCTGTGAAGGCTCAGGTAGAAACGCAGAAGTCCGGCGAGTCCAGTGCTCTTACGGATCTTGTGAAAACGGAGCAGATGAAGTATGTTTCCGTGGTTGAGAAGTTTGAGAAGGAGCAAAGAAATAACGCGGATTTGAGGGATTCGCTCAAGAGAATCGAGGCGGAGAAGAATCGTTACGAGACGCAGCTGGAAATTGCTATTGAGGAGCAAGAAAAATTGGAAAGCAGCCTCGCGCTCGCCGAAGGCGTGAAGGAACATCTTGAGATTGATTTGAAGAGGACGAAGGAAGAACTAAAAACCAGGGAAGCTGAGTGTGAATGGCTCCAACAAAGACTGAAAACGCTTACTGATAGTTTAAATAAAAGACATCAGCAGACGACGGACGAGCAGATAGAGCTGAAGAATCTGCGTCGCGGAATGAGCAACGCCAGAGAAGTTATGCTGGATCTTGAGGCTGACATGAAGCAGTCCAAGGCGCAACTCGCTAAGGCTGTGGAAGAGAGAACTGAATTGGCACAATGGGTGCAGAATTTGACGGAGAATGAGACTGAATTGAAGAGAAAACTTCAAAGTGCTAAGGAAGAGGAGGAAAGGCTAAAAGAGGTTGTTGCGGATTTGCAAGGAGAATTGCAAGTCAGTGTCAAAAGAGAATTGGAGCTTACGGAGGAGCTGCAAAAAGAACGACTGTCCAGCGAGAAAAATGTCCCTGCGAAGTTTGTCCAGAAGATTAAGGTAAAAGTCACATTTTTTAAAAGACAATATTCGCCAAACTCATTTATTTCTTTTCTTCGCTGCACTTTTTTATTTTCATGGAAATAATGTCGTAAATAAAACGTTCTGTACAGGAGCTGAATGAGAGCATCGACAAGCATTCTCACGATAAAAGCATCTTGCATGAGAAGCTATTGAAGGCTCGTGAAGCAACAGAACAGTTTGCGGTGCGGATAAGAGAGTTAGAAACGCAATTGATGCAAAAAAATCAGGAGGCTCTTCCTGCCGCCGGATATTTGACATCTCACATGGCAGAAAAAGTAAGTCAAAGTCTATTTCATTACGAGGGAGGGTAATGCGAGGAACAAAACAATTTTACGTCAAAATCACGATGCCTCTCGTATATATACTTTCTCCGGATTTTTCCTAAAAGAAAATTACGGGTGGGGGTAAAAATACCGAATGGCGGGAATAGTGAATTTGAGGGATTCGATATTTTAGATATTAACAATTACGAAAGTTCATTATCTTGAACCTCATCTCTTCCATTGTACCATAATATTCTATTACTACTATTATGTAAAACAAAATACTACCAATTTTTTATCTGAGTGATGATGAATCAAGTATGAAAATTGGGAAGAAAAATTATGACTGTAATTTGGTTTATTGAACAGTTGCAGCATTTTTACGGACAGTATCTGCGAGTGAACAGCAGAAGGAAAGCACTTGCATATCAAAAGCGTTACTTGCTTTGCATAGTAGGAGGCTATCAATTGTCGGAAGAGAATACGCTGTCGATTCTCGCGCAGCCGACGCACGAGCAAAGGTCTTACACGACATCGAGTGCCAATCGAAAAAGCCCGAAAGTTCGCTTCAGATCTGCGGCACTAGTCATTATCAGTATACACAGAATGAAGTGGATGATTCTGCGCTGGCGAACAGGTAGGAGAGTCGGAGCCAACGCTGTTCTCGGCAATCTCGATCACGGCTTCATCCCTGTGAGGAGATCGGCGACTAATCACTCGCCGCCCGTCAGAGAAAGAGCTACAGCTAGGTAACTTTAAAAAATACCACAATTTTTTAATCCCACGTTAGTCACATAGTAAACGTATTTAAGTATTTGAAGAAAATTAGCTTATACATAATTAAGATTATAATCTTACCGTATGTGGATGTTAAAAGGGTTTTAAGGTGCCATAGTCGAAATAATTACAATCGAAATGATTTATGATTAGCGGGTGTTTTTAAAACATATTTGATACTTCCTTTTCAATAATTTTCATTTATTTATCACCATATAAACTGAAATATTGTTTCAGCAAAAAAATTCGTAATAATCAAAACCGTACATACAAGAAATACGAAACACCCTTTAAAATAACAAAACTTCTTCCGTAACATTTCATCAATTGTCCCGTTGAAAATATGGCGAACTAAATATTTTTTTAAATTTGTGTTTAACGAGTTGGTTAACAAGAAATGAAATGTTATCTTGATGTCACCAGCGGAAATGGAGGCCAAGGAGGCTTTTCGTTGGAGCATTACTTGCACCGATTCATGGACATCCAGCAGACTTTGGGTCTAGCAATGGCAGAGTCGGAATCCGGCCCCTTAATTTCGGATTAGCGGCACGTGTCGCCTCCGCGAATCGACCAAACTACCGATACAGCGCATAGATTAATAAATCGGCGTGTGTGCTTCGCAACGTAAGCCACTGCGACGTTTATTGGTTCCCGGTGAATTTGCCATTAATGTAATATGTCGAAACTCGCGCGTAATCGATGACCCGGCGAGGATAAGAAATCTGGTGCATCACTTGTTCACTATTTAAGCAATTGACTTGTAAAATGTAAATGAATAGTAACTAAGATAAGAGCTTGTGTAAGATAATTTAGCTTTTGACATAAGTTTTACTTTCCTTTTATTATTATTATCGTTCACATAAGTAATGTGCGTGCCACTATGATGATAGATGTTTAAATGATTTTAATTGTATACCCGTGACATAAGTATAAGTATAAGTGTCATCGAGACGCTCTTCCTTACGCACAAAAGAAGTTCACCAAAGTTGATTTATTTTTCATAGCAAATTAATTGAAATGGGCGATTTCTCTCAATACAAACCTGTGCCTTGTAAATCTTAATACATTTTTAGTATTTATTATCGAAAGTGTTTGTTTTTTACATTGTGATTAAGATGTTACCTTATCAAATGAATAAAAGTATTTGAATTTCCATAAATTTCTCGCGTTATTTATTTATCTCTACGCTCTGGCGGGACTTTTCTGTGATTCGTTGCGCGACAGATATACACTTTGCTAAATTAAAGGTCGAAGAGTCTGTGGAGTTAGCTATTGACTAGTGGAAGCTAGGCCTACGTTCATCTACGCTATTTTCGGTTGCTTCAGCGAATTAAGAAGGTTTACACGCTTTATAATCAGTGCTAATTTTTTAAAATATTTCCAAGGCATGGCTTATTTTGTTTCTTAAAAGTCAATTTGTGAAATAGACAGTGAAAAATTCGAAAGTCTTAACAGTTTTCGAATTATAACCATTTTAGAGTGTGAAAAAAATCTTACTGAAAAAATCAATATAACGGAAACGATGAACACTATTGCATATCTGGATGGTTAATACTTAGAGCATTTTTTAACAAACATATATCATCCTGTACTGAAATTGATTGTCAATGTGACATGTTTCACTTTGAAAAACTGGAAATGTACTTTTTTAAAAATACTGTCATTAATAATTTTCATAAATTCATTACTCTCGGTTATAAATAAATATCACAAGACAACTATTTAGCACTGATTATTACAAAGCCCTGTAACTTTCTTAAGCTATCGATATATACTTTCGAAACGGAAGAAATTGCGGAAGTCTATCCAAATATTTCGATTCTAATATTCAGAGTCGCTTTGTTTGCTTGCTACAATTATCTTTCGTCAATATTTACATATGTACATCGAATCGTATGATAAAATATATAGTGAGTATCTAGGCATACTCATTCTCAACGTTTTTGTTTGTTTCTCGCTACTTTAGGGAGTTCATAAGTTTCGTAAGGCTTTGTTTTCGATAACCACTAAATTTCGATAGTTAGTAAAAGCGGTGTGGGCGAATGGATGATTTTCTAGCAAGATATAACAGCGACCGCTTATCAATACGAGTCCGCTAATATATACATATATATATATATAAACTTTTATGTATAATCTTGATTATTTCTTTTTCTACTAGTGCGTGAATGACCTGAGGAAAACTCGATAGATTTCTTGGAGTTCAAGTTGAAGATGAAAACGTCTATTAATTATCGTCTCTGTGAGTTTTTCTTTTTGGACCTACGGGTCAATTACCATTTTACCGCAACGCTACAATCCTTTCGATTAAACTTCATACTAACAAAAATCGTTACGAAAAATCGGCACAATTCGAGGCAGTAGCTGAATCGGAATTCTCAACACATTTCAATTGGAAATACGGTAGAAAATTGCTAGCATCTTAAGTGAGATTAACGCTCTAAATTAATCCAATCTTTTATCCTGTGCTGAAGAAAAACCAAACCATTCTTAATTCTTTTCTCAATCGAAATAGTGGGATAATAGGAATTATTAAAATTCATTTTTTCCAACTTACGTAAAAATGAGTTTGCAAGAAATGTGAATGTACGTGTGCTTCATATAGCCGCAGTATTTATAAATGCAAATAAAAACGTTATTCAAATATTTGTTTAAGTAAAATGCTGATGATTCAGGATTAAAATGAATGCGAATATAATTTTGCCAGTTAAAAAAAAAATTGCAATATAAAAATGCCTTCTATAAAGATGTTTTAAACGTGAGCTGAATTTTTTTTCATAATACTGTTAATTCCTTAATTAATTAATTCTTTCATTCAAAGATTTTAGAAAATCAAATTCTTGTTAACATTCTCGTAAATTTCCAATTAGCGTGTGCTGAGAAATTCCGCCGACGATATCATCAACAGAAATAATAATTGACGGTCCCATCAATGATTCGAGCAGGCGTCTTTAAAATTGGTCGCGTTGAACGGTATAAAGTAATCGTCGTGCAATTGTCGTATAATCGCTTCGATGGGACACAGCCTGGACTCTTTTTTCGTGGCTTCGCTGTCCTCGTTTCTATCGACGTAACTGGCGCTGTAAAAATTTGTATTTTTGCAGAATGGAATAATCTGCGTGACGTCTCGTCCATTTATAAGAACCCGAAAGTAAAAATCGCTGGCAACGTGATTTTCGTTCTTCGGATTTGCTTTGTACACCTCGATTATAAAGCGTGACGCGTAATGAGGCATAATTGCACGCTCGGAAAGAACACCCAAAGATATTGCCAAATATTCGAGGGTTTTGTCGTGACCAGAAAAAAGCACGATTTTCGGCTTCGATTCGGAAATAATTCGCAACATGTGCGAAACGATCGTTCTCAGCAAACCGTAAGCCCTTAATAAGCCGTACTTTCTGCGGCTGTGACTCTTTACGTTCTGACGAGCTTCCCATTCGGTATAAGCAAATAATCCGGAGACATGCTCGGCCTTAACGCAAATTCTTTGCGAGTCGAAGTCGACGCAGGGCAAAGATGCTCCGTGACAAACGTAAGTCAGCAGAGCGTCTCTTAATGTGTTGGGGTCCGTCGTTTGGGCCTGATCCGGAAGCTCGAAAACTACACTCGAGGCTTGCTTTATTAGTTCGGTGACCGCTGGATGGGATTTCAAATGATCTGCCATTTCCTGAAATATTTATATAATTTAGTATAATTTAATATAATATAATTAATAATTTAGTATAAAAAAAAAGAAAGCAATCATTGGAATTTCATAGGACTTTGATATTTTACTCATTATTTTTAAAACAATTGCAAAGTCATTAGCATTTATCTCATTTTTGCAATGTCGGCCCTTTCACGTTGATTGAAAAATCAATGCCTGCAAGGTCCCACAATACAACCTTCCATTTTCTAACAAATTCCCTCTTTAAAAAAATGTAAAATGCCCTAAAATAAAAAAGTGTTCTCTCATCAATTATTACAAAAATTAGAGTATTAAAAATCCCGCAAACCTTTGCATATTGTTTTTGGTAGCGATCAGCCGCAGGGCAAGCGCAGTCAGTGTTACAAAAGGCGTAACTCTGGCTCTCTCGTAGTGTGACTTTAGCGAGATTCTGAAAGACTTCGTTCTCCAAAAGTGCGTAGAGCAAAGCAACAGCGCTCTGGACAGTCCTTCGGTATCGTGTGCTGTACGCAACGACGTCTTTCGACGACATCGTGCCATTGCCAAGGTTCAATTTTTGATAATAAGCGTTGCGTAGTACCAATCCGGTTTTAAGCAGTTGGCCTATTCCCAATGTCGTGAGCTGGCCAATTTTGCAGTCTCTCGTATTGGCGGGAAGCATCGGAAATCCATGGAAAGATCCCAAAAATTGTGCCCAAGCGGTTCTCGAGTAACTCGATGAATTTTGCAAAAATGTTTGGTAGCCTTGATAAAAATTTTCGAGCTCGGGATTCGAGCTGAAGTCACCGGCGCAATTGACCGTGCTTATATTTCGAACGTGGGCCAAAGGACCACGATCACCGTGACGTATAAACATCAAAACACCTTCCAGCGTGACGTTCCCATCGATTTTACCTGAAAGCTCACAGCGGCACTGGTTATAGCATTCGTTTACCTCAGATTACCAAAATAGAAATGTGCCCAAGTATACAATTGAATTTGGTACCTTCGGAACCGGCGGAGATGTCGTTCGGCGAATTACACAGCCGAAATATCCTTCTATTCTTGAGATCGGGCTTCAGGTGTCGAGGAAATTCTCGTATCGGCACATCGCTACCCAAAGGCCTTCCAGGCATGGAACTCTTCTCATCTGCTCCGATGTATTTATACATTCCTAAAAATATACGTTCGATCGGATCACCAGAAATATATAGATATAAATTATATAGATAACTAGTTCCGTTATTTTATGGATATTCCGATGAGCCAATTTTGCTCGTTTAAATATAAAAAATTGTACCATTTTTTACGCTAATTTTATTTGGGTTGAAAAAATTGTTTTTGTTAAAATTTTACATGAATTTAATTATGTGGGGCAAAATGAAGTTTTCTTTTGTGATATAAAGTATTTTGATATTTTTGTTGGGAGGAAGTTGTACTAGAGCATTATTATTATGGGAAATAACATCTTTTCGACAAATAACTGAACTTTAAATGAAAAGAAAATGTACCATTTTCTTCTGGATTAATTCGTGAAATTTTGGGTTGGTGAATTGCTGAATAAAATGCGGCATTCAATATTTTTTTTGTACTTTCTTTTTTCTGGATAGATTTAACGTTCCTCAAATCTAGAAATTGAATTAGCAATTTTCTTATTTATTTATTTATTGTGAATATTTGTTATTTGTAATAAATATAATTATTTGTGAATTATTGTGTGATTTAGAAAAATTTGGTTACTTTAATGTTGCGTGGATCGCCCATAAAATATTTTTTTCTATCCTTTCTTTTTCTCATATATTCTCAAAATTACTCAAATCCAAAATCCAGTGTTTTTAAATGGCCAATTTTCTTATATTTCCAAGTTACTCGCTAACTTTGAAAACTTTGGCTACTGCATAGTTGCATAGAACGCCTCCCACAATATTTTTATCTTTTATATTTTATATTTTATCCATGCTTTCTTTTCCGCGCATATGTTGAACGTTTCTCAAGTCCAGTACCCATATTTTTTCAAATTTTCAGTTTTTTTGTAATTCCGTATTACAGCAGTACTAAAAAAAAGTTGATTAATGTATTTTTCCCCCTGAAAAATATTTTTACCCACCCTCCCTTTTTTGTACGTCCGTTTAACATTTCTCAAATTCACAACTCCACTCTCTGTCAATTTCCTCTTTGCCAATTTAATTTCATATTACACAAAGACTTAAAAAATTCTGTCTGTCGTTATTTTTGCCCAGAATGCCTCATTCAATATTTTAATATATGATTCCTTCATCCCTCGACCCCCAATTAATTAAAAAATCATGCCAAGTGTTAAGAGTTGTTTTATCAGTGGTCGATCCATCGTTGAAAAATTTACCAGCGACGAGGAGAAAGATCCAGACGCTGAGAATGACGTAGCAGTAAAAAGCCCGATGTTGGTACGAGAGTCGGACCATCTCGGTGAGCATCTTGCGGATAATTGCCGCGTGGGCAGATGCGGAGAGATGATCAGCGAGGTGGACCAGCACCAGGAGCAGCACCGAGACGTGTGACGATCGCGGTCTCGATGACGATAGCGATAACGATAACGCCGGAAGTGGGGATGAGGAGGTTGGTGCGGGGTCCACGTTTCTCTCGGCTCGGATCGAAGCATCCTCTAACGTTTCACGTGCCACCCTCGCACCGGTGGAGCATTATCGCTTGCGGGCGTAGCTCGTCACCGTAAATCACACGAGTGATTATTTTTCCTCCTTGTTATTATTATTATATGGCTCTGTAGGATATATTATAATAATATGAGTATATAGGCATATATATATGTATACATATGTATATATGCGGTAATGCACTTGTTTATTTATTTATTTATTTGTTTATCTATTTTTCGAAATGCTCACACTGACCTCACGCAGAAACGGAATCGACTTTTTCCCCGTGAAACTCGTTCCTGTTTCACGAGCACGTACGAGAAAGCTTTGTGGAAAAAGCTTCTAAGCTTCCTGCGCAAGCGTTGGCAACCCTCGATAGTAAAAAGCTGTGCTTGTGGCGTTTTCATCCCTTAAGCCATGCGCACTTTGGAGTAGGGACAATGCGCATGTGGTTGGAAAGTGTGAGCTTTTAGTGGTGACCACCTCGTGACATTCTTACGTCATGAGAATCGCGGGCTATTTTGAACGGAGGGACAATATTAAATTATGGTTTGAAGCGAAGAGAATGGGAGGCTTTATATATATAGTGGGGGATTTTATTTTTGAGGGATGAAATTTTCGTGATGTTTATTTTGGATGTAGCTGCTTTTGGAAAGCTCGGAAATAAGTTTGATCAGCATTGGTAGGGGGGATTAATGCTTATGTAGAACTAGGGGCAAAATTGAAATCGGATATTTTGGTTATTGAGGGCAGTTGTTGATTTTAACGCAAAACAAATTATTTTATTAAGTTTAGGTATGAATATACGTGCTTTATAGTTTGAAAACATTTGATGCAATCATTTATTTTAAAGGATATTCCGAAAATCTACTAATTTTAGAGCGTACACTGGTGGCCCCTTAATTACTACTAAGCTTTTACTTGTAGCTTTTGGGCACAAGCGGTGAATTAATTTTCGTGTTCGATTAATCGTCGAAAAGTTAGCCTAGAAACTTTTATTTCAGAGCTTTTCGACAAAGCTATGATATTAAATATTTAAAAAAATAAAAAACTTGCGAGATATTTGATTATAGTAAATCCAATTTCCATTGTCGCCAGAATTATTATGTTTCTTTTTTTAGGTCCCCTTAAACTACAATTTCATGCAATTCATTTTCTTTTTTTTTGTCCGATAAAAATGTATTTCTTCTCAATTTTCGAAAATAAGTTTAGTCGCTATTTAATATTAGTTAGTGCTTTTCCCTCCGCACCTACTGAATAATCTACCGCATGTAGGACAAGTGGACTGGTCATGGTCACTGCACTATAATGATAATGCAGATTTTATGACAACATCGGGTTTTGGTAATACGCGTTAGGCAAAGAACTTACGGCTCAAGGGGGGTGAGTTTCGTATTCATCCTTGTCAAGGATTTTTCAGCAAGCTGGCACTTTCTTTTTTGCTTTTTTAAAAAACAATGTAGTAAATGGTCTTACATTTATGGGGTTTTTATCGGGGCCCAAAAATGCAAAAAAAAAAAAAATAGTACAATCAAAAATTTGATAAGGCAATAAATTCAAAAAATGCAGTAGAGCAAATTTTCCAGAGGCTAAATTGCTAGGTACAAATTTTTCTAAACTCATTTTTTGAATATTGTATTTACGATATTTTTTTCAAACAAATAAATATCATTAACTATAATGCAAATATTACAATTTTTACACTTCTGCAATAATTAGAAAATAATTGATAATGGTAAAATTCTATTTTACGACGAATTCAATAAACCATTTAGTTATGGAAGTATGTCACGCACATTTTTATTTCATAAATTGTGGCGAATAGGTTGACATGGAAAAATGGTAAATCAGACACGAAGTGTAATGATCATTACAGGTTTCGTTATTTTTAGTTGCTTTACCGATGCTTCGTACCGAGAATATCCCTTTTCACTCCATCGACGAAAATATACGATCAATTACGTCCGACATTTCGAATTCCCGAAAGACGCCGAAGGATCATAATACGAAACCGAACGTTCCACGTCATGTCCAGAACGTGTCCGATACCGGCTCGTTGCTTCTCGTATTGAATCCCCCGAGGCTTTGTCAGCGATAAGTGAAAAATAATCCCTGGGTTTTTGTATTCTTAAAATGAAAGAAATTCATATTTCAATTTATTAATCACTCGTCAGAGCATATTATACGTATAAATAAATTTTTTGGTAAGGTTTTCAAATTAAAGTTTGAATGCATATTTTACATACCCCAGAAAAATTAAATTATCGTTAAGTTATATAATATTTTGTAAAAATTGTTATCTTTATTTTTCATTCTGTTCTCACCATTTATTGAAGTATTTTTACGACTTTATATACGAATTGTTTTTATTACATGGAATTTTTATCACAACGCTTTGCTTTCGCGCTATTTTTACTATAAAAATAGACTGAAGAAGATAATCTGGGCAAAAAATTCAATCTGGTTTGGTCTGTCCATTAAGTCCTCAGGTGTTTCTGCAGGGACGAAAGGATTTTACTTGTACTATGCTTGGGAATATATGGAGAATGCTGTGAGGAATTATGTACATCGCTGCACGAATGATAGCTCAAAGGAATTGAGAAAAATAGAACTTACGCAGTGAAAAATAATTTTATATAAAATGCAGTGCAGTATGATTTACAAATAACGTTTCTGAATATAAGCAACAAATGCGCTTTTTGTATGTGCAAAAATGGCACGGGATTTTTAAATCATAATTTTTTTTCGTTTAGTTTTTGAAAATTTTAAGCATTCAAGCAGTTTTTTGTGATATTCATAATTTTATATTTATAAAGTATCCGAAAGAAATTCAGAAAAAGATCTGGACCATTTTTTTGTCGACCAAATTGACACTTTTTTCAAAAATATTTTTTTATCGTGAATCCAGTTTGAAAAAAAGGGTGTTTTGGGAATAAAAATTCGGTGATAAAAGGATTTCTGTATTTCAGTAACTGAAATTATAGAAAAATAGCTAATTAAAAAAAAAGTCTTTACTATTTACCGTTTTTCATCCTCTCACGATATCCTAAAAGTAAAGATTGTTCAGAATACTTAATCACATTGGATGAAACATGGAATCTATTGAAAACAGATTTCTGAAAATTATTATTGGGTTTAAATAAATTTTATTTGAAATTAATAAGACTTATTTGTACGGAATAAATTCCATTCCATTGAAATCAAATCCTATTAGTTCAGCGACTGAATAAATTTCTAGCATAATAGGACTTCACTTCGATCGAACAGAATTCATTTTGTTCGAATAAATCGTATTGCCTACAAAAAAGTTTCATTTAATGGGAATAAAATTTTGTTAATCTCAAATGGATCGCGAATCCGATACAAATAAACCGATCAAACTCATTCTTTCGACTGCAACTTTTTCAGTTTAAGGCGAGGTTGAATTCTAGAACGAAAAATATTCCTACGCAAAATAATTTTTTTCACTACTTGGTTTTTTAATAAGACGATCTAGGAAACTCAATTATACGAAATGATTTATTAGTTTTAACTAAAGGCGCATATTAGAATAAAAAAAATTAGATTTTATCTATAAGCTTTAGTGATTACAACTAAATGACTTACTTGTAATAACGGTATTTAAATTCAATATTCCAGATAAATATTGCTTCAGATCAAATATTTATCATACTTGAATAAAAGATACCCGTTAGTGTATACAGATCAAACGGCAGCTGCGCTCAAGCAATCCGCATTTAAATAAAAATATATACTCATTTCCAATATAATACTGCACTGAGACAAATTGGTTCCTGATAAATATTCAATGATAATAAAAATTATTATTTGAGCTAACTAAATTCTTAACTACGTTAAGAGAGTACTAACTACAAAAATAGTCACCTGGACTAATGAATAATATAATTATCACCGAATAATTACCATCTATATTTCGAATTTTTCAAAAATTCACTAATTTTAATGAAATTTTATTAAAATCCGACAAATCTATTCTCCGGGTGTATGACGTCGTAGTGCACCGGTAAAAAGCATCCCCTATGAGAAAACAGAAAAAAAATTCCTGAAGAATGAGTGAAGCGAAAAAAAAAGTCCATTCATCCAGAAAGTCAAGAGGTCCAATAACGTAGTCTGGTCTAAAAATAGAAGTTGCATTTTTTTTCGTAACACGCAATAATGCTTCGGGCATTATTACGCGTCTCGGTAGAATTGCAATTTTGGAATTTTTTTCTTTACACCGGTCTCCATCCCTCCCCCTGACGATTTGTATAGAAGAGCTTGTGGTGTGGGAGTCCCGTGCATTCGCATACCCCGCAAATTTCTATGCACATCACTCGATGGTGTATTTCTCATGTCCGCTCGGTTTGCATCCGTGTGTACGTGCCGAGATGCTATATCTGTGTGTCACAGAACTGAACGCCTGCGCGGGGGTGAAAAGCGCCCTATATAAGGACGCAAAGCAACCCCAAGCGCTACTCACATTCGGAAACGCCACGTCTCGAAGACCACACTAATTTAACGAAAGAGGACATGGGGTTCTCAAGAAGATATCTCATAAGTCTGCTCTGCGTTCTCGTGATCGATGACTTACGACTTCCTATGGTGAGTGCAATTTTTTAATTTTTTAATTTTTTTTTAATCCAATATTCGTCGATGGTTTTAGCGAGATAAATTATTTTTAAACCGGGTGGATTGGAGGGAAGTACGAAAAGAAATGGGAATATAATTTTCCATATAGTGAAATTACACGAATTTTCATATAACAAAAATCGGTTCGGATGATTTTTTGTCGATTGTTTCGTTCAATTTTAATTACTTTTTACTGCGATGTAAAAATTTTATTACTTTTCTCTGTTGTAATTTCATTTTTGAAATAATGGGTTATGATCCTTTTTTTTTCAAGTAAATGAAAAAGGTTTTTCAAAAAATAAATTAAGGGACTTTGTGAACTGATTTTTTAATGTCTGCCTTTGTAATTATCCTTTTTGCGATGTTTTATCAATTTTACACGATGATATCTTGGCGAATATTGAAAATATTTTTGTACATATTATTGTTTGTTTTTATGGTGGTTGTAAAATTTTTTTGTTACTATCTTACCAATTTAATTAGGCCGACATTTTTGGTACCTTCAGAAAATGTTACTAAGCGCTAAAAAAAAACTTTTTTTTTGTTCTATTTCTTCGTAGTGAAATTTCATATTTTCGAATTCAATAAAATTTTTCACGTGATTATAATTGAGATCGTCTGAAAAATCGATAAAAGTGACTCTATAAAAATGTTTCGATCAGAGTGTTTGTGTAGCAGACTTAAAAAATTCAAACCTCGATATTTCCTGAATGGTTCCATCGACAAATTTGCCAGACAAATAAAGTAATTATGCTTTTTCGCTTACGTGAAAATTGGTACCCTTGGTAAGATTCTATAGCATTTAATTTTTTTAAAAGAAGTTGGTGCTCTTACCATTTTTTTCTGCCCATCTAAAGCGTTTTTCAGCAAAAAGTGTTCCTAAAAAATAAATTCAATTTAAGTGAGATGTTCAAGTAATTCGACTTTAGATTTCTAGAGGGATGTAATATTCGGTGAAGATAGTCGAAGACGTTTAGATTTTATAGCCATTTGAATTTCACAAGCTTAAACCGCTTCTGCTTGTGATGCAACCAATAAAACGGCCTGAAACTTTGGACTCGTAGATCGTGGATGAAAAATTGATATTGAAGTTGATGCAGAAGTCTGAAGTGCCTGAATTTTATGAAGCTTTTAATTTTTCTAGCTATTTTTAATTATACAGTCGTGAATTTTTTCACTTTCTACAAGTCTTGTTCAATGCAAAAGCCAAATTTGACTATGTACCAAAATTATGCAACTAAAATTTGAACGATACAGGGAAAGTCATAACAAATGTGGAGATAATGTAACTTTATAATTCCCTAACAGTTGCCAATTAGAATTTGTAATACAGAGATGTCCTTCGGCTTTTAGGTATAGCCTAATGGCATTACGTATTTGATTCATAGAGAGACTCGTTGAATGCGTAAATGATGATCGGTTTTACCAAAATCAGTGTCTAAGAATTGAACTTACGTGAACATTATTTATTCTATCACCACTTTTCTTCTTTTTATGCAATAACAACGTAAAACGTTTGGAGAAATTGTTTAACCAATATCTTTTTTCCATTCGATAAAAAATTAAATAAACTTTATACTCTTCCCTTTTATATATTCAATATTTTCTAACAGATTAATAATAATTTATTGATCTATAATAAATTAATATCTACAGCACAAATAGAAAACTACTTTACACTCTCTTTTTGTAGCGAAAGTGGAGCTAATATCTCCAACATAAATATTGCGGTAAAAAGTTGATGGTTACTGAAGAAATCCTGCATATTTTCATATAAAACTACAATTAAAATTTAATTTATATAGAAATTAGAGAATGAAACAAAATTAATAGTGGAGAGAACTAAAAAATGTGGTGTCGCGTTATGAATGGAAGAGGCTCGTACAGCATAAAAGCCGCATATACTACAAGCCATTGGCGTGTGATACTGATAATTAAAAGTGTCCATCACTGATTGACACTTTTCACAAATTTCAATGGCGAAGCCTGAATCTGACAGTTTTGTATTTTTTTCCGCGTTCGTCGACTCTTTCACGTCGCATATTTTTACCTGCCAGTGGAAAAATGAATGATGGTACTACCGAACTCTATTTTTATGTATACAAATATATATATATACATAAACAAAACTGCGATGACATAAGCTCCATTTAATCCCCCGTTAATTCTGGAAAAGGTCGAAGGCTGCGCTGAATCGCTACTTGGCCTTCAAAAATAACGATTTACCTGAGATCTATATCGCCAATAATCTCTAGTCCATATAATTCAATATTTCTGATGAGATGGCCTCGAACCTTTGATGCCTTCCTCTGATTTCTCTTGAGCATTTCAATTAATTATAAAGAGATTACGATCGATTAAGGCTCCTGATTATTACCAGTGACGTTACTATGACCTAATCTGGTAATCAGGGTCAGGGATTTTCATGTAGATACCAACAAAGTTTGCTACACTATTTTTTCATGGATTCGCTTTTAATTAGCTCAAGCCTTGAAGTCAACTCCGTCACATGTTTTTGCCTGTTGAATGAAATCATTTGAATTCGCTTTGCGAGTTAAGTTGATCTCGTTGTTAAAACCATTTTCCTCGAATATTTCTATTGATCCTCAAATTAGTGTCTGATAAAAATTGCTCCGGAATTCAAAGCGTCTGACATTCTGAATAAAAAAAAATGTTCTTGTCCTTAATCCGATCGTTTTAATCTCCATATCTTTCGAATTAACTTTCCGGGTTAAGTCGATCTCTTTTCTAAAACCATTTTCCTCGAATATTTCCATTAATACTCCAAGTTGTATCCAGCAAAAATAGTCACGGGACTTAAAATAATTTTCTTCATTGTCTCGTTCGACTATCGATTGAATCAACTTTTCATTCGTTTCCGAGGACAATATCGCGTCGACAATGAAGTTATTCGCACGAACGATTGCTCTGTCTGGAAATGCCTCAGAAATTTTCTATTAACTCGCAATGTAAAGGGGGCTGAGGTAAAATTGGGGGAGGGGGTGGCTACTGTAGGAGTAGGAATTCGTTATCAATGGACATTGAAGGTCCGATCGAAATTGCGACAATGGAACGAGTTGCGAAAGTTGTAGTCAAGATTGTTCGGATCGAGGAAAAAAAAAAAAATGTAAGGCCGTATTGTGCAGGAGGAAGAGGACGATTTTTTTCAATAATTTTGCTCCTCTTTATTACCGGGCCTCCAATCTTGCGAGGAATTTTGCGGCGCGCTTTGTTCGGTCTTGGCATTTAACTTATGCTTTAGTTCCTCCAGGAAAACAAGAGGCTTTGATGTATCATCAAAGAGATTCGCGAGCTTCTTCCCGCTTTGGCATTAATCTTAGCAGCAACTGACATTTGAGCTTTTAGTGAGCTGCAAATGACGAGTCAGATAAGATGATTATGATGAAAGATAATATTATTAATTGCACAGTGCAATACATTTGTAATAAAATATTTGTGATAAGGATCTGATAAGAATAATCATTTGATTTTTTTATTGTTTTGCTACCGTATAGAGGAAAGTTCGTTTTTAAAAATTGACACTCAAAATTTATTATTTATCTTTGTTATTCGACATTTTGTAATTTTTATCCTCCGCAATATTATATCTATAGTAACAATATCGAGGCAAGAGCATCATGCTCGGTTTCAAGTCGTTTTTCTTATCATCCTTATTAGATTTAACGAGCTCGGAGTAAGTAGGATAGTCGAGATGCAATCACAATTTCCTTCTAAATACAAACAACCTGTTTTGCATTATCTTTATTTATGCGCTTAAGTGCTGCCACTTAAGTATTGTACTAGCAGAGCGTGTAACAAAACACCTTATTATACTTTGATGTGAAATTTTTATGAACCCTTTAATTAAAATTTTTCAACGATTCGTTAAATTTGGAAATATGTTAGAGAAAACCAAATAAATTGCACTTCCATTTTAAAGGAACATTTTATTTTGGTAGTGAAAAAAATAAAAAATAAATTAATTGACTATCCTCAAAGACATTTTATACTTTACTTGTTTCCTTTACTGCTGTCGTTTGAGCTTTACGAGAGTCCATAGAAACTTTAATTACACGTTATCATAAAGTGTTAATGAACCCTTAAGTTTGCTTAACGATGTAAGATATTTTGGCGTTTTAAAAAGTTTTTTAAACCTACTAGAATTTTTAATGAAGTTCAAAATAACCGAAAGGATTACAGTTAAAAAATTGATTAATTCGCCAATTCTGTTATGATTAAAAATAATTCAGCTTATTTCCTCCTATTTCATATAAAAAAAGCTTCCTCGATGAAAAAGAAATTGTAATAAAAGTGCATAGAAATTATTCCGCGTACTCATTACAATCCAAACACGAAAACCTCGAAAAAAATTTAGTTCACACAAAAAAAGCTTCCTCGATGAAAAAGAAATTGTATAAAAAAGAAACAGTGCATAGAAATTATTCCGCGTACTCATTACAATCCAAACACGAAAACCTCTCAAAAAATTTAATTCACACAAAAAAACCTTCCTCGATGAAAAAAAAGTATAAAAACAAACTACATTTTTCAGTTGCCTTGAAATTTCTTAACAAAGCCAAAAAAGCAAATTTGTAAAATATGACATTTAGAGCGTTGTAACCTGAATCCCCTTAGATAAAATGTGAAAGGGAATGCATGGAAATCTCGTGAGAATCTCTGCTCTGCCACTGACGCATAAAATCTGTGGTCCCAAAGAGAAATGCCTCGAAAATTTAAAGCATCCGGGAAGCTCGCAGCAGGCCATGCAGTTTGGTCTTCGAACCTGTTGCAGGAGTCGAGAGATCCCATAAGAGAAGTCGCATAAAAGGGCATGTGCGATACAAAAGATATTTATCGATCCACCGACAACAACTGAGAGCTTGCATTAAAAACGAGTATTACAAGCTGACACTTATTGTGTACGCCAAAGGAATTTAATTAAGTTTCTCGTCGCCGTTGTAAATAGATCACCTTGTAGAATTATAGCAGCATTGGTCGGTGTCTTTTTCCATGCTTATAAGCTGAGCCTGCCCATCAACTACTATTTTTTTGCGGCCTGTCTCAATCCTTTTTCCATCGAGTACAAACCGACAGGCGAACAAGGAGTGCACTTTTTCTTCTTCAAGTACTCCTTTCAATATATAAGGCATCAATTCATCTTCGTCACAAAATCTGATTACATTTTTTTTCCGCAAAAACGAGATTGGTTGACCGTGATTGCATTCACCGGAGGTGCAATTTTCTGAATACTATGAAAGGACAGAAATTATAATTTTTATAAGAAATATGAACTCATTTTTACTCAAATGAATGGCGGATTTAAGCTATCGCATATTTTGCATTTTGTATTTTAATCAAAGGATCAAAGGATAATGAACGTATGAAAGCAAATTACAATGAAGAATTTTTTTCAACTATTTGTCCTGAAATATGAGTTTTTTTTGGGCTGATTAAAATTTATTATACTGAGGTTTTAATCATATCTAAAAACGTCAATAATTGCTAAAAGCGTTTGAAATATTGAGACAAGTTTCATATTTGTATATATAGTACTATCACTTTCCATTCTAATTGCCAATAAAAACCGAAGTTTTGCACTCCTTACTTTTGATGCCTCATTCGCTTTATGAGTATAAATCCGTTCCTCCGGTGATCACGTATCAAATAAATATTTAATCACCACAACAATATTTTCTGCCACCTCAAATATGCATCGATCTAATGCTTCGAATTAATAAATTCGAAAAGCGTCTAAATATTAAGGGAATAGACGGGACATTTTATAAGTAAACGTAAGAAGTACGCCCTGCAAATAAATTTTTTAAAAAATGTGCTATATATTTTCCATATTCCTCATGGTTTTCGGGCGAAAATGTAACAGGAAGTTTTTTTGCTGCTACACAAAGTCTTTCACGATGTCATAGAGGCGTATGGTGTAATTACACCGGTGACTTTTATTAATATATTTACTTACCCAGTAACGATAGCTCGTAAATTCGCCGCATTGTACAACAGGCCCCACTTTAGTAGCCAATGAACTTATATTTTATTGGCTAGTTTTAAGAGGGCTGGCACTCTCTTCAGCAATCCGTGGCAATATCGAATAATCAATAATTCAATAAATTCTCGACGAGACAGACGAGAATTTAATGTATGCGCTCTGCGGCGACGAATAATGGAAGGAAACATATTTTTTTTCATCCTCTCTTATAATTTTTCTTCGTCACCGGAGGAAAACGAAGGGAACGTCACCTCGACCCTGTGCACGAGTGCAGAAAGGTGTCGGGGCTATGCGCTCACTGTGCTTGAAATACGAATGGCGTGCGCTCGCCAGACCAATAACGAAACAAAAGCTATCTTAGCTCTTTCAGTTTGCTGCGGTAAATGCTCGCCAAGAATTCATGATGTTCTGCACTAGCTTCGCAAACAAAAGAACTTGCTTCACCCATGTACCCTGCGTTACGGTGACGGAAGTTGTGACGACTATCACATCTCTTCAGATAAATGCAGAGCCGGGAGACGATTCAATGAGACAACTAAAATTAGAAATAAAGTGACAATGAGATGATTTCTTTTTTCTTCAATTTTCTTCGTGCATGAAAAAAGCAAATCCGATTCAGAGCGACAAGAAAATGTATACATTAATTCATCGTTACTTCAAACTATTGAATTATTTTGCATTTTTTTACTTTCTTCCTGCGTTACGGTGACGGAAGTTGTGACGAGTATCACATCTCTTAAGATAAATACAGAGCCAGGGGAAGATTTAATGAGACAACTAAAATTAGAAATAAAGTGACAATGAGATCATTTCTTTTTTCTTCAATTTTCTTCGTGCATGAAAAAAGCAAATCTGATTCAGAGCGACAAGAAAATGGATACATTACTGCATCGTTACTTCAAACTATTGAATTACTTTGAATTTTCATGATTTCTTCCGGCGTTACGGTGACGCAAGTTGTGACGACTATCACATCTCTTCGGATAAATGCAGAGCCAGGAGACGATTCAATGAGACAACTAAAATTAGAAATAAAGTGACAATGAGATCATTTCTTTTTTCTTCAATTTTCTTCGTGCATGAAAAAAGCAAATCTGATTCAGAGCGACAAGAAAATGGATACATTACTGCATCGTTACTTCAAACTATTGAATTATTTTGCATTTTTTTACTTTCTTCCTGCGTTACGGTGACGGAAGTTGTGACGAGTATCACATCTCTTCAGATAAATACAGAGCCAGGGGACGATTCAATGAGACAACTAAAATTAGAAATAAAGTGACAATGAGATCATTTCTTTTTTCTTCAATTTTCTTCGTGCATGAAAAAAGCAAATCTGATTCAGAGCGACAAGAAAATGGATACATTACTGCATCGTTACTTCAAACTATTGAATTATTTTGCATTTTTTTACTTTCTTCCTGCGTTACGGTGACGGAAGTTGTGACGAGTATCACATCTCTTCAGATAAATACAGAGCCAGGGGACGATTCAATGAGACAACTAAAATTAGAAATAAAGTGACAATGAGATCATTTATTTTTTCTCCAATTTTCTTCGTGCATGACAAAAGCAAATCTGATTTAGAGCGACAAGAAAATGTATACATTAATGCATCGTTACTTCAAACTGTTGAATTGCTTTGCATTTTCTTTTCTCTGTTTCTCAATTTTCAATGAAATTGAATACCAGATTTTTTCGACATATTTATATGAGCCAAATTTTTTTCCAAAAACCAAAATTTTCAATATTCTAAATGCGATTATAGATTGCAAAAACCAGTTCAGCTTTCACAAAATTTTGTATACTTGTGCATCGTTGATGTCACTTCTTCTTATGCTCGTGAATTCAATCAGTGCAAATAAATTCAATAACAGAATTGCGAAAAACTGGAGGAAATTGAGCATGAGCAAAATTGAACTCTGGAAATGTTTATCCACTGTTGTAGGGACTCTCGACAATCTAAAGCTTAGCACACTCCAATTCTTTCGCGTTCGTATAGGATATTTTGTCATACGATCTTAGAATCGAATAAAGGTAAACGTGCATCCATTACGAGAAATCCAATAGAGCGAGAAAAAGGCTCAATTTTATTCTCAGAGACTTACTTACTGGGCGGCAGTGGAACTTGGTTACATACAAACTCATAGATTACTCGCTGGTAGCTACAAGTAGTTGCGGTTCGAATTCTCCGATACGTGTACCATTTATCATCGACGGTCGATTAGCTTCTTGGTCCCTGAATGGAACAGTCCAAAAAGGTTCTTTCCCAGAAAACGTCTTAATACACTGAAAATTTGATGTTTATATTCGTTATAAAATATTTGCAAATTGAGGTAATAACAAAATTTACGAAATTAAAAAAAAATGGGCAATTAAAATATATAACATGACATAAAAATCGCTGCTACTCCACAATCATACAAATTCAATGAGAACATGATCAATTTTACTTTTATACAGAGGACGTTTTGTTAACTAAAATATTGTCTGAATTTAAAAAAATTATTACTTCATAATTTATTCACTGTTAAGGTCAATATTTTAGGATGATATTCTTAAAAATCATAACCAATGAAACGCCAAAAAATCTAGTAAACCCAATTATTGAAGATACATTTTTATCCAGAAAATCACGACTATATTATTATGCCAGTTTTTATCAAAAAAATTGCTTCGACGTCAGGATCAAAATATTTTCACGTATTATAACTTTATTATTATTCAGCTTTTTTTTTAAATCAAGGTCAGAATGTTTGAATTTTTTAATAAATTGTAGATTTTTCCATCGATCTTTTTCAAAGTGCGATACTTAACTTTTTTTCTTTCGCCCAAGGTTCTGTAAAAAGCAATAAAAGGGAGAAATAAAAAAATGAACTTTTTCTAGCCCGGTGGCTATGTCGACTCTTTTGCCTCTCTGCCATCGCCTTATCTCTCAATCAGTAATTTCCTCTCTTCGCGCCATACGATCCGAGTAAACGAGGGTACTCCATTTGCAACTCGACCCTGTGTCGATCGCTAAGGGTTCTTGCTGCTACTTCAGATATCGCTACACGACTGTCGGTTTCTCCTGGGACGTATTGGGCGCCCACGTCCAGCCCTTGAATTCGCCTATAACATTTGTGGAAAGGAAATATCGAAAGTTGCTCTCAGCCTTGGGGAATTTGCCATTCAATCTGGAATTCGCTCAATCACTCGTATCCTCCACCACCTCGTTGTTACATTTCGCAAACCAGTTTTTTACAACGATTACCTGGAGGTTTATCAATTGTCATAGATTCGATGAATTTTATTCAAAGTGCTAAAATCGTAGGAAGATAATTAAATTTCGGTAATAAAAATTCATGCATTTCAATGACATTAATATTCAAATGAACAATTTATTAATATTCACCAAACAAAGTGATTTTATCAATGAATTCCGTTAAAATTAATATTTAACGAAGTTCATTAATAAGCGAATAATCAATTTTCATTGATTAAATCAGACAAATTTTAAAAAAATTAATAAACACTGGATCCACCAAATTTATAATTCAATTCAGCTTTTCAATAAAAAAAAAAAATTGTTATGATTCTGGTTGTGGAATTGAATAATATTTTTTTCAAAATTGTGTTCAAGTGAAGAAATTTAAATAGTGTATAAAAATATTGTTGTCGAAAAAAATTTTGGTTTGCATTTAGGATGTTATACATTTTTAAAAACTAAATCGTCGTGATTATCAAACGTAAAATCTAATTCATAGCGTTTGATAGACTGACTTTTATTATTATTATTATTTATTGCGTATGCGAGCTCAGGCTGCATCGAGTAATGGAGCAACTTTCGAGAGAATTCATGTGTTAGCGCATTTGAATAAAGTTCTCACCGGTAAATGTCAGGAATCGTATAGCTAGTGACTATCATTGCAGAAGCGAAATAGCATCCTCGGAAGGAGTTGTGTACTCATCTCACGTTCGTATTAGAAGTTCCTCCATCCATTAGAATATATGTGCAGGGTGGCTCTCTTTACTTTGCTATCTTTCATTTCTCCTACCGCTTATCATCTTTCCCATAGGCTTCTGAAAGCTGACGACAAGATAAATAAAAAAAACCATTTTTTCCTCAGACACTTTTTAATAGTAGAATAATTTTTTTTTCTTCAATTGACAGTTTTACAAAAAAAATTTCGCTCATCACTTGTTAAACTAAAAATCGATCAATAATTTTCTGTAACATTAAACATTTAATATTAAAATGTTGCCACCACTTATCGTTTTTTCCATGTGTTAATGGTAAGAACTATACAAAAGTAATAGTGACCATTTGGTTTCAATATTATATTGTCGATAAATAATATAATGGAAAACAGCGAATGGAAATCTAATTCAGCTGAGTTAATGTTAAAATTTCCATCGAGGTAGAATAATTCATTTCATTAGTCGCTTAAATATAAAACGATTATACGTTTCGTTTAAGAATCCATTTAATTGAGGGAATTAAATATTAACCAGGATTAAACATTTTAATAAGTATTGTCTGACATTTTCATAGAATCATCACAAAATTAGGCCGAAAATATGGAATGTTTTATCGATTCGATAAAATTTTCATTTCATTCAACAAACCCTATGATTATATATAATTTGTTCGAATAAATCGTTTATTTTCAAATACGGTGTATTCAATTATATCGGAGACGTAATCGTTCTGGTGGATGTCCTAATTATTTTTCTACCCCGTGTAGAACATGACAGCAATATTGTTCGAATTTCCTTTGAATTGCCGGTACCGAACGGCAGAGCTTCTGGGGGAATTTCATTAAAACGCTTTTGAATTTCATCCATCTATATATCGTCCTGTCGCAAACACATATGCTCGTGGATTTGACCTTACCGTTGTTTCCACGAATTAAACGTAGTAGACGATTCGTCATTCATGGGCGTGACACGAGTTGGGACAAGCGGAGCTTTCATAAATCATTGAGGCACTCGCTGCCGGCCGCCGAGAGCTTCTACCCAGTTCCGGGTCTCGCTTACGCGCCACGCGAACACCCGAAGGCGGAAGGGGTTAATTCCTGATTATACGCCAGCGGCTGCGGCTCGGAATTGCAGTGGTACCGAGCTTACGTGCCACTTCGGACTCCGACACTATTTGCGTTGGAGCATGGAATTCTTGGATACAGTATTTTGAAACGTGTGTTTGTAAAAGCCACCGCCAAGTGCATGCGATTTTGCGTACCCGTTGAACCAAGAAATTTGTTGCTGAGAGGGAGATGCTTTTACGCCGGGTTCCTCACGACCGCGTATGTCCATTGAGGGTGAAATTGAGCGGATGGAGAACCGGACGCACGACGCGTGACATTTTCCAACGAAACTTAAATCTGCTGGGCCTCAAGAACCGCCTGAATTTTTTTTTGAAAGTGGATGAATTTTCTCGCGGTTTTTGGTTCCAATACATTATTTGAAATTTAAGCTGCTCGCTGAGTTCCTCACGACCGCGTATGTCCATTGAGGGTGAAATTGAGCGGATGGAGAACCGGACGCACGACGCGTGACATTTTCCAACGAAACTTAAATCTGTTGGGCCTCAAGAACCGCCTGAAATTTTTTTTTGAAAGTGGATGAATTTTCTCGCGGTTTTTGGTTCCAATACATTATTTGAAATTTAAGTTGCTCGTTCAGTTTCTCACGACCGCGTATGTTCATGGAGGGTGAAATTGAGCGGATGGAGAACCGGATGCACGACGCGTGACATTTTCCAACGAAACTTAAATCTGCTGGGCCTCAAGAACCGACTGAAATTTTTTTTTGAAAGTGGATGAATTTTCTCGCGGTTTTTGGTTCCAATACATTATTTGAAATTTAAGCTACTCGCTGAGTTCCTCACGACTGCGTATGTCCATTGAGGGTGAAATTGAGTGGATGGAGAACCGGACGCACGACGCGTGACACTTTCCAACGAAACTTAAATCTGTTGGGCCTCAAGAACAGCCTGAATTTTTTTTTTTTTTTGAAAGTGGATGAATTTAATTTCATTGAATCTTGAAATAAATATTCGGCAAAAATGGCTGGTGAGAATACAATTAGGTGTTTCAACTTTGTATTGATTTTTATCATTCAAACGAATTCCACTTTGTCGTGGAAAAAAATTGGTGCTCAAACACTTTCTTTCGACCCTTTTCTAAACCCAAATGGAGAAATTGGAAAATTTCATTTAATTAGAACTATTATTAATTTTATTCATTTGCACAGTATAATATTGTGAATATATTACCTTGCCATTATTAATTGGTTACATAAATCGTTCTCATCATTAATTAAAAGGTCTTATAATTCTACCGACGAACTCAGAGCACACAATGAGACACTAATTTGTTGTTGAAAGCCATTTTTCATAAAATACTTCCCTTTTATTTAGATCCTTCCAAAGATGGAAATGTGCGTAACTGCGAATCTAATTGAGCCTGAAGGAAACCTTAAGGCCAGAGAGTCCTGAGCGATATTACGCGGAACTGGACTGTAGCATATCGGGCCAAGTAGGTATAACTTACTGTGCAAGCCAGTCCGGCAGTAAAGTTTCCGAGTCCTTGAGCTGCGTAATTAAAGAGAAACTATATATATACCGAATGCTCTTATTAGACTATGCTCTTAGACTCGGAGTAAATCCTGTCAAAGGAGAACGGCCGAACGACCTCAGATGCTGCTGGAGAGTCCGTAGATACTGTTTGACCCGTTCATTGATGATTCGTTGGCGAATAGATCCTCTTAAATACTAATTACATACTCCGATATTTGCTTCTGTGGCTTGCATAACTATTCCTAGAATTTCGGCTCACAATACTGGATGCTTCACCCTTAATTGTTCTGATTAAAACACAGTTTAATATACTGAAGTCAACAGAATTGTAACAAATTTTTTTTTCAAGTAGAAATATTTTGTGAGTACAGAATTATTTTTCTGTCAGTTTCAGAGCATAAATTGGTCATTCAAAATTAATTTAACGATCTCGAAAATTCTCTTGGACATTAATTAAAAAATTTAAAGGATACTTTCATAACAAAAATTTTGGTTTTTTTATTCTTGGGATTTTTTGAAGTAGCGCATACTCAAGAAGTTTCATTGATTCATTAAAGTTTCTTATCAACAGCCCGACAAAAGTCGATGGAATGTGAATTCTGAAATTGTGATAGATTTTCCAAAAGATCGAATATGAAATTTGAAATAATCAACTAATTTACAAATCCAAGAGTATTTGCAAAATTTTGAAAAATTATGGAGTTGATTGATAAATCAATTAATTATCGGACAGGATTTTTTGTTTTTATTTGTTTTTTATTTTATTTGGAAGTTGGTTTTAATTAATGGTAAATAAATTGACGTATCGATCGCTGAAACATTCGAACGCACAATGTATGTTAATGTGTTTCCGCCTCCGCAACTTCGAGATCCGTTCCCAAGAAATAAATGACCCATCTCCCTTAAACTGTCGGCGCATCAGCGATTTTCCACTTTACAAAACAATCCATTCGTGACGAGGAAGAATGAAGGAGAGTTTGTGGCTAAACAGAATCAGCTGCCTACACTACAATATATAGATCATCTCATTGCATCAAGCAAGAATATATAGGATGACAAAAGTTTAGTATTAACTTCGAGTGGCCATTCTGCAGTCCATGCACAAGCTTGTGTAAATTAAATTCAACAAATGGAAGCAGAAATACACGAGAACAGGAAAATCGACGGGAGTTACATTGTTTTTCTGGCGCACGATTCGAGAAGAACGACGTCGAGACATTTCAAATAACTGGCTCACTTCGTTTCTGTCTCCTTTCTCAGCGCTATCCGCCCCCAAGACGTGTGGAAAGCGAAGGGTTTCAATGAGCACGAATACCTGTCTACTTGTCGATCGAAATCCTTCTCTTTGGTATTCAACTACCTTCGATATATCTCGTTGCTTGTTTTCCCAAGTTTAAGAGGTCATAGTTTTAAGGGAGGTTTTTATTTCTTTCGATTGTACAATTGTTCAACTCGAAAATTTATAATATTTCTCAATCAGCCGGAAATTATAGAGATAGCTTTATTCAAGTGAGAAAATTATTATTCACTGATGTTTTTATTTTTTTATTTTCAATTTCTCTACTTGAAGATACTGATCTAAGCAATGCATGCTTTAAAAATTAAAATTCTAAAAATGTAACTGGTGCAAAAAAATATTTTTTTAAATACCTCCGTTGCTTTGCAATGTTTGAGAAATAATAGATTTGGAGGAACTTTGTTATTGATATACCTTTAAAAAAATAAACAATTCAACTGATTTTCAATATTGAAAAATTCTCTGTGATCTCCTATGCGATATAAAAAAAATATTCTGTACCAGCATCCCTAAAACCGCTTCCTGAAAAAAAAAAAAAAACCTTAAAGCGATCATGACTTTTTTAGGGTTCCGAATTTTTTGTCAAAATTCGGGACCACGAATTTTCATCCTGGATTTTTATCCAGCTATCGATTGGTCGGTCGCTTTGTTCTGAATGCACAGTGTCGTTGATGTTGAAAAAAGCGGATGTTTTATGACGTAATCGTTTCAATCTCCGGACATGGAAAGCATAATCTGTTCTCTCTAGGAAAAAAAAACAAAAAAAATTGACGTCGACCTACATCATCTAAATATCGCTGGCATATACGAAGTGTGGAGGTTGATAGATCCTGATAGCGAGCTAACCGCGGACACGACGTTGAATTACGATGGATCATAGTCAATCTCGGAGGACGATTAACGCGATGCGATGGCACGTTCGCGGTAAAGGGTCAACTAACCCTTTACCCTGTGGGGGATATTTAATGAGACACGTTCTTCATTATCGATGACACGCGCTAACGTCATTCGATTATACGGAATTTGATAGAAACTGGGTGTTATTATACGCATCTCATCGGTATACGACTTTAATTATTCGATCAGGTATCAGATATGATATTCTCGAATTTCCGATCGAGTATTCGAATCTTGCGATAGGACAAAGATATACACTAAAAAATTTGAAATTTTTATGCATTAATTGATAAATCAAATGAATTAATGTACTTTTGTAGTAAAATCAAAGCAGATTATTGAAATTAAAGGACCTTCACCGTAATGTGAAAGTAAATGATCAAAATCTGTGTAACATACATTACGTGGTTCGGAAAAATTAATTTCTACGAAAACGAACGTATTTTTGTCGGACGTATTTCTGACCTAACCAAAGTATCAAATTGAATACACAAATTTCGATAAAACGTGTTAATTTCTTAAACATTTTCGGACCGTGGTAATTAGTCCACTTGGTTAAACCAAAATTTGATGAGCAATAATAAGCACACTAAATATTCATAAAGTCATTATCCTGTATGCGTATTGGCTATCTGCAGTGTTTACTGGCTTTTAGAAAATCTCGTATGTAATAATTGGTACTATATTTCATGACGCTGTATATAGATAATGGACACGCGAGTACATGTGTACGTTTGTGGGTACAAAGAGAGCATGCATCCATGCCCACAATTAGCAGTCAACGTCATCACCATCTGGGCCTACATCAGCGTCAAGCGGGAGGCTCGAGGGTAGGATGAGGGCTAAAGGGTTGGGCGTTGCACCATTAGCATTTCTCCCATTATATATATATATATACATTATATACATATATTGAGAATATATATACTTATACCATACTTGAATATATATATATATTTCTACCGCGATCTCGGCACTTCACGTACGCATCTACTATCTACCAACAATTCCGCGACGTCACGTGCGATAACGAAGCATCGAAACATCGGCACCCGGAAATAGTGGCTCTTCCCCAAGAATCTTCAATTGTGGTATACAGATTGTACTACAACTACACATTAGTATGCGTCTTCGTGCTTACCTGAATTCGAGTTTTGCTCCTGTAATAAGCCCTCTCTGTACGTCACTTTGCTGACACTATTGTAATATGCATTCATTGATTTGTGGGATGAAACTTGTGGACAACACTGAGATACAATTCTATGATACATTTTATACAGTGAAATCTTGAACGTTCATGAAAAAAAAAAGCTGAAAAGTTGCACTGAATGAAACACTTTCCTGAGGTTAACATTTTTTTTCTTCAATTTTTGTGTTAATAATGATAGAGAAATAATTGTTATTGAAAATGTTGAGTTTTGGGAATTCTGGATTTTCGGAGAGAGCAAACTTGAAGAAAATATTCGATTTTCACTTAATTTTGGAAAAACTAGCTGATTTGAGATTTCCAGTGGATTTTTATGCATCGACTCGTAAATTAAAGTTCATTCGTAATTAGTATATTAAATTAAAGTGATCTAATTGGAAAATTTATTTTAATTGTTGGAATTATTGGACCGCACATTTATTTTATATCGCACTTGGAAATTTAATTTAGTGAAGCAGTTTAGGCATGAAAACGTCCGGCATTTATATATTGAATTTCAGGTAAATGTTTGAAAATAATTTTGGTAATCACTGAATTCGAGGAATTCCGATAAAATGTCATACGTAACTTGTATGACAGGAATTTTTATTATCTCACCACTGAGATAATCATTTTAACCAAAACTTTTTATTGTAACCCATCATAAAATTTGATTTACCATCGCGGATAAAATGTAATTCCGACATGAACGCGGTTTATCGTCTTTAAATCAGGTGCAACGTCATGAGCTCGCTGAAGTATATATATCCACATGCGGTGGTTACCTCACGTTGAGTACGTCGCGAGCATCGCGTGGGTTTAATTTTCCCGTAGCATGATAACGATTATTCGATTTCGCAACATCTGCTGCTGCACGCACGCGTTTCATAGTGGAAATTAATATCTGAGGGCCACAGTTTCACCCGATTTTCCGGTGACGAATCTCTGCACCGGAAAATTCAATTTTTCGACAATAAATCAAAGGTCGGACCATCGCGCAAAAATAATAATGCCAAATTGAGATCACAAATCGACAAGTGTCAAAAAAGAATTATTAAATAATAATGGCCACTATTTGGTCTGAATAGCATTTTCACGTTTCCAATAGTTTTTTTTTCTGCCAGTGTTGGAGGCTTGCAAACGTACCATTCATTGGATGTTATATGGTTTTTGCAATTGTTATGCTGGTACCAACAGATCTGCGTTTTCAGTGGGCGATGGAAAGTTGGAGTGGAGATTACCTACTGAAGCATCACATCAGGAGCAATTCATTATGAGTTTAGGGTAATCGGATAATCGAATGTCGGCTCGGTCCTTTTCATGATTCTCGTGATTGTTATTTTGCATGACTGTTTTTTGTTTTATTACAGAGAGGCGGGATTAATATTGCAGTTTGATAATAATAATGGCACTCATTGTAAGATAGGACTTCGACTGTCGAAGTTCAGCGTTTCCCTGTGATGAAACGCTTCCACATACAGAGAGTTTTGTTTTCATTAAATTTAATGATAATTTTACAGAAATTACCTCGTGATTTTTTTTTCACCACGTAACAAATCTGAAAATGACTGAACATTCATTAAATTGGACTAAATACCGAAATTCCTTAGTGTCTTCAGCCTCGATGATGTCGTTTCACAAAGTCACGAGATTTAATTCGTCAATTTTTGTGTGTTCTTCAGGTGAATTGCCAAGAGCAAGAAGGAAGTCGATGTCTTCGCCGGGCGACCTTCCTAGCGCTGTTGCGTCTTCCGGAAGTGAGTTCAAATTTAGCGGCGTATTCGAGAACAGCCCGCATAATTCAGGATGCAAAGGACAGATCGGATTACATGAACTTGAAGAGCCTGGCGAGCGATGAAGGCGAAGACGCGAGGATTTGTCTGCCTGCTGGTGTCTACCTCGAACTGTTCAGCGATTCGGCGATTCGAGGACACCTGAGCGTTATCGGCCGTGCCCAGAAGATGCTCGAGGATCCTGTTGATCGCGCCTACGAAAACGGCGACCTGACTCCCGAAGATATTTTGGAATCGGAGAAAAGAAGCATCGCGACACTCGCCAAAAACGGTGACCTGCCCATTTCGATTCAGGATCGCAGCCAAGACGAAACGGAAGAGGATGCGACGGCAACTGAAACCGCCAGGTAAAATAGCGATTTGCAATGAGTCAAAATATTCTTCGCAAGCTCGAAAAATAATTTTTCAAATCGAGAAAAGAGCCCAAACATTAAAGAAGATGAAATTTCGATTTCGATTTAGCTCTCTATTGTCAAGATTTTAATTCAGTATACTTCAAATTATCTGAAATGTGAAGAAAAGTAGTCTATCAAAAAATGGCCAATTATTGTGCCTGTCGTGGGTAAAAAAATGTATCCCAATCAAATTGTTATTCTTCAAAGGTTTCGGAGTAAATATTTATGAACGAATAAAATTACAAATAAAGTTAGTTGCTGACCAATTAGTTTAGGATTCCAGTGATTGTCAAAGGCGGCAGAATTATTTTGTTACGAATGAAGTAACAATAGTTGAGAATTGCAATGGGGTGCAAAAATCGGTGTAATTATATTCGAGATTCCACATATACTTTCCCCCTCGTTTTTCATCGAAGTAATTTTGTATAATCTGTATAATAGTGAGAAGACAATGTGCACTTTTCACTTCGCAGTATTTTTGAAATCACGGGCCTCTTTATCCCTCATCTCATCTTCATAGCCGTCAGATTTTCTGGCACTTTGATTTCTCAAGAAGAGTCTCTAATTTGTTCGCATTTGCTATGCAACCTCGACAAAAATCAATGATCCCGTATGAAGAGACGCGGCAGCGAAGTATTCAAATGAAAAATCAAGTTAAAAACGTGCTTTTGATTCTGAGTGAGTTGACATCACCTGTCGAGGCCACCGCTCCTCTTGTTACCCTGAAGACCGTGTGCCGCCCTTTTCAACCAGCTAGTCAACTGGTTATCTGTATAAAAGAAGTTGCGGATGAAAAAATTGTCGCCTTCAGTATAATTTATTTTTTCAATTCTTCCAAACGAACTTAGTCCCAATAAAGTCAGTGTACGCAATACGAATGGACATCGTCATTATTTGCTTCAGGTTCGATACTCTGAGCAGCGAGTCTCTGGATGGCCTAATGAAGATCCTATCGGACAGTGGCGTGGAGGATCGCCGTAATATCCCGGAAATAGCAGCGGAATACACACTGCCAAGCGGTGAACTGGATTTGGAGGCTCTGGCGCGAGATTATCCGCCGGTGGGCAAGCGAAATGTCGCGGCTCTGGCGAGGGATTTTGCTCTGCCACCGTCGAGCGGAAAGAGGAACGTCGCGGCCCTTGCGCGGGATTACGGACTCCCGAGTGGCAAGAGGAACGTCGGTACTCTCGCGCGAGACCGAATGCTGCCCAACGGAAAGCGTAACATCGGTTCCCTCAGGCGAATCTATCTGTTTCCGGCTCTATCGTCGGCCGGAGGAAAGAGGAGTCTCGCATCGGTGACCAACGCAATGTATCGGCTTCGTAATGGCAGGCCGGGCAAGCGTTATCTCGGAGCTCTCGCGAGATCTGGTGACTTTCCTCTTCGCGATTACGAGAAACGTAACATGGCCGCGCTTGCGAGAAATGGCAACATTTACGGTTACGGCAAACGCAACGTTGGCACCCTCGCCAGAGACTGGAGTCTTCCGAATCAGTCATCCAATCGTCACGGACGTTCCCTCACCGACAAGGACCTTGACGCGGAGCGTTTCGACCATGAACTTCAAAAGCTCGGCCTGGAAGCTCGCCACGGTGATCGGCCTCAACAAATCGTCAAGAGTTCAACCGAAAAGCCCACCGACAATGCGAGAAAGCTCACGCACACGAGCGCCTTCGAGACTGAGCTCGCTAATGCCAAAAATGACCTTCTGAAGAACGTGTTGGACGGGAAACGAGCCAAACGACAGATCGACTACACCGACGAATATCCTCTTCCGGTTATGCAAAATACCAATGTCTTTGATTACGAGGACATGATCGAGGCACTCACCGGCGAGTATCCGAATACGGAGAAGAGATTCATGGGTAAGTTGCCACTTTTGTATGCTCAACGTTATTTGGGGGGATGTGGACGAGGATTCGGACTCGTCCGGGTGGAATTCGGATTCAAAGCTAAAAAAGTGGTCTGAGAGTTAACGTAAATGTCTTATCGGATGTATGAAGGTTAAAGCGTAAGACAACAGACCCTATGAAGTAAAGGTATAAGGTCGTCTAGATGAGAAGCTTAACAGGATCTGATTAACGCCCTGATAAAATACTATTTAAAAGAAACTCACTCAACTTACCCGGCATTGTTGACGTTAATCCTGATTACTATCGAACTAAAATGTAGAAACTAAAGAACGCCCAACCACGAAGGAACTTTAAGAGAACCGTATGGACGGCCTTTTCTGTTAGTTCCACCGTTAAAGCTTCGAAAAACATTTGTTTATGCTTCCAAAAATTAAATTTTCGAAACTTGCAGAGAAGACCTCACAGGTGAACTTCCGACGCCGTTCTTATTTTCTCAGTTGATCTTATTTCTTTGGGTGGGTCCACAAAAATATTAACATCGCAGACCCACTTTTTCATTCCCACTTACTCTTTGTTATTCGTGGTGGGGAATATCTGACGTCTTGTCATTGGTTGGGTTTAGAAAATCTGGATTCTATGGACCTCCATTTCCGATCAGTCCATAAAATCGACGTTCTACTGTACAACCATGATACAAGAGATCGAATTATATCATTTTTTTTCTTTTTTTTTTCTTGGCATTTCGAATTAATTCGTAGAATAGAATAATTGAAATGTTGTAACGGAAATGATGAAAAAGATAGAAGATGATGCTGCGTACTATTGAGATGTGAATGTTAGGAGCAGGTGACGGGCTGGAGTTGCAGGACGGCGGAGGTACGACGTCCGGGTATATCGACATGTACCAACCAAGTAAGAGACATATCGGGTCATTGGCACGCCTCGGATGGCTACCATCCTTCAAGCCGGTGCGATTTTCGCGCTCCCCGCGGTATCTGGTCGGCAGGTCAGATTAGCAGGCTTCCCACTCCGTGTACTCCGCTCCCCGTGTGCTGTCGATGTGTCATTGTCTATGTAGAAGCTCGCAGTGCTACGAAAAAGTCCAATATATCTACGAACGTCCATTTGTCAGCCGTTTAATCAACTCGCCGTCCTTTCGGACTCGTTACGGTAGATTAGGTGTTCTTTAATGTCTTTTCGATGCTTGCGTGCAAATATATATGTATATGTATTACTTAATACTATAAATGTATGTGTATATATATATATACATATATATTTGTATGTTGGTAAATTTACTTATATTTATTATATTCGTTATATCGGTGTCATAGAGCGCTGTTAGATATTTTAGTCTCGATGTTAGATTGATATTTAGAAAGGCTCTTGCCGCCGCACCTACAAATGGAGAACCGATCCGGCTCCGTCTGTATTAGATAAATGTCGTCACCTTCTCTTTTATTTATCCACTTACCAATCAAGGTATTCATAATCCAGGCCGCCATAATGCATATCTTCATATCACTCAACTAGAATTGTTACGAAATCTTTGTGTTTTACTTCGGATGTTTTGCACAAATCCTCATTACTACTTAAAGGAGGTTTGGATGAAACGATATCAAATATGAGCCTTTCGAGTGTGTCGGAATTGCTTACGGGGTTTGTCTCATCTTAACGGAGTGAAGTATTTTTCTCAGATAACAGAAAGGTTCACTGGTGTTTTGCTTGAAACAATCAGCAAATAAGTTGAATCAATGAATCAGTTGGATCTATCGGCTCAATAAATTGGTCCATCACACAGTTGGTTCCTGAAATCAATTGAATAGACAACAAACAGTTACTTACAGTAGTCAATAAAAAATTAGGATCAATGAAAAATTGGAGCCTACAATCAATTGAATATTTCGACCAATGATCAGTTGGATGCTGCAACCAACTGAATATTTGGTTCATCTAACTGTTGAATGTGTCAACCAATTGAATATTTGGACCAATAATCAGTTGGATGCTGCAGCCAACTGAATATTTGGTCCAGAAAACAGCTGGATGTTACAACCACTGATCAGCTAACTGGAAGAGTCGGCTAATCAGCTGTTGGACCATGCAACTAATGGACTCTCAGATACCAATTTTTTAAATCGTTCTCAAATCAGTCCGTTCATCACAATATCCAACAAATTTTCATCGGTCAATTAAACCAAAAAGGCCACAAGAATCTAAGTAATAAAGAGATTCGATTATACAGGTCAGTGATCGATAGGCTCAGACACACATTTGGTTTCACATTTGAAATCGTAATCGTAATATGCACGTCGGTAATCAAGTACATCAGGAATAGTCTCGTGAGCACACGGTAAGTCGTCGATGTAACCGTTGGCAAGGCAGCTGACCTCAGGTAAATCTCTACTGTATTCAGGAGTGGAAAGCTCGCAGCGCACCTCAGCCGACGCAGATGCGATCAATACCTGTAGGATTGTCGTTGGGTACTCCTGAAATACCATGAGCCAGTATCATACATCATCATCTTGTTCGCTTCCTCTTATCTCCTTATTATGTCACAATCTGTTCATTGTTATCTGTTGATTTTTCAATGAACGAAACATATGTTTACGTGTGATAGTGTGTGTGGATTCGGTTATTGACACGAATTATCGTAAGAGGAGGTGGCTTTTGTTTTTTGTTTCTTTCGAACTCACGGATTTTCGGTGATCTTACAGGAAGGATCCCGCAGATGGGTCCGCGACCTACAACACCTCCAACTCGTCGACTTGGACGCTAAATCGTTACAGCAGACCGAGAACCCGCTGCCTTCAGTCCCTGCAAGGAGATTGTCGACACAGCTTCACCAGAAATCCACCGCTACCCCCCGTCGACAATGTTCTTCAACAGAAATCTCATTTTGTAGCTTCCTACGCCATATAGACAATACTTTACACTATTAATTTGTAGGTGCAACGATTGAAAAATGTTTTGTTGCTATTTTTTAATTGATATCGCTTCGGGCGTCGTGCCGTCAATTTGGAATGTCTAAGATGCGAGATGCAAATTATTGAAAAATGGTCTTAAATTCGAAATGCGGAATCGGGCTAACGAGTGTAAATATAATTGATAGCAAATTCAGCAGTTTTCATATCCGAGAGGATCTAATTGATCTCATGATCTTTATTACCGAAGACAAATCAATCACGTGAAAAATAGCGCCATGAATCTATAGCATTTATCGAGATAATTAATTAATTTTTAAAAAACGAATAAGAAGCCTGCGCGAGAAACGAAATTATGCAACGAAACGTGTTAGCCGATATTCAATACAAACAGAAATATCCTGGAACGAAGGACGAATACTTGTAGGACGCTGATAATTTTTAATTTTTTTCGATATATTGTATTATTATTATTATTGATGTCGTTATTGTTTTAATCGTTATTCCAAAGTAGATTTCATTAGCTCTCCGAGGACTGTAAGATGCGGGCTGTTTTTTGCGGGCTCCTGATTCAACGTCTATCACCGAAAATTTTTGCTACTACGTCTACAAGGTATTCAATGTATTACTTACTAACAATGAAAAGGAATAACAAAATACTAAAAAAATTACGTAAATTATTAAAGTAGTCGCGGGTTTACCATAAGTTTAGATCGATAAATGTGTGCGAACGCGATGAAAAAAAAAAGAAAAAAAAATTGTACCGAAGCAAATTTACGATCTCGCTGAAATTAGAGATTCTTCAGAAATTTTTCTGAGTAGCGTAGCGTTTTGGCTCTTCATTAGAGAGACGAAAGATCAACGTTGTCAGCAAATCTTCGCACTTTTAAGGCCCCCACCTAATCCTTACAACAGTTGAACGTAAAAATCGCGATAGAAATATGAGTAAAATTGTCTATAGACTTAGTCGTGAATTTTTAGTTCAATTGATTTTTATTATTGATGTAAGTTCGTAGTGCAAATCAATGTACAGTCAAGATCACGTGAAAGCTCGAAGTTCGTGAATTATGTGACCGCAGTTTTGAGTGATCTTCACTGTGTACTATTAACGTACATATATATTTAAACAAATAAATAATATATAGAAGGGCGAAAAAAATAAAATTCGCGTGTCGATGGAGGGAATAAAAGTGAAGACCGAAGTGGCTGGCTTCGGTCTAACTTTGCATTAACGGTGCGGTGGAGAGCAAAGTTTAATTCGAGAAAAAAAAAAGAAGAAGAAGAAGAAAAATTCCGCGAGAACACATTTTGCAATGTGAATTCGCCGATAGTTGCTGTGAACGACATATAACTTACATCTGAATTTTATTGATCTATATGTAATATGTGTTTGACTATAGACAATAATGTGGATAATCGAATGACAATAAAAATGATAATAACATTGAAGTAATAATTGTTGTGTGTGCTAATTATCTCTTTTTTGAACCCCTATCAACATAAAAGATTTTTGTCTTTTTTAATTCAATTATACTGGTTCTTTTGACTCAAATAATAATTCGGCTTTTTTATAAAATTGACTCAACAATATATTGTTGATGTAATTGTACGTACGGTCGATTTAAATACCAAGCTGCATGAGTTGTTACAAATATTTCAAATAAATTATTTGGAGTGTTCCATTTTTTTTCCTCTTACTGTATGGACCAACAGGACATCCAGCATCCCGATTATCTGTAGGGTTACAGCTCTTCGGATAAGACAGAATGGTCTGCATATCTGTAAATCGGCGGGCAGTAATAATTACATCGCTTTACATTCCGTTGTATCGGATGATTCTATGATTTACCTTCAGGGATTTCCATGTCCACATCCATATATTTTTTTCTAACAATGATTTTTTCTAATTATCCATTTCCCGGAACTTTTGAATTCTGCAGATTACTTTAAGAATCCAAGGCATCGGTTCTGAGCTGCTCGGATGGTAAGCTGTTTTGTATCTTCGCTGTTGAGTGAATGAATTTTTATTCAGTCAGTAATAAAAAGTGTATAATTTGTTTGTCTTTTCCGGTAGCAACTTCATTGTTTATCATTATTTTGTAAATAAAAGTACGACCGGCCGTTACGTGACTCAAGAAATGCTGAAAAGGTGCGAAAAAATAAGTTCAGGTTCGCTCATTTGATGGTGTAAAAAATGAACATTATGCTTTGTTATATTTTAGTGAATCTCCCTGTTTAGAAATTCTGATTGAAACTGATAAAAATGAACAATATTCCGGTTGAAAAGTAATCGTTTGTAATAGGTTTCGATCGAATTTTTTTACATTTTATTATTCTCAATCGAATCTTTTATCCAGGGCTTGAATCATTCTTCAATCAATAAACAAGCCAGCAGCGAAATTTTGACTCCGAAATGATCAGAATTATTCAGTAACCGGCAATTAACTTAAAAATTATTGAGTAAAAGTCATATCGTATCCGCCAGGATTTTGTGCGAAGAGAAAATTCAATTGTTAAGCGGTGGGAAGCTGTAAGAGGAGAAATTGTCACATGATTCAAATTTTCTAAAAAATTGATGTATACTTTATAATATCGAACGTATTTACAGCGACGTATTTACATTGTCAATACGAATAAGTGGTTAATAAAATAATCGTCTATACACCTTGTTTATCGTCCTCTCTTGTCCCGGTCGAGATTTCTTCCTAAAACAATCTTCCACATTTCTTGGCGATATTCCGATTGTCGACGCATCATTTAACATCAGTTCTACACAGTAAAATAGTGTTATCTTAATTCTAGACTGTTGCATTGAATCGTTGTCGTAAATACAACTAAGAGATAAATCGACGCGTCGTTACAACAATGCGAAACATCTTCCACTTTACCAACACTCGCACGTGTCACTCGCTGTTCTCACTACGACTAAATAACATTTAATGGCAATCTTGATTATTACTTTATGGCGGATGATGCACGATCGATGACGTCATAAAAGTATAAAAAATAATAATTCGATATCATCGTGGTTCACCGAAGATATATTCATCACTGTAAAAATCTTCTTCATCAAAATTAATGTATTTCCATAGGAAGCATTTATGCATAATGTCGCGTATATCATTTCATTAAAAACTGGGATGCAAAATAATAATAAAAAACCGCTATGCTGAACACGTTTTAAAAAATTGGTTTTAAGAAAAGATGCAACTGAAATCACCAAGTCCGGAATTTCTCTACAGAATTAAATTACCGGCTACTTGTTTTTGTGCCTTAAAAATTAAAAACAACCGATCTAAAACAAAACAAACCAAAAAGTTAGAACCGGTCTGTGATTCGAGATTCTGAGTTCAATTTATTTTTAGATACATGTTGGACTGCAATAAAATATTCTCTGGCGCTCTAACATGCATACGAATAACGCCAATTATTTTTTTTTAGAATGTACTTAATTTTTATCTTCAGAAAAAAAATAATAATCCTTATTGTGTATTTTTTTTTCGGATTTCACTTGCATCTCTCCTTAATTTATAAGTACTTCAATATTTCTTCATGGTTAAATATAAAATTAAATATACCGATTTATGCATGAATAGTTTCTTTAGAACCACATGAATTTTTCAATAATTTTAAACAGCAAAGTTTTGATTAGTATCGGAAAATTGAGGTTTGATCCTGTGCTTTTTATCTCATATTAATGATCGTCGCCAAATGTTTGAGCGACGATTAACGTGAACCTAGTGGCATCCACAGCTCTTCACCACCATGTTCTTGTACTTTTTAAGTATAACGTTGCTCTCGTCGAGGAAATAGAGTACCGAGATCGGTGAGAGTTTGGTAGGGGCGCAACAAGGCTTCGGTACCTTTCCAGGGCTCACCAGATGCACCAGAGTCTGAACAATCGCGTGATTCGTTGCGTTCATGTGCGCGTTCAACGGGAAATTGCATTCACCGCTGCAGTAATAAGCGTCGTACCCGTCAGGCGCAATGATCCAATCCTGAGTGATAAAAAAACATTAATATTCATTATTATGCCACGTGTTACGTACGTATATCTCTCTTTCCCTTGCGCGCGCGGCACCGAGCGATCGAGGCAAATAAAAATTATGAAAATACGTACGCGCTGGGAGAGATAAAATAATATTGCACAATCACCTGCCACTGAAGATCACGGAAGCTCACGTAGAGGGTCTGGATCTTGCAGGTTCTCGAGTTGTACTGCGTCGCCGGATCTACAAAATAAATACATTAAATTACTCTACCGAAAATATGTATTTCACACAAAATTTGATTCCATCACAACGGGTCGTCAAAGAATGTCAAAGAAAGTATAAAAAAGTAGAGTCGTAAGAACGCGTTATTTTCAAACTCATTCATTCATAGAATAAATATTTTATGGGTAAATACCCATATTGATAAAAAAAGCTGTAAACAGCAGGAAAAAAATCGGTCTTATAGCTTCATGATAAAAACACCACGATAACAAAAATAATGTATTATGCGTAATGAAACGGGTAATGGCCAATTATTTTTTCCGTTATGTTTTTTTTTTACAGACGTTTTTCAATTAACATCTGTAAAAATATACGGAAAGAAAGATTACAAGAAAATTATTAACACAATAAATAAATAAATAAACTGTATGTGAAAGTACAGCGTTGACAAAAAGTCGTTTTTTGCCGAAATTCAAACAACCTCGTTTAAATAAATTTCGGCACAAATTTTTTTCCCCACTGAGTTCTTTGGAAATGAATTTTCCTTGTCTCACGGTAAATAGCAAATACGTTAAGAAGATACATTGCTTCGTTTTTATTAATTATGCGGGAATGGTTGTAAATCCTCGCGCTGGTATGTTAACGATCGACATGCAACGTGAAACATGATCGCAATTAAAGTCAATTAATTATCATATTAGCAGGATAATCGAGCAAGTGCTTGAGCAACGACTCACCGGTATAAGGATTATTCCTATAATCGAGACTCGAGGTGTCGCTCTTTTTTCGTCTCCTTGCGTCGCGTTTTTGTCTGACTTTGGACTCGCGAATTCCGGAACTCTTGAAGAAGCCCACCATGAATGGTTGCTTGTCGGCATCGCCACGGAATCCGACAATTCCTACGTCTTCCGGTCTCATTTCGTGGACTGTAATCAGACAATCAGCGTATATACGTTATTAAGTCATTCGTAGTATTATATGCTTCGAGATGTGTATCCTGAAATGGCAGCTTTCGGGTCATTCGAAATAATTTCTGCGATCTTATGAGAACGTCGGTGTTTCAGGATTATTATGAACTCTGTGGTATCACGGCACAACGTTTCATTAGAACGTAGAGACCGTCACGTGCGCGTTTATTAATAGTCAACCTTCATGAATATTTAAGCATTTAAGAATCTCGAAACCCTCGGGGCTACGATCGGTTCGCGCTACTTTGCGCTAGTCGCTTCGATCCATTCACTCCTTTCATCTCTCCGTAACCGAGACTACTCCGAGAATATACAGAGGCATATACTTTCGGTTGTACTTGGCACTCTTTGCGAAGCATCTATTGTTGATGACCAATAATTGAAGACCAATGTACCAACGAGGGTGAACGTAAGAGTCTTCAAATGCTCGATAAAAATATTGAATAAAAAGCGATTAGCGCTACTTGGCACTAGGCGCTTCGGTCAATTCACTCCTTTTATCTGTTCGTACTGGAGACTACTCCGAAAATGTAGCCACATATACTTTTCGTTGTGATTAGCGATAATTGAAGACCAATGTACTAATGAGGGCGAACTTAAGAGATTTTGAAAATTCTTAATAAAAATCTTGAATAAAACACTCAAAATAAGAAACATATATCGATAATTATACATTTTTTTAGACTAGATATATTGGTCTGATAATTAAAAATGTAATAACGATTGATTAGATAATTTGGTTTATAAGCCAATACGCAAAAAAAATAAAATAAATATTCAATGTACGTGTTGTAAAATAGAGGTTCGTATGCAGACATTTTAATTTTATTCCTATTTTAATTTTTTCAACAAGGGGCGGAATTGCTTAAACCCTCAGACCTTAAAGTTTATGCACTAAAACTTCCAGTACTCGTGCAGTAAATTTCAAGTAGATTTCCTTACATTGTATAGCAGCGGAAGCTGAGGAACGTCGGCAATTCTCTAACGCGGTTTTTGAGCCCCTGTCATTAAATTATCGCGGCGCACGGCAGCTCGGGGAGGCTTCACGGCTTATCTGTTTAACCGATCTTAAAAGCATTCGGGCTCTGCGTCGGTTTTCGAGCCGAGGATCCTCCTACACCACTATGCGGTCTTTGCACCACACCTCGTGGATGCGAAGCAAAAAGAAAAAGGTAGAACCATGCACATTACTTCCTCATTATTTTTCGCTTTATACAAATCCATTTCTGCGAGGAATGGGCTGATCGGTATTTGGGGTCCGGACACATTTTCAGATTTACTTCCCTCACTCGTTCGCCAATAAATAAATAAATTATCCACTTAAAAAACAAAATGTGGATTTTTATATTTAACCCTTCCGGTGAAAGCCTCAATTCTGTAATTTAAAATACATGGGACTTCACTATACCTTCATTTAATTTTCTGTCGGGGGTATGTACGTATTTGCCAAAAAAAATCTTTAATTTCAAGACATAAGTGTATACGACATATATGTAACTAAGTGGAGAAAAATGTGTCAACCACCCAGGAAACAATTGACCCATTGTGTCGCATCAAATTCTAATGGCGTTTTAAATTCGGGAAAATTTCACCCCCGCAAAATGACCGTCGCCATGGTTAATGTTTTTTTGGCCATTTCGTAGGGTTTTAATTCTACATATTTATTCCGGTTTTTAATAACATATCGTAAGCCAGAGAATATTTTTTTAAATAATTTTTTCTTCTCGAAAAAAAGAAGAAACAATATTTTTTGCAGATGAAGCTTCCTCGAACCACCCGAACATTTATTCTAATCCCCTTTTCTCCGTGTTTTAGACCATTCTCAGTATAATCTGGCCTAAAAAACTAGGAAACTTTCTGTTTTCACGGAAAAAAAAAAAAAAAAAAAAAACGAAAATTAAATTTCTCGAAAATAAAGTTTTTCAAATATGAGGATGCAAAAAGGAAACGATCGTCTCGGCGATGCACCTGTGCGTTGCATTTGTGCTTAGAATCGACGATACACATGAGCACATGGAATAGATAGACGTATCGTAAGCTTGAGTAATCGAGGAGCGGTGAGCAACAGATTTGCCTGTACTGCCTATATGCTAATGATTCTCCGGTTTGCTGGCCGACGGGACACGCTGTGTGCTGCTGCTGGTGCTGCTAGCCGCGAGAGCTGAGTTCGTGAAAGCTGGTAAATTGGCCGGCGTGGAATGCGCATTTGCCGTGATTGCGGACACCTGCCTCTGCGCCCGTTACATGTTCCCTACGAGAGTTCGCGCGCGTGTGTAATATATAGCTCCACACTATATCTCTATATATTTATATCACTGCGGTTGCCGGATCAGATCGGTTAATCAGCTATATATACATTTCCAAAAGGCTGGCAAATCGAGAGCAAAACTCGCTGACCTATACGATGTACTACACTGTTCAAAAAATTTACTGGAAAATTACAATTGCCAACTGCAACTTTTAATTCACAACCTGTACCATAAATTTTATAGGTATATATATAATAAGTATTATTGTAAGGTTATTATTCCTCGTCCAAATGACGAGTAAAGACGAATATCATTTTTTCAGTATAATGACGCAAATATTTTACATTTTATAGTCGATTTCATAATTAATAAAACAAGTCTTCTGCTTTAAGTCACTTTTTTAAGCATAATTAGGATTTTAAAAAATCATTGACGTAAAGGCCTCAGTTTTTGTTTCAATTCCACACATTTTCATATTCGTAATAAAATAGTTATATTCAAATTATATTCAATTTAATAAACAGCCTGCATTAAATTGAATAGTGTAACTGCTATCTTTATTTAGCACGAAATTTTATATCTATATATATATATCAGTCACTAATCCAATAAATAAATATTTTATCAAACAATTCAAAGTGTGTTAGTGCCGCAGTGGGGAATTATTTATTATAGCAATAAAGTGCAATGTCGCAAGTGAAACGGGCAACGGTCACGATACGTGGGTGCTCGGAGGTGTGACTCTGCTGGGTGTTGGCCACAGAGTTATCCTGACGTTGGTCATATACTTTCGAAAGCGAGCGCAGCCTCAACACCAACAACTTCTCGCAAGTGATAAACAACGCTCGAATCGAGGCGAGGACTTTGGAAATTTCCAAAGACTCGAGAAATTAATGAAACTCTCACAGAACGTAATATTCGTATATGCTCTGCATTTGCAAATCGAGAATTTATGCAATAATTACAATTTATTATTTATCTAATGTCATTATTATTATTTTGCGAGTGATAAACAACGCTCGAATCGACGCGAGGACTTTGGAAATCTCCAAAGACTCGAGAAATTAATGAAACTCTCACAGAACGTGATCTTCGCATATGCTCTGCATTTTCAAATCGACAATTTATGCAAAAATTACAATTTCTCATTTATATATTATCATTATTATTATTTTGCGAGTGATAAACAACGCTCGAATCGACGCGAGGACTTTGGAAATCTCCAAAGACTCGAGAAATTAATGAAACTCTCACAGAACGTAATATCAGTACATGCTCTGCATTTGCAAATCAAGAATTTATGCAAAAATTACAATTTATCATTTATCTATTATAATTATTATTATTTTGCGAGCGATAAACAACACTCGAATCGTGACGAGGACTTTGGAAATTGTCAAAGACTCGAGAAATTAATGAAACTCCCACAGAACGTAATATTCGTATATGCTCTGCATTTTCAAATCGATAATTTATACAAAAATTACAATTTTATTGTCGTTATAAAAATCATTTGTCTAGTATTATTATTATCAATACAATTATTATCATTATCGTCACCACTGTTATCATTACTATTCCTCCACATTGGATAGCATAGAAATATTATAGTATACGCACTGGATACGTATAAATCCGTATAAATCTGAGTCGATCGTGTGTTTTGTATACTATATTGAATGATCAAAGGTAAACCGGTTGTCCGATGAAGTCGAGCGGTAGCAGAGAGCACACTCGTGGAGGGAAGTATGGTAAGGAGCAGAGAGAGAGATGGTACGAAGCCAGCAGCAGCCACAGAACAGCAATTGGGAGACACGATGGGAGATTGACGGACTCGTTGATCGAATAGATCGGTATAAATAGCATATATACAGGTATAAACACAATGTTGCTATTAATATGGTACAATATGTGGAAATCACACACCATATGTATGGATTGTTATATTGTAGGGGAACAAAATGATCTGGGCGCGGCCAACAACAAACTGTGTGATGCACGCGCCGTGACGTATAGTTTGTGTAGGTATCTGCGTCTTACTACTGGCCTCACTGGTGATGCGAGACCACGCGGGCAACAGGTGCTTGTTTCTTTTCCTTATCCGTGGGTTCGTTAATTCGTACTCTACTTTCCTCTACTCGTGCGCTCTCAAGCGCCTCCGTTATTTTTTCCTCCACGGGACTTTGACTTGTTGATACTTAAGGTGGTTAAGGGGACTGCAAAAGCTTGGGGCTGAAAAGGACGCTTTCGAGGTTCTTTTTTTTCGTAATGCGAGTATTGAATTGTCAAGGATTTTCCATGGGATTTCAAAGCGTTTTTCGTTACATTGATAAAATCGAAATTGTGGAGTGAAATTTTTTTTAAATGTTGATTGTAAAAAAAAAGATATATTGACGCATGAATTTACAAAAACCAGAAGTTTTCATGGTTAATTGCAACTCTACTTTCCTGTACTTGGGCGCTTTGAAGCGCCTCCGTTATTTTTTCCTCGATGGGACTTTGACCTGCTGATACTTAAGGTGGTTAAGGGGACTGCAAAAGCTTGGGGCTGAAAAGGACGCTTTCAAGGCTCCTTTTTTTGTAATGCGAGTATTGAATTGTCAAGGATTGTCCATGGGATTTCAAAGCGTTTTTCTTTACATTGCTAAAATCGAAATTGTGGAGTGACATTTTTCAAAACAAGTTGATTGTAAAAAAAATATTTTGAAAAATGAATGTTCCAGAATCAGAATGTGAACCGATATCCTAAATGCAATATACAAGTGCAATGTAAAATTAATGTATAGCTTAGATAAAATCTTGCGAAGCAGTACATTATTATGCTACAAGGGAGAAAAATGCGTGATTTCTGCCGAGGTCAAAATTCGTTTTAAATGACAAATCAACCGGATTCCATGCTTACAAGAAGCTCGCAATAATTCCTCATATCGCGCAGTCGTCATTACTCCCATCAGGTGGAAAATATGTCATTTCCGCCCGGCGGGAGTAATGAACCCCTTTTTGCACGGGTCCCGAATCACTGTTTAAAAAAGAGCTTGAGCTTTTGCGCTTGCGTAACGCGCGCGAAATGACTTAACCGAAGTTCGAAAAAGTTCACTTTTCGTCACCGCCAATGGATATATCTCAAAAACGACTAATTATTACCAGACTGTTGAAAAGTGCTGATGTAAGAGTCGAAGGAAAGATGAAAAGGGAGCGTAAAGTGGCGGAAGAAATAGAATCGTCTTCGCGGTGACAAATCGGCATGAGATCGTGACTGGCGATCGAGTCTTTTGTATTCGCGGCTGCTTCTCAGATGCTGCCGTTTCTGCTTCTGGTGCGCGCCTCGTGTGTACCCACACCTCTGGCCACTGCTGCTGCTGAATGTCGATGGTGTGCGCGTGTAATCGAGCGGCACCCTTTCTCCAGAGCACGAACGCTTCGCAGGTACCGCACTCTCGCGCGCGCGCTCAATTATATTCGGCCAGCTGGCCACGGGAGGCTATATTTAGAGATCGATCGAGAGAATTTCGATGCGAGACTCGTGGGCGTTTTTGCCTCCTTGTCTGTATACAGATATATAGGTGCGCGCACGGCTGTGTTTTCGCCCGGAGGAAGCTTGTATTCGCTTTAACTGCAAACGAGGCCTTCGCGTATTGCGCCTGAAAATTCTGCGTTGCTTTACCAGGAAACTATATAGTTCAACGAATCCCAAGAATTTCGTTCAAATTCACAGACGTTATTTTTCTTCGCAAGTATATTTGCGCCGTTTGTTAATTTTTTTTCCGGTGTAGTTTGGAAGGAATGTAATTCATGCATAACTTGGACTCAGTCAATTTATCTGTTTTTTCATGTAAGAAAGAATTCTTTCTATGAAATACGTAATTATTGGAATCGATAAAAGTTTATTCTGGCAAATGAAATTAAAAAAAAAAGATTTTCCCTCCAATATTTTATTGATTTCCCTTGTTATTATGTGAATTCACTATTGATAATCAAATTAATTAGATCAATCATGCACATAAATATTGAACTTTTTAAATACGATGTTTATAATGATCTAATTATCAATCTATCAATAATCATTGCGAATTACATTAAAAATAATAATTATGAAATATTAAAAAATCGGTTATTAATTTTTTAGGGGCGTATATTACGTCATGATATTCTAGGACGTAAAAGTATGTATTCAGACTCACTGTTATGTCCTGGGCGGTAAAACAGAAGTTTACGGCCCGCTATGCGTAGTGTTGAAAAAAAAATTATTTTTTGGGACACGCTTTGGCATACGTCATGCGTTTAAGTCGAACTATCGTGCCAATTGTTTCTCGAATATTTAAATACTGTTAAAAATGCCTATCTATTCATTTATTGTAACTTTTTTTATGTCTAGCTTACCCGAACGATCCGCTGGATGGACGGACAAATACAATCCTCGATTACTATCTGGATTGTTGACCCAATGTTGAAGTGGCTCAGTGACGTTCAACGTCAGCCATCCTTCTCTGCCCACTGTAGTATTTGCGGAATCTACGTACTGCAATTCTCGAGTTCTGCAAGGAAAAAAAAACTGGTTATACACCCGCGTGCATTACTTTTTATTACGATTGTTGTAAAGTAAAAAATATCGAGTATCGAATATTTTTCAACAAATAATATTAATAAAAAATAAGTGTTAATTAACTTTGTAATTAAATAATAAAAAACACTCCAATATTTTATGTTTAATATTGGAATTTGCATATAATTTGATTATGATTTCGAAAATATGACATAGTTCTCATATATTCCCTTCAATATTATTCTAACTCTCTTTACATACATTTTTTTTAGCACGCAAAATCGAAGGTAATTGCAATTCCTCAATCTTCAATCACCGACATCATTATCCACGAACGTATCTTATGCAACGTCAACGGGCAACTTCGAACATTCTTGCGACTCGCTGTGAATCACGGTAATCAACAGCATCGAGAGTAATATCGAGATTCCACCGAGGAAGAGAACAGAATTACTCTTCGGAACGCGCAATACGCGAAGCCGACGAGCAAACGATTGCCACTGCATATTTCATCTTGAGTAGACACCTGAATTTTTCTTCGTTATCCCGAGTGTTTGTACAGTAGCTTCTCCATAATTGTGCTTTTTTGTTTCGACGTAAGGAAAGCTTTCGTTGCGTGAATAAGATTTTTATATTTATTTTCATAACAGGATACTATAAATGGATACTAGAATCTCGAGAAAAGTCGGTTTAAAAAAATAATATGTAGCATTATTGAAATTTCGTTTTTATGGGAAATTTGTGCTCGGTACATGCAGTTCTCAAAAGTTGTTTTAATCACAGTAGCTTCAAATATCATGCTAATTGAGCCAATTACATACACTTCGAATATATTAATTGCTGTATTTATTTTTTTTTTCTCACTGCAACTAAGCATAAACTCGTACGCTAACAGAGAAGCTACTGTATTATGCGGCGATGTAAAAACTCGCGTCGCCGTCTTGTCTCGTGGCGATCCTTAAGAAATTCAGTGACATCCGCAGCAGGAGGCAACAGCGAAAAAATAAATATAATCTCTTTTGTGGAAGATATTGAGGGTTTAAATTTCAACTTGATACTCAATTGAATATGTCGCATTACCAAACATAATTTTAAACACAGTTGCTTTAACTTTCATGCTACTTGAGTCAATTATAATATATACATTTCAAATAAATTAATTGCTGCAGTTATTTTTTTCTTTCTTTATATTTATTTCATTTGCTCTAAATACTAAGCAACTTGACTTAATTACATACCCTTCAAATAAATGAATTGCTGTATTCGTTTTTTATGTAATTTTAAAAAAATTTCAATTGCTTTAAATGCTAAGCAACTTGAGTTAATTACGTACACTTCAAATAAATGAATTGCTGTATTTATTTCTTTTCTCTCACTGCAACTAATGAAAAACCCGGACATTAAGAAACAAGCTACTGTATTATGCGCCGATATAAAAACTCGCGTCGCCGTCTTGTCTCGAGGCGATCGCTAAGAAACACCTTGACATCCGCAGCGTCCGCAGCGTCGAAGAAATCTCTTTCGCAGAATATACGGCCAGGTATCCGAAATATTTTTCACGAGAAAAATGGCTCACGGAAGATCGAAAGATGGCTTCAGTGAAGGAGGGAGAAAAAAAGTGAAGAATAGCGTAGAACATTGAGATATGTGGGAGACCGATAGAAAAGAAAGATTATGCGTCACGCATTATTCGCTGTGGCTGACTATACGATCGTGAGAGCAAAACCAGCACCGCAGACGGTACGAGACCGAGATGCGATGTGGTTCAACTGCGTAGGCTAAATAACACACGCGCGAGCTCCAGACTCGAGGGCATCCTCGAGCTTTGGAGCTGCGAGCAAACGCAACCGAGCTTCGCTTACAAACGACACGTCTCCTCGGCTAATTTACCTCAATTTACGGAATAGCGTTTCCTGTACGACGAGCAAGACGTTGCTCATGGTGGACGTACCGTGCCAGTCGTGACCGTCTCGTTAGGGCCTCTCGTATACGCGAAGATACACACCGAGACTCACTTTTCTTCGCTCGTGTGCATAGCCTTTTGCGGCCGTTAGAGACAGTCGATGATCAAATCGGAGAAAGCGAGGACCTTCGCCCGAGAGACCCTAAAATCGATCCTTCGTGAAGGATCTTTACCTGAGATCCCCGAGAGGCTGGACTACAGATACCTCCTGACTAATTAGGGAGCCCGATGCCCGATGTCAAAATTATACACGGAACAAGCCAATTCCGGGTATTCTGAGTGCATTTTCTAATTTTTTTTTCCTTCTTCGCTCCATTCGCTTTAAATAATACACGAATATATTGAAAATGTGTATACCTTCGTAGTGGAGATACCGGTGACGGTTTCTCGATGTTACATTCGTGGGAATTTTTTTTTTGTGCGCATAGTCAACGTAAAACTGATTTCATAGTTATGGATTTTTTTGGGGAACTATAATGTGTAGGTGTTGTAATTTGATATGCTAATTTTTTTGTTGTTCATTACTGAGACTGTATTTTTTTTGCTAGGTAAAGAATGGGAAATGTAATTGATGCTTTGGGAGATGAACGAAAGAGCTGAAATGGAGCGTTTGTCATTTTTCGCATGATTTGTACTGAATTTTTCGTTGGCAATGTATTTTTCCCGATTATTCGGAAAATTTAAAAATAGCCGCTGCAGATTGATTTTGAGTTTGGCAAAATTAATAAATTATAGAAAAAACGGTTAAGAGATTAATTATTTAGAACGGTGTTCAGGTCACGAAAAAAAAAAAAAAATGTAAAGGTACAAATAGAAAAATGTGATAAGTTCCAATTTCTCAAAAGTAGGAAATAAAAAAAAATCGACATTGTCAAATAAATAAATTCTTCCTGCGTTTGCTATATTGGTATCAAAAATGTTTATCAGACCTTCAGAACGATTGAAAACAAAAGCGTTTGTTTTGAACTAACTAAAGGGTAATAATCTCTTCTTTTCTTTTTTTTCATAAATGAGGCAATTCGATTTTGGAATCTGAAATTGTTCGAAAGTCTTTCTCACACGTTATTCTTACCCATCTTCGGTACTGAGGACCCGATAAGCCGTGACCATGTAAGAACTTCCGCGATTCTTCCGGTGCTTTACTTCCAAGCTCCTGTAAAGTCTGAGTTCAGCACCGATGATGTGTTCGCCCGGTGGTACCTCGGAGACGTCGAACCACAGCCTCTTCCCTCGCTCGTGTCTCACCCCAGGAACATGATGATCTGTGCAAACAAGCCGAACAAAACCAATGCAGTAAATCCAACAAAACACATGCTTCTGGCTAAGTTTATTTTCCCAACCACCTCGTGAATCGTGTCAGAGTGATTGATAAAAAAGCAAACAAACAAACGAACAAACAAACGCACGAAGAAAAAAGAAAATAGAAAATAAATGAAATCCTTGATTCTATAACGAGCCATGAAAGATTCGCAGCGTGAAATCGTTCTTTTCTTCCTTCATCTCTGGGCTCGGACTACCTATAGGTATACATTATATCCTCTTAGTCCTCAGCAACCTCTTCTCTCTTCTTCTACGCCGCCTTCTCTCATTCTTCTACTACTACACCGCCGCCGCCGCTGCCGCCGCTTGTGTATAAGCCGGAGCCCTTTCGGCTCGCTAAGTAATGCCTAATGTTCCCCGGTGGATAAGGGCATAAAAATTTGTTTTGTTTCTTCCATTTACCGTCTTTCTCTCACGGTCCATCGTCTCTCTCGCACTCCTGGAAGGTCGCATTCCAACGGCACCTGATTGCCGCAAGCGAGCCGCGGAGAGAGCCCACTCGGGGTGGTCCGAATAGCTCGGGCCCCTCGGGAACCGTTTCTGGGACCCCCGAGCGCCGTGAGGACTTTTGTTTTTTATCCCTACTTCTCCATCCCTCGGCTCTGGCCTTCCGTCTTTCTCTCTTTCCTCTTTCTCTCTCTCTCTCTCTTTTTCCTTCACTCTTCGCTTTTGCTGCTGTCTTTTTTCCCTTTCTTTCTTCTTATTTCTACTTCTTTTTTAACTCTTCTTCTTCCCACTCTCCCTCTCTCTCTCTCTCGGTATATATATGGATGATTCTTTAAAAAACCGACACACTCGTGGACCTCACGATCTCTGATCGGATTGTAACTTCGGAATATGGTAGTGCACATTATTTGGTGACTGCGCCCATTTTTCAGATTTGTCAACACGATTTTTTTTCGTTTTAATGTTATGGGGAAGTTGAAATGATTGTTTTTCTATAATTTCGGAAAAAAAAATTCTTTATAAGGGAAATAAGATGATTCTGAGACTAATAATTTAGTAAATCTGATTTTGAACATATATTCCGTGAGAAATGTTCAAATTTTCAATGAAAGTACACGATAGAGACCTTTCAAAAATCCGTTTTTAAATTGTTTTTTACTAGCTTAAGACTTTCCCACCCGAACGACAGTATTTTTTGTTGAAAGCCGAGACATTTTTACGCAAGAATGTGTCTTTTTTTTCAGAGATCATTAATCCTGCATTAAAATAACAATCACAAGGAAATAAAAAAATCGTAACCTTTTTGATACCCTTAAGAAACCTCGCAGGCACTGTCGAAAAAAATCTGAAAAAATTCGAGCAGCTATTTTTGACGGTGTATCTGATATTCCCAAAGTTACAGCGAAATCGACGAGATGAGTTTCAAGCGCTGGTCGATAGCATATATGCCCTTAATTTCTCTCATCGATTCCGCATCAACTCGGATTCCTCCTTTTGCTCCTTTTTTCTTCTAATTTTTCTCAATTCAATAAGCGTGTCTCTTTGTTGCTGTGGCCAATACGTTTTTAGCCATTGACGCGTGCGAGACAATAAAGGGACGGAGAAAAATGGAGAAAATAAGAGAAGTAGGAGAGGAAGAAGTCTTGGGCAAGTTGAGACATTTTTACCTGCCGGCGGTTGGTCCGACTATATACCACGCCGAGAGAGAGATATTGACTCGTCTTTCTCATTCCCCTGACACGAAGAGACTTCCCCTCCAGGGAATATATATATATATATAGTATGGAGTGAAGCTATATCTTCGAAGAGGAGTGCACGCTCGCAGAAACGGCGGATAATATATGGGCCGAGTTTTGGGGGTCCTGAGGCCCTCGCATTTGAGGCTCGACAAAGCATTGGGACCTCGACGCTCTCGCGGGAGGCCTCGAGCACTATTGAATAGCTCAATTTTCGCGTGCGTGTGATCTCTTGAGAGAAAGAGAGAGAGAGAGAGTAAACGAGAAAAGACGAGCGGTCATCGACTACCATCGACAAATTGGTCGAAGCTCTGCATTGCACCGTAAAAATACTACCTTCGATTGTCACGATACAATACGTTAATTAATACTCTTTAGATTAACTTCTTACAAGATTTTTTTTTCGGGGAGGAAATTTCTTCATTCCTGTGAGATTTTTTTTTTTTAGTTCATTAAAAGTGGTGATTTTGTACCATCGACAAATTGGTCGAAGCTGTGAAAAATACTACCTTCGACTGCGGCGATAACAAATGAATACTTTTCGACCTAAATTCCCATGGGATTTTTTTTCGTCATTCAATTACTGCATTCCTGTCGGATTCATTTTTTTAATTAAATTTAAAACGCTGACTTTGCAACATCGACAAATTGATCGAAGCTGTGCATTGTACCGTAAAAATACTATCTTCCACTCCGGCGATAACAAATTAATACTTTTCTGCTTAACTTCCCACAGGATTTTTTTTCAAAGCTGTGCATTGCACCGTAAAATCACTATCTCCAACTGTCGCGATAAGGTAAATGAAATACACCAAGGTAATTCTTCACCCCATAGAAAAAAATTCACGTCACTTTTCTTTAAAGTTTGCTTGAAAATGACTGAACCGAGACCGCAAGTTTTTACGCATAGACCCCTAAAACGAACGTCTGCAAAAGTATCACATAGTATCTGTGTAATCAATTTCTCGAATAGTCCTCCAAATTATAAGAACTACTCCTAAAATGTGCTGTACATTACGAACACGTCCATGCATAAGGCACCTTAACCCTTTGCATCAAAGTGGGTCACTAAGCAACCCACCGAACGCAAACCTTAAACAAACTTCAGACAATAATCAATGACTTATCATTGCGGGTATAAAAAATGTATGACTCAAAGGTTCAAACGTAGACTATGATGTTTAAGTTACTTTCGCAATTCGTTACGTTAATTCCGCACATCAACATTAAAAACCGCTTTTTCTCGATTCTTTTGTTTGATACTCCCATAGCGCCCATGGAAACACAAAGTCCGGAACGGCTCCACGAATCGCGCGGTAAGGACGGGCGCGTGGAAAAATTCACGACGCGACTAGCTCGTTCGAGAAGTCCTCGAATATAAATAACGAGGAAACGCAAAGGCGTCGCGTAGTTGTGCGAGACGCTGCCGGAATACGTGAGGTATAGTTCGCGCGTATCTGTCCTATGAAAAAGGCGCGCGTCAGTGAACGAGGGGCAACCGGTGGTGTGTGATGCACGACGACGATGCACCGTATATACAAAATGCTCGTATATACCTTCGATCTTGCGGGATAGTCGGCTCTGCGCGCGATGTCACGCACGCATCGTTCACCGCGTCCGATCCCAAGATTATCCCGTACTTGGTTCGCGGCGGTGTGCGCGTTCATCGAGCGTTCATTCACTCGGAGTGAGTGTAGGTTTAACGAGAGACGAGAACCCGCCCGTGGAGGCCCTGTGAGTTTTCGCTTCTGCTTCGGCTACTGCTCTTCACCTCCGCGTCTTCGTCGTTACGTCAGTATATTATACGCGTTTCCCGCGTTCGTTTCTTACTCACGCCGTGATTTATCGCGTGTAGTACGCCGGTTAAGTGTATAGCTTCACAACGAGGCGGAATCTTCCAGTGGAAATTTCTCCTTCTGTTGTCATCAAAGTAGCCAGAGATCGTTAAAGTTAAAAGAGAAAGATCCCTCCACGTGCAACGAGCAGCAGCAGCAACACTGGCTTTCGTATAATGCCATGAACAAGCGTGTTTTTTCCATGCGCTTGAGGTTGCGAACGTATTACCGTAGTCAAATATCGTGATACGTTTTGAGGTCGTACTATTTCTGGAGAATTAATTTAACCTGTTCCAAGGTTAAGCTCGGAGAAATGATGATAGGGCAATTGTGAGGTGGAAACTATTCATTTTTAGCTCTACTGGCTTCGTAAGTTCGGTTATATGCGAAATTGTAAGTTTTCAATAGATTGAGTTGTAGCAACTATAAAGTAATTGGTTGCATGAATTAAAAATTAATAGTTGTGACTTCGGTTACTATATGACTGATAGTGTAATCTTGTTTCGGTAAACTCAGTGGCTCAATTAGTTCTTAACGTGCTAATACGTAAACAGCTGTGATATGAAGGATCGATCGATTGATATCTCCAAATGTCTGATATAATTTTGTTTTTAGTGTTGAGAAAAGTAAAGTATATAAGAATTAGTGTTTCAATGTTTCTTAGTAACGGTAGTTCATTTTGAGTTAGTATTTGGAACGTTAGTTAAGTAGTTTGTGGATGACAAACTGAGTTTTTAGCTTCATTTTGAGGAGCATTTATTAAAACAAAAATAAGGGAATCTCGAGTATAAATCGAGAGTGAATTGGTACGCATTATTTTCGTACGTAATTCACATACGTGTTACATAGATCGTGTTGTACGACGAGTAGCAAGTTTCGCTTGAGGCGATAGCTGACAGCAAGATTTACACTTTTTGTTTGCTGTCGCGGAAACGTTTTGTCAAGATTTCTTCATTTTCCTACAGTAATTTCATGTTTTTTACGGTTAATTGTATTCGGAAAATTTCGATGAAAACCATCTTTTTCTTTTGCATCTTTTGGCATGAATTTCAGTGGCCTAGATTTAAAAATAGTTTGTCTCTTTAACATACGATACAGACTCGTTACTTAATAGTTTAAAAACTACGTGGTTAGCCCATTTCAGCCTCATATAAATCTATAACATAAAAATTTCAATTTTTTTTTTCTCAAAAAGCACTTCGTAATTAACCCAGTTTAATTTAGACTCTCTTTTTGCACGTATTAAAGCATATCTAGTTTGAAGAATTGGAGGAGATTTCCTACATCTCATTTAATCAGAAATCATTGCTTTATCGTTTATCAATAAGATTTGCATGTAGTCAAGAGGCGCGGTAGTGTTTTCACTCCACAAAAGCCTGTATTTTGTCGTGTGGATTTTATTAGATAAAAAATGTTTATTTTTCAAAAATATTTGATGAATGACAATTCGATAATAATTTCACGAGAGTAACAAAATTATTTTTCTCTGAACTTGAGAATTCCTTTTTCCCAATTAAGAAAGAAAATGTAGTTGCGCCGACTTCCTGGGCTCTTATGGATGCTTAAACTAATATTGAATTAGGAGCGCTAAAGGATTAGTTTGTTCGACAAATATTCGCCTCAGCTAACCATAATATTTTAGAGGTAAGCAGCATTTATGTTGTAGTAATTCAACACGCGTTTAAACGCCCGTGACGTCGGCACAATTATATTTTCTCACTAGTAATGATTAGTTATTTTAAGTGCATTTGCCATAGAGTGACTAAAAAAAATTAATTGCTTTGAGGATCAACAAACGTAATCCTCCAAATAAACAATTTTACTGGCCTGGTTCGGTCTTCAGACACCATAAAATAATTAACAAATTCATGATTCTTTCTATTAGGCGCCACCTAAGAGTTACATGGCCACAACATTCCGTATATCTTCCTTGTGATAAATCATAAACTGCAAATCCAGACCAAATTAGCTGAGAATACATTCCTTCTTTGGTTTCAATCAAATTAAATTCGAACCGGATAAAATCTACTTGAATTAAATAAATCCAAACCGATTAAGTAAATTTTATTGTACTTGATCAAATCAATGAAACCAAATTTTTCCTGGACAATCTTCTCAGTATCTTGCGAATAAAGTTATTGCTATTGACGATAATTATAATGAAGAATCTATAAAGTCCGTTTCAGCAAAACTTACTGTGCGCAGCAAATGTCATAATGACATCGCTCTGGTCGATGGCCCTGAGATCCTGACCAGTGAGATCAAACTCTCCAGCATCGCCGCGATTATGCCCCGGAACAGCGACCGGTTTATCCGCGTTCTCGCCAAGCGCGTTCCTGTAAATATCCAGAAGGAACTTGGGCGCCGACCTCTTGACCTGTGGCACTTTGCCAACAACGTTTCTCGGCCTGTCCGGCAGTCCGAGAAGATTAAGAATTTCGTGTTCGACCTCGCGCTTCTCGCGTTGCGACACAATCCTGTGAACGATTGTCTGATCGCGGCCATTGTCGACGTAGAGTCCGCTCATCCTCGAAGCATTCGCGATTTCCACAACGTTCGATATCGTCACCAGGAAGACAACGACGCTGCATACGCATTGGCAGGCACTTCGTCGTCTTCCGATCGTCCGTGAAACTCCGCGAATCTGATAATTCATTTTCTAAGCCGAAGCTACGACTCTGATAATCGTGTCAGGGTGGCGGTCCGGTCCTCGTCGAGGGGACAACGCTTCCAACTTCTTCCTCGTCTTCGTCGCCCTCGGCTTCGTCTTCGGCCGGCGACTCCACGACCTCCACCCCGGGGTTTTCCACCCGGCGATCCACTTCGTCGTATTTCAATCAAAATTTCAATGTACACCTCTCTCTCTTATGAAACGTTGCTGAAGAGAACCCACAAAATAGCTCGTGTGACTGTCCGACAGCCAAGAAAGATATCCAATCGCTAATTCTACACGGTATTGTCTTCGCAATGTTTCTTCACCTATTGGCCAATCGCGCAATTGTTGCCTCAATATGCCAAATGGATTAATGATATCCCTGACCTTGTTGAACCGATGTTAACCGATTTCTTCCTTTTATTTTCTAGCCAAATCATCGAATCATTGAATACACTTCCGGCACAACTCAGCACTCCTGTTATCGGTGGGCAACTTTCAATCAATAGTGAAGAAAACAGGTGTACTATGTTGCCAATGTACATCGACACCCCGAAGCCGGTCCACGACGAAGAGAGAATCGCTGGCACGTCGGATCCCAGCAGCTATGATGTGAAGAAACACAAGTGGAACCGGAGGAGAGCACACGCACCGCACCAACAACTCGGTGACCACTGGACTCGGCGGCACCGCAATGAGCCGCCAGTGCGAGTAGTCTGTTTGTCTGGGCCGATCGCACGCGCGCCTCGTATACCCATACACACTTCTGTGTGCCGCTCGGGCTCTCCGGTGCTCTCCTCGTCGAGTCCTCGTCTTGGCCTCACGGCCTCACCACCGCCTCCCAGGAGCGTACGCAGCGTCGTACGTCACCCTTGGGCCAGCTTAAACGTCAGAGGACCGAAGATTAGTGGAAGGAAGACGTGAGAGATCGTGGGGGCCAGTGGACTCCCCGTTGTGAAGCGACTCTTCCATCCTCGGAGCCAGCGGAAAATCGGCCTCTTCATCTTCTCCCCTGAAAGGTTGGGCCACGTTCTCAAATCAGTGGGGAGCCTGGGACCACTTTTGTTTCCTGGAATATATGAATATTCAAAAGGTCCACGATTTTCTCTAAATTTCAATAATCCAGCGTATGAAATGAGGCCCAATATTGATGTAGAATATTGAGGTAGAAAAAGAAGAAGTATTATCTTCAGTGGAACGACAGATCCTCGGTCCGGAGCCGTACGCTCCTGACTCATAGAGAGATAGGACCCGCCTCTGCCGAAGAAGTAGGCGGTACGCCCGAGCCGATCTAAAGTGGGTTCAAACCGATCAGCAGGGCTGCTGAACGTATCTTGATCGCGATGGCGACTCATCGATGATCATCGATCACTCGTATGTACCAACAGGCTTGTTTATTTCTTGGCGTCTTTATTTTTCTTTTTTTCTTTTTTTTCTTCAGGTTCGTCGAAAGTGTGGAGACACACTCGGTGTGTGGAGTTTCGGTGGATTTCTTCGGCTCGACTTCCGGAATGAGAGTGATGGCTTGAAAGAAGTGGAGAGATGAATATTGCTGGGCTGTTTCTTCTGTGAAGTTGGCCTCCTCGTCTCTTCTGTCTTTATCTGGATTTCATGGACGATCTACAGCCCTGAATCCTCATCGAGCTCTCGAGGCGTATGCCTCTTGGTTCTCGCGAGCGCGCGAGGATGAAACTCGCTCAAGGAAGAGACAGGCGAGGCTCGTTGCCGCTCGTGTCGTCTCGCTTCTCCTTCATCGTCTTCTTCTCTCTCACTTTGGAGGCGAACGTTGTGGCCATACGGACTTGTACACATACACGTACTCGTCGAATGCTGCACGTACGCACACACGGGCCCAGCTGGAATCCAAGAAAATAAATAAAGTAAATATATGTATACGTACTTACGGAGTCGAGTATTGGTGCTGTTGAAGAAGAAGATGAAGAAGAATAAAAAAACGGCTGTGGATGGCTGGTGGCTTGGGCTTATACCGCGGGTTATTTTCTTGTGGAGGGAGAAAATGCTGGATGAGCGAGAGAAAGAAGTGGGAAGAAGGATAAGAGGGCGGTAATGGCCCCGGAGGCGAATTCTCAGCGAGCATAGGATATCTCTGCAGGTCCACCTCGAGATATCTACGCGCGATCGACTCTCGGACTCCTCCTCAGCTACCTACTGCAGAGCTTCTTCTGATGCTGATGTTACCATCTTGTTCGGCTCTTCCTTCGTTGACGTTGACTGCTAGCTCCGTAACTCGCTTCTCGCTTGCGGTTCTGCAGGTTCCACCGAGTCTACCAGCTCTGGAATTGCTGGAACGAAGAACGGAGGCTTCCCGATGCGGCTCTCACTCGTTTTTAATAGTACTCGTTTGACGAGATGCGGACGTCGAGCGACTTTCAATGTACGCGTTTACATATGTCTCTGTACATTCTTCTTCATCTCTATAACATGTCGACATCCGCCGCCGATGTTCTGTTGAAGCAGAATGTGGATTGGCTTCTTTTTTTATTAATACTTGGTCTCCTTTCTTTTTCTTCCATGTCAAGGAAGTTTTGATTTTGTGAGATTCTAATTTTTGTGGTGTGACGATATTTTTTTTTTTAGTGGGATGAAATGGGAGAAAGAGGGTAATACATTTTTATGACTTCGTGTCAATTCATTTTATGTACTTGGCAATCCAATGCCAAGAGGTTTTTAGGGAAATTGTCGTAGAAATATTTTCACCAGGATGAGCAGAAGATTGTAATACAGAATATTAGATACGTGGTTCGCAAATGATGAAAATAAATGTCTGGTGAATAATGCGTGACAGGGTTTTGTTTCCCTGGATGCGGGAGGATCGTTCATCAATTGTATTTTAGAATTCTAAACCGAAAATTATGTGGGCCGGTAAGTTACGGTAGTGCTCGCGATAATTCATGAATTTATAACGTTCCGTTGACGGAATACGCTCGCAACAATCGCGCCCTTAAACGCCTCGTAAAGTATCCTCGATTATTTACGGTTGTTCGTGTACTTAGTAACTCGTGTATTCTTTTTCTTGTTGTTTTAATCGCAAGAGTAAATGTAGTAGGTTTCGGAGATTCAGTAGGGCCTTTTCTGTCGCTAGTTCAAAAATCATTAGGATTTTATATCCCCAAATTTTGAGGAATAAACAAGTCTACTTTTCTCATGTTTTTGTGTCTTGTTTATTTAATTTATTTTTCGTCGTTTTGATAATTAATTAAATCTCAAGCCTCTGGACCACCGCTCTATCTATCTATATTCCCTAGGTTGCTTCCTAGTAGAGCAAAAGAACTCTTGTTCTTTCTCTCATTTTTTTGAAAAATGATATCCAAGATCCGATCGGACCACGTGACTAATGCGTAGCTAGCGTCCCTTAAAAGTTAACCGATCGAGAAGTAAATTTTGTAGTGACACATTTGAGGTGTTTTGTTGGATTTTAGTGGCCAAATATTTATGCCCACAATTTTTTTTCTCAACTATTTTTTAAAAATTGTTTGAGACCATTTGAAGTATACTGACTCGTAAATCTTAAATTTTGTTCTTTTGCTCTGATTTCAGATGGTCTCATGCCATGGAACGATCGCAGATGAAGCCATTAACGTGTCATGTTACGTACGTGCTTTTATGGCGTTTAAGCCGATATTTCATATCCCTTTTATTCCTGGGATTTGAATCAGCGTGAAATGATTCACTCTTGTTAGAAATCTAATAAGCTTCAATTAATTGACATTTATCTTCTAGGTTCAACACTTTACGGTATGCAACAGTCGTAACATTTACCACTCATTCACCCGTTGAACTCTCTTTATGAAAATGCACCTAAAAGAACGTTGCCTTTCAATTTCTGAATGTCATTTGGATATGGCGAATATCATTGTGTTTCGGAATCTTCATTGGAGCCACAATCAGTATAGGATTCGATACCTTCCTGCCTGGATTAATGCTACAGACTTGTACGCAATTGAATATTCTCATGAATCGATTCAACAAAATACCGGAAGTATTAACATTCAATAGCGACACAATTTATACTATACATTGCCAACTCGCTGATTTTTTTCTGCTACAATCAATGAATTTTTTAATCAATTTTATCCTTATTGTTTTTTCAGTTTACATTTTTTAACGTTAGATGCAAAACTTTGTTTTCGCTGGATACATAAATGAACAACAGTATTTACTTGATAATAAATCCTCCAGATGTTAACGGCTGATTTTAGAATTTTTGGTATTCCAAATTTTGATCGAAGTATCTTTTTGGGAGGATTGTATCAATTTATGGTATATGTACTTGTATTAATTTTTTTAAACATAGGATTTTTTGGGGATATGGTTTGTAGTACAATTGAAGTACAATGCTTATTACAAAGTAAGGAGAGCCCATGCCACATCGGTAAGAAGAGGACTGCGCAGAAAGGCGAATGCTGCAGCATCAAGTATTCGGTGCCAGGGAGTCTACCGAGATATACGGCTGGTCCGGGGACGCCCGCAGGCAAATTCCTATCAAGCGTTGCGTATACTCGTTAACCGGTATACGGCATATACATGTATGTGATGTATGCACGTAGTACGTTGTACATGCGTATGTCTCAGTTCTCCAAGGTGTTTGCATATGCGGGCACACCTTAGTTCTTGTATATTTTATTGAATTGCCATCTCCTTCTCGATACACTGTCAATGTAGATGTAATATGTGCCATACATATGCCGTTACGAATGCGAAGTGTAAACATACTAAATCTCAGCACCAATGGACTTATACTGTAAGAAGCAATTATTTCAAATTATCGGAGCAGAAGTTACGAAAAAAAATGGCTGGCATCGCGAAAACACTATTAACTATTATCAAATTATCGATAGATCCAGTAGTTTTTAATAACTATTTAATAGTAGCAATTTCAATAGGCTTCCATAGTTGTTAAAATAAGTTACCCTCATAAAATAGTGTTTTTCTGTTGCGTGATATTTTGAAAGTAATTCTCCTCTTTAACTAGTCATTAGCAATTAAAACGTATTTCATCTCAATTTTTCTACAAACTTTCAAAAACAATCCGTTGAAAGTGTTATATTGCAGCTCAATTGGCTAATTAAGTAATTAGATATTTAAAAGACGTAATTTTGAAAAAAAAAAAAAAAATGCCTATAGATTTTTCTCAAGTTTTTAAAATGTCTGCATTTCAGTGAATTTTACAAATTACACTGTACTACAGTATATATTATATTTTAAAGGATTTGTAGTGTTATAAATTCCAGAAAGACCGAAATCTATTTTTATACATTAAAGAAGGAACGATGAAATAATTTTCTATTATTCTTAATATTGACAGAAATAAAATGGGAGCTTAATTGATGAAACAATTTTCATTGTCGTTATTCCGGTCGAATCTTATTCGGCAGAGGTCTACACGCATGTGAACGTACAGGTCGCCACCGAGTCTACCGAGATATAATGCTACTACAAGTCCCGGCACAACGCAGTAGACTAACCGGTGTGTGAGAAGCACATCTACTCTAATGGATCACGATGCGAGACCGGTTATACTTGACCCAGCGGTTTACGTCAGGTTACCATCGTCCATGGCTCGGTAGACTGCATTTTTGTTTGTTACCGAAAATTAACACCTCGAATATGACTTGAAATACGTCACGATTGAAAATAGTTACAGATATTCGATATCCTTATTTTCTGAAATTATTTGTCCTAACAGACAAAATGGAATGTTCTTCAGCTTGAAGAATAGTTCGACAGCAGATATGATGAGTTTTCTTGTGCTTAAAATATCGACTATCGCTCAGAAAAGTGTATTACAGGTTTTTTATCCCCCGTTGGTATTTCACATAACTTTCACTGTTCATTTTTATGAGTGGAAATGGTTGTCGCCCTTTTAGATTTCGGTCGAGACAATATATGAAAAATGTAATTCTTGCTAACAAAGTTCTTCGCTGCTTTTATTTCTTTCGCCAATTTTAACTTTAGATAATTTTCTCTGAATACGTCTGCAAATTCTACAAGTCTGCAATTCTGCAAAAATGTTAGTTATTTTATTACAGCTAGAATTAAAAAAATTGTGGCTTCCTGATCGAGGTCGTAACTGGGGAACTGGGCAATTTATACTAACTATCAAGAATGAGAATTGAATTGCAAAGCTTCTTCCGGTAAACAACGGAAGTGTGTGGGATCCAAAATGGCGGGTTGACGAAGAACTCTGAGCTGCGCGCGCATGAAACGCATTGCCCGTGAGGAAATTATCGACGCACATTATCCTGTCAGTCGGTATATGATTGTAACTACGTGTGTGATCATAATGTGTCTAGTATGCCAAGACAGTTTTCTATATTATCAACGTGCTATTCGAACTCCTTAAAGCAGAGACTGCTTAATGTAACGTTCGGTCGGTAACAAAAATTGTAAAGCTTTTTTTTGTCACAATTGATGTTTCAGACAAAAACTTTATTTGAAAAATCAAACGTGACGAAAAAAAAAAACACTTTGCACAACGTAGTTTAAGTACATTGATCTCTAAGCAAAGTTTCAAAATCATTAAACGCGAAGCAATGAAATAATATTGAAATAAGTATGTAATGGATTCAACTTCGCAATTAAATTTCAACTAAAATCGGTCGCGAAAGTTAATGGCAAACATCACTTCTCTTCTCATGAGTTACAATGATTTTAAGGATACATCCTTAAAGTCTGATCTATGTGTTGTTAACACTGAAATAACGAACATACGTTGGTGATTCTAAATACTCGTTATACCTTTTAAGATCTCTGTATTGCAGCTCATTCGTAGCTCATTGTTAATGTTCGCTTAGACTATGTAAATTACGGCCACTGAACGGCTTTCTACTCCGTTGCCTTGCGATTTACCTGTAAATAGCAAAAAGTGTCATTATAGGTACATTGTCTTCCCTCAGATTAACAAACCAATTTATATTAATTTACGTTTATAATTTAAGCCGATACCCTCGTCAAAAAGTAGTGACAGGACACCATAATGTTCGTCGTTCTTCCAATCTTATTCCTATTGACTCCAAAGAAACTGTAAACAAAATTCGATAATAGTAAGTTCTAAAACATCTTATATTTCGTTACATTGTTGTGAATGTTCAAGTTATGACTGTACTGAATAAACTGAACACGAGTTTAAAATTAATGTCACATCATTTAAGAGCAAAAACGTTACTCCAAATCAAATTTAAAACCATTTGATTTATTTCTTTTGTCCAACTCAATAGCATCAGCAGTCAAATTATTTCCAGGAGCATTGTATAAGTACATAAGTATGAAAAAACTCTGTAAAATCTGTACTATAACGGATATCTTCGCAAATGAAGTGCTGATGTACTTCTGAGATGATGTAAAGATTTGCTCTTGCCGCATTAAGACCTTTTATCGATGCTCATCATTCAAGATACAACAAAGATGAACTGAGATTCGTGTAAGCAATTGTATGGGAACAAGATATGTTGTGATGGCCAGTTTGCAAATTTCCATGGACTGAACCAATTTGTTTAGGATCAATCTAAACATGAGTTGCAATGAATTTTCTATTTATTATTTGTACCCGAATAGTTGATACCAATCCATGTTGATAATTGTAGGAAATGTCAAATACAGCAAGTTAATATCTGAAACAAATGAAACGTCATTCAATAAGAATACGTCTGTGATTGGTAATTGTTCTAATAGAAAATGACTATTATATTTTAAGAGGAATTAAATTTTTGTTTTCATGCATGCTCATGTAAATGCATGTATTTGCGCGTATGAGTGAGGCATAATAATACTCCAATTACGACAGACTCAAGATTGGATTACGACTGACACGTAACTATACAATATTCCAATTCGATCACTGGACCATCTTCAATCAATCGACTGTCTAGTTGTTCTAACTTCCATTAGTTATTCTAAAATTACAGCAATAATAAAGCCTAATGTCAGGAGAGGACAATTGAATGTTTGTATCTTCCAAACTCCCAATACAATAATAATCCATCTAAAATTACACTCAATTATTTTAAAAAACTAGATGAACCCAATACACTTATCGCAATTTTCTCCTTAATGATTTCCACAAATCCAACGAAAAAAAAGTCAACCATTTCTAGGTTATGTATTAACTGACAATTAAATTGAAAACCCTGAGCATCCATTAAAATTCAATTCCACCCATTTCCTAAAACCCTTAAAAAAATGCTTCTAATCTCCACATTGACACCGCAGTTGCCAAAATTCCGATTATTGATATAACCTCTCTCTCTCTCTCTCAGATCTCACGACAATAAGAGCAAATCCACATCGTTCAGCAAGCAACGCTATCGACTCTCGAATTCGCGCAGAGAGTTTCTTATCGACCGTCGAGATATCGACACGACGCGGCTGCTTCTTCGCAGTGAATTCGAGCGCTGTCGCGAATAATCACCGCTTTTCTCGGGAGGGCGCTCCAGCATCTCGACGGACGTTTTTCACGATGGTCGGCGAACGTGCCGTGGACACGGAGTTTCTTCGAGGCTCGTGATATTCGCGGTGACAAGAGCCGACCAAGTTGAATATACGTTGTTAAAACGGGAGTCCAGTGACCTTGAAAATCCTCCCGATCGTTGGGAGTCGGTTTTTTCACCGGTGATCCAAATAATCCCGAAGAATTTCGTGTGCTGTGTTAAGCGAGTGTGAGCTTCTCAGTGGTGTGTGTGTGCGTGTGTGTGTGTGTGTGTCCTGTGCTGCTGCTGCTGCGGCGGCGGCGAAGGGTGCCTGTTTCTCTTATCCAAGTGTACCCCGTGTTCGGCTGCTGTCATCTCCGTGAACCATCAATCGAGTTGAAAAAGCACCGAGACTCAAATACGCCTAATTAACAAGTGAATTCGTGCTGTCAGAGGATTGTTGTAATATATAATTGTCGGTGAAACTGCGCGAGGCAAGTGTCGCGAACAGGTACGCCCATTTGCGAAACCGCGCACACACACACACAGTACAACATATCTCGACTACTGCCGTGGTCGATTAACATTATTCTTTATTCTTCCCCTGAAAGTATTAATGCGAGTTTGTCGAATTTGTCTCTTTTAGAAAATAGCGATAATATGTGGCTCAGGATATTAGAGGCCTTTCCCTAAGTCCCATCCTCGAGAGCCGAGAGTACATTGATTCGGAGCTTCCGATGTCTCGCTAGATCTTCGGGAATTCTCACGGCTCTGAGCCAGCGACGAACGTGCCAGTTTCGTTTGGGCGCAAAATCGATAGAGCTTTGCACATTGCACGAGGCAACACGAGTGTCGTGTTGCGATGTAAGGCTCAACTTGTTGATAAAAATGGTTTACAAGCTGCGTTCGGTGGTTTCGTGAAAATCGGCTCGCCGATAATTAGCCAGTGAGAGCGACGATTCGCCGAGAATTTAAGGAAACTATAGTCGGGGTGTTTTTCGGGCATCTTAAGGAGGCGGATTGTTGCGAGGTCATTTGCGATTCGATGGCACGTCGGATTAGGAATTTTACCGCGTAGGTGCGATGATAAGGTTTGCAGAATTTTATCGTTCATTGACGCTCAAGAGCGTCAATGAACGATGAACTCTTTCTCGCGAAGCCCGGCAAAATATTTCGTCGCGTTAGATTAGTCATCCTCAATGGGATATGAAGAGAGCTAGAAACGTAACTGGGCATCGAGGGACAAGACACGGTGGCTCGTTATTATTCTGTATATTATATGCCGGGGCCCATTTGTTTTCTTTTTGCTTCACTCACCAAACGCACGCGACTTGCATTACAAAAAAGGCCGAGGATACTCGATGGCTGCACGATCGGTCGAAGATCATCGCGCACAGCAGACAACTGCCTTGTCGACTGTATTCTCTAATCATCATGTCCCACTTATTCTAACACACGGTAATTCCTGCAAATGTCCATTTAATTTTACCTCTAATAACGTATCATCATCTTATGGAAATGGGTTTGTGGAACTCGCGCGACTCCACTGACCCTCCGCGCTCTCAATTCCCTTGGGAACTCGACTGCATTATTGCTCGATACTCCGGAAACTGCTCGCGACCTTGATAACCCTTTTTATGGGCCTTTACACGCCAATTTGTGGTTCGTCGTCTTCGGGAAAACGTACGAGGTGCACGGATTTTTTTCGTGACCCTTTTGATAAACCTTTTTATGGGCCCTTACACGCGAATTTATGGGCGGTCGTTTTTCGGGAAAATCTGGGAATCGAGGAACAGTTTTGGAATTTAGAAACGTGTGGAAAAGTTGGAGTTTTTTTTTAATGGCGAGAGGGAAAAGCGGAAAAGAACGAATTCAAAAAACGAATATTTCTTCGAAACAAGGAAAAAGATACAATTTCTCTTGTACTCTAAGAATTCTTAAATGCTGAAATTTGGCTTGTATTTAGAAATGGATATGATTTTTCCAATGAGAGGCGAAATTGACAAAGTCAGTAATTCAGATAAAGATAATTAAACATATTTAATAAGGTAATGCAACAAAACCAAAAAAAAATCGATTTGATGATAATTTTCGTAATTAATTTATACAAATATTGTTTTTCACTGTTCAATAGTAAATAACTCTTTTGATAAACCAACAATCAATTCGGAGGTTCAATTAATAACTTGTATTAGTTCAAATCTTGAACAGGAGATTATTAAAATCAGGTGACAGGGTATTTTTTACATATCTTATGAATACCCTCGTTTGCAACCAGATAAAATGTTTGCTTTTTATTACCGTTAATCCAGATCGACTTTTTTCCACTGTCAATCCAAACTTCGAACAATATAATTTCACTGAAACCCACCACAGTTTTTGCCTTATCAATTCCAAGTAAATCCGAATCAATGTACTCTCGAATTCGACTAACGTCTGATATTCTAATTTTTAATTCAAATAATACTTAAGTAGCGTTCGGTAATTTCATCGATTCTCTAACAACATAAAAAAATGATTCCCCTAGTGAATTTCAAAAAACCATAATACAAATTTTACAAAAAAATTCGGCAGTACAAAAACATAACAAACATTGTATTTTCGGTACCTTCACGAAATTTTCGAGTAGCACTTTCGTCGTAAATTTGAGTATCCCATTTCCTGAATTACTAGGAAGTACAAATGACATACAATAAATATTTTGATAAACAGGTTTATTGACGAGCGTGCTTCGAATTGGCTGGTGAAAGGTTGATTAATTATCGACTTGGCGGTCTGGAAGAAATCGTGAGCTGCAAAGCAGCGACAATCGGTAGATTCCGGGCGATGACGAGATCAAGGACCGGTCGGAAAACATCTTTTGTGGAACGTTGTCGCTGACGCTGTGCTGAACGTTGAATGTGGAGTACGATAACGCGTCTCTTTGCCAAGAGCAAATCGACGGAGCAGGGCGAAGAGGCTGCCGAGGAGGAAGCCGCCAACACCGACGAGGAGGATATCACGCCCAGGGACAAGAGGAAGCGCGAGGATAAAAATAATTCGAAGAGGAGGTCCTCGACCGCCGCGTTATCGGCGAGTCGTCGTCGTGAGTGCTACGAAAACGGCGAGTCGGTGGCCGACGTAGCAGCTGTCCATGTTTTCGTCTCGATGGAACGTAACATGGGCGATGACAGACGCAGAGGAAACGCCGGGGCTTACGGTGACCAGCAAATCGGTGCTGCTGCCGATCCCGAACATCACTCCGACGCCTATGACACGCGATTGGTAAGTCCACCGCTGTCACTTCTTATCTAACGTTCAATTATTATTCCTGCTACTACCAAAAGGTAATCAAGGACAAGTTATGGCGAATTTCAGATTTTTTGTCTACCATCAAGGTGCACATTTATATGTGTATATATTTTTTTTCAAATTTGTTTCATTTTTATTGTACTGAATTTTTTATTTTAATGCACTGAAGGAAGGATTTTATGGGCCAATACAGTGACATTATACGTTATTTTTTCCAGTAGAAAAAAAGTTTTTAGGTTGAAAATTTTGTACTTTTGCCTTTTGCTAGTCTGAAATTCTTTTTCACATGGTGAGATTTTTCAAAAAGTTTACAAAAACAAGAATTCTATATTTTTTATTTGAATATTTTTAATTATTACATTTTTTGATTGATTTAAAAAATGCACTTTGTCTCTGACACATTGACAAATTGCAATTTTACCTGAACATTTTATAATCTCGTAGTCGCGTCAGTAACAGAGAGAGAATATTTTGACGTCGAGACAAACAATCGATAGTTAGTCATGCGGTTTGGTTTTATCAGCTATGTCTCATCCTTCGTGACTTTGGCACTCGTCCAGAGAGGCTGAAAAAAGGCGCACTTCGATTCTCGAGAACTTTGGAGTTGGGGAGCTCTGGCAAATTCACGAGGCGTTATAAAATCGGTAAAAAGGTGTGCGGGTTTGGTGCCGCTATTCGCTCGTGGCGCTCCACCATGCCAAACGGCTATTGGACTTTTTGTTTCAGTCATCGTCAAGGTCTCGATCTTTTTCTTACCACGCACGGAGGAAATTATTTTGCTAGACCAGCAAATTTTTCGCTAAAATAATGACAAAATTGCGTTATTTACTAGCCTAACTAAAAAAATTGTTAGCTTAATAAATCTTTTCGTTGAGCTAACAAATCTTTGTGCTACTCTGCTAAAAACGCATAGAAATTCACTGTACAAAACTCTATGAGATTTATGAATTGAAAATTGCACTACGTGAGTATTGTAATCTTCATTTTAATATACCAATATTGTATTTATCAATGTCAAATGCATCTTAAAATTGATATAGGAAATATGCATCCAAGTTTTATAACCAGTATCTTAATTTAAAAAACAAATTTACAGTCTAAACTAGAAAATACATAGAAAATCTATCTTTATCTTGATAAAAAAGAAGGTATCTTAATCATTTTTTTTTTTCGAATTCACAGTGTAAGCTAGAAAATAATTCAATACTATCACTGTTTGAGAAAACAATTCGCTGGCTAAACAGAAACGTTTTCTCAGTGCGAAATTGATCCTAATCCGGAACAGTACTTCTGGTTTGTAACAGCACGAGTTTTTTCTAATAGCAGAGGCACATAATTAGCGAATTATGTATACTTTCGTACATTGTTAACTGGAGCAAATTGAAATAACCGTTGTTGCATTCACCGGTGATTTACCGAACGGAATCTCACAAAAAATGCGACGCTGACCCATTAGCAGACCACGGAGTTGTGTTAGAATTGATGCAATACCGAATCGAGTTAAATGTGTGCACATGTGATGTACGAGCGTATCAAACGCTGCTAGTCGCTCTGGCGGATCTACCGAGCCGCTCTTTTTTCAACTACGTGGCCTGCCATCTTTGCTTTTAATTAATTAAGAAATTAGAAGCGTTTGTAAAGCCGGATCTGCGGCCCGCTGCAATTGGAGCGTTGTGGGAGTGCCGACTGCCTTGGGCGGACCTACTGAGCCTCAACCTTGTACCCAACTTCGAGCCAACTTTTATATTTTATGCGCCTTGATCCTCGTTGCATAAAAAAATGCAGTTTCGCGAAAGTAAATAACGTTTCTGTTTTTTTTTTTGTATATAGTTGGAGAATAATTACGTAATGCTGACAAGGAATTATGGATTTCGTTAATCCTCTTGATCCTCGTCGAATAAAAAATGCAGTTGCTGAAAGTAAACAGCCGTTCCGTTTTTCTTTGTGCATAAAGAATAATTTTGTTATGCTGATAATGAGTTATAGTATTTGTTAAAATGTTCGATTTAATTATTATAATTATAATTTGACTTAATTATTTTTACGCGGATGAAAAATCAACTCTTTTCCTCTTTACTCTTTCCACTTTTTCACAATATCATGAATACGCTACGAACTCCTCGGTTCATTCGTGAGAAATAAATCGCCCGAGTACCGGTTCATCGAAATTCGTTATAGGAAATCTATATTTTCGTCTCTTGTGTATATCTCCGAAACTTGTACTTCGTCAAGTGAGTTGATGTTCGAAGCACTTCGTTCCGGCATTTCCTATGCTCCAAGTGACTTCGAAAATCGATACCACTGACTGTTCAGAACTTCATCCGTATTATCCACAGATACGCGACCGGGTTGCCAATAATTATTGGCGTCGATGGCCGGAAAAATTCGAAACTTCACAACCTTCAAACCAGATCTACAAAAGTTGCTTGGAAATGTACATTGATTGACTTGTAGCTCAGAGTCACACTGTAAAAAAAAAAAAACTAGAAGTTCTTATTCATAAATTCGTCAACCAAATTTAATGTTCAATTGTGATATAAAATTAATTTACTTTTGCAATAAAATTAAAGCAAATTTAATCAAAATTATATACCTTTACAGTGAAATTATAGCAAAATATTAAAATTACTGTTCCAAAAAATAAATTTCACATCGCACATATATAGTACATTTACATTAAATTGTATCAAATTGCGAGTAGATTTTTTTTTTTTTTCACAGTGATCACTGTATGTGCAGTGTGTCGCGAACGGCTTCTGCGATTGTCCTTGACGTCCTTCATACCACGCAGTACACTCCATTAAAGACGATCAAAGTCCACGGTCGATTGGTTCGCGATCGAGGTTCCCTTCCGTTTCCGGTCTTGCGACTCACACCTTCTCGAGTGTGTTTAACCATCTTGGAGAACTCGGACACTCGCAAGATTTTCCTTATTCGTTGAATGTCCCAGTATGCGCTCCTTGCTGATGCTAACGCACATGGCAATGGGTCAGCTATACTGGATTTCCGTATTTTCCTCTTCGGTCGAAAGGAGGAGCAAAGACGACGGTTAAATGTCGTGTATGGTCATAAACATATAAACATCTGGTCCACATTTAGAGAAATATATGGTTACATTAAGGGGATGCTGAAGTAGATTTTTATGGGCGATTTCAAATAGTAAACACTATTTATCGTAAATATGTTACCAATATACTTTAAATTCTGCAGGAATATAATAAAAATCGTTTTAGAAACGTTTAGGTCTTACCTCAAAGGATTTTTTTATATCTCGAGCAGCCATATCGATTTTTGATACGTTCACTAATATACTTTTTTTTTTAACATTTGTTGTGTCTTCAACAATAATTCGATCGACATATGTACGATTGAACGACAATATCAGGAATGGTTTAATGTTTGAGGGACGTGTTCATTCGTAAATGAAATATATAAAATAGAGTGAGTCCGAAAGTAATAGATGGGGTTTGTAATATTGTTCTGCCGAGCCTGTGAAGGGTCCATGTTGTTTTTTAAATGAATTTAATTCAATAACTCTGTAATGAAAAAGTCGGGAGAAAAGACGATAAGAGAAAGGCATCAAGAGAAATCAGGTTTAAGAAGGGAGAAAAAAGAGAACGAAAAAGCTTATGGGCTCTGCTGCCTCACGAAAAATAAGTGGCGGAAGCGCTCGCATTTCGCCAATCAACTTCTCAGCCCTTTTTTTTCTGCAACATAAAATGGTGAATGAAGTATGTAAGGTAGAAATATCATATCAACCTGGCACAGAATTTGAAAAAATCTCTTTTTTTTTGCCATGTTTACATATTTTTTAGTGCAAAAAGGGATTTGATATATATAACTCCATAAGTCTGATTAAAAAAATCCTGAATATACAAGAATATACAAAAAATGTTATGACTTTGATATTCATCTTCATTTTTACCAGTGCCTTCTGTTCATATAGTTTTTTTGCATTGTAGATTCTCTTTTTTACGTATTCCAGGAGAAATGTGCCTAGGAAATTCGTGGTATTTAATTTGTGATAATTTAAAGAAAATTCTGTGAAGGGCTGACCAAAAAAGAATAAGAAAAAAAAATGGCAGAAGAACATGTTTTTGTTGTTATCTAATATGCCATTGTTAAAATAAAAATGTAATCATTGAGATTCTGTTACAGTGTAATATCAGCGAGTTCCGGTACGTCACAGGTACAATTCAATTTATTCGTCATCATGAATGACTCATCAAGTCACGTGCACGTGGTTTGGGCTGCTAACTCTTGCTATATAATAATACCACGTTGCTCCCTGGAGAAGTGATTCACCCCGGAACTAAATCTCCTGTTTAATTAGGATGGTAGGGTCAGATGCTCGAATGGGAGATGCACTGTGAGAATGTCTTAATATTCTTTTTTCAATAATGAGAAAATGGAGATATGATAAAGTATGATCTTTAGTGAGAGCGAGACTAATTCTAAGCATTCCTTGTAAACCGTAAAGTAAGATTTTTTTTTCATGCTTGCAAAATAATCCTGACATTAACCAAATTTTAATTAAAAAATCGGAATCCGAAGTTTTTTAAAAATATCACTTTACTCACAAAAAATTCTGTAATATATATTTAGATTCGCAAAATACAAATACACCTCAAATATTTGCGATAACGGGTAGAATTATCAAAAATACATAGACACGAGTGTTAATTAAGAAGAAAAAAAATGATTTTCATTAAAAAATCATAATTTCACTAATTTCAGTAAGTAATACAAAAATAATTCATGCCATAAGAATTCTTCTCCTGTACAATTGATCAAATTTTACATATTTATCTCTTATCTCAGAAAAATTGTTGAAGAAGTTTAAATACCCATATAATTTCTATAGCTCTTTTTTAATAATCAGATGCTTTTGCCACACGTGAAAAAATATATCTGCACTTAGTTGAACGTCAGCAGGTAAACGAGTGACGTTTCTGTCTATGAATATCGGCAATTTGGGTACGTGTCCCTTTTCTTAAATTAGTACAATGCTAGGTAATTCTTTCAACGCGTACCAGAACGATTGGGGTCTGGCTGCAGCGAGATATTTTGGTAAAAACGAATAGAATCGAGCTCCGGTACCGGCCGGTGAACCCTCTCCTCTCGAGTTCGCCCTTACATAATCGTACGGTTCTCGAGAGCACGTGCGGTCCGAGGAGAGCTCTGAACCGGGCTGCACTCTCTGCGTATGTGTATACCTATGCACGCGACTGCCGCCCTGCTCCGTGATGACAAAAATTAACACGTTCCTCTCAACTACACGTTTCAATGCTTTACTCGTACTCGAAGCCAAAACAGCGAGCTTGACGTAACTCGAAAATTAGAATGTCGTTTTGAGCATTCGACAAAGCGACACACACACACACACACGCACACAAAAGCAACACTAGTACGAAACCTGTGCACTAGTAGCAACACACAGACAAACGATACTGGAAAATCTCAGGTAATAGTTATTTCCTAGCAACAGTAATATGAGATTCATTCGACCATTCGCAGAAAAAAAACCGAAAAATTTTTGGTGTCTCAAATATACAGTAAAAATTTTATTGAAAATTTTATACTTTTATCAACAAATTTTTGTATACAAACGAGGCGGCATTTGTTTAAGGAGTCTACAAAAAAAGAATTGTACATGTTTTGCACAAAAATAAGTTGGAATTTCAGTATTTATCGGTTCACAAAATATTTTTACATTTTCATGACAAGAATAATTAAAGCTATTACATAATTTTATTATTAACGTTATGAAATTTTGTTAAAAAATTCCGTATAAATTTTCGTAATAAAAATTTCTCAAATTGAATTTAATTAGCAGGGATTTTTTTAAGAGTTTCGTAAAATTCAACAACTGCAACATAATCCGATCTCGAAAATCTCAGGGTCGCCGTGTTTGAAATTTTGTTTAGTCTCCTTGATGCTTTTATTGCATTTAATTATTTTATCTAATTCATTTACGAATGGACAAATTGCTCAAATGCAAAAACATTCCATGCAATTAATCCTGTCGAGATAAAAATTCCTCAAATTCATCCTAATTAGCAGGATTTTTTTAAAGGGTTTCGTTAAATTCAACAACTGCAACATTATCCGATCTCGAAAATCTCAGGGTCGTTGTGGGTGGTGATATAAAGAGGCGAAAGTCTCTCGTGTTAGCGCAGCACTCGAGAAAACATAAAAATCTCGCACGATCGCGCCTGCTATGGTTGTCCCGTTCGCGTAGGCGTCCGTACTCGCACCAAGAATGGAATAAGTTCCCGATTTCTTGCGGGCTTCATTCACTCGCTCGCCGCGTCTCGGTGTGAGCATTCTCAGACTCCTCTCATGTATAACACGCCAGAGTGTAGTATTATACCGTATGAGCGTGCACGTCCATCGCCACCACGACCGTACACACCCAAAGCACATACCCGGTGGTCAGGAGGCTCGGAGAAAACGTGTCTTCAGGCGTTTGAAACACTGTGTCCCTTCTGTCGGCTCTTTACCGCTAACAATCCATATAAGACGTTGTGCAGTTAAATGCACACTCTTAACATACAAAACGTTCTCCGAACTTGCATACAAGAAGTCTAGGCGAGATTAGCGATAATAGAAAAAATTAATGTTTCTAGTGCATTGATTAAACAAATGCAAATAGCCATTAGCGATTTGAAGGGTTATTCTTCACACAAAAAAATTAATTCGCCAGGTTTTTAATCTGGAAAGTTTTTTCTTGAATTTCAACAAAGCTGGATGAAGTTTTCTTAGTGAAAATAACTGAGAACGATTTTTTTTTGCAAGCATGTCATACTCTAAATTGAATATAAAATTATAAATTGGATGTTCTGTATACGAATGATGGTCTAAAAATTGTGTTTATCTCAGATTTGAAATAATTTTAAAAAAAGATAGTATTACAACTCAAGTATTTCATTTCATTGGCGAAGATTTCCGTGACTCAAAAAAACATTTTCTCTCGGTGTAATATCTGTAACATCTTTTTTCTGTTGTTTCAAACAAAAAAATAACTCAGCCATGTTTTTTATTCTGTGCATGTTTTCCTCGTTCAGGTGTAAACATTATGTATTGCATACCAAAAATGTTCTAAAAATTCGGTTTTACCTTTGATTCAAAGAAATTCAATTAAAACAAAAAATTCTTAATTTTTTTTTTTTCCATTGACGAAGATTCCCGTGATTAAACAAATCCTTTTCTTTCGGTGCTCTTTCTGTTCAGTCGTTTCCATGGATGCCCAAATCGGAGAATGATGTTTTGAGCTGCGAAAAAAAAAGGTATTTGAAAACCACTGGCAAGTTGCAGCCTACGCGTGCCACAATGCCGTGCTCCCCTCTGCTCTCGTGCACGAAACGCCGCCAGCTGACTCACAAGCGCTGCGTACTGTTTGCCCGAGAATCAAGGCCCGACTGGCACGCTCTCTTCGACTTCATCTCCTCGCAGCGTGCGTCTCGCTCGCTCGCTCGCAGCCAGACGCCCACGAATCTCACGTCGCTCATAGTAGCTGACGCGTTCTCTCGCTCTAACCTCGGTGGTCCTCTCCCTCGAAGAGTCTTTCCCTAACTCGATGCAGGCAAGCAGACAGACCGCGCGAGGAGAACTCGCAGCAGTCGGTTCCGTTCTTCCTCGCTTTCCGCTTCGTTCTCGCCGGCGTTGTGCCGCACCGTGCACGAGTCGCATCGACTCGCGCGGCTCCCGAGAATTTGCATTCTCACCAGATCACTACATGCGACTCGCTATCGAGTTTAATTGCCAATTAATCGAGACTTTCGTTGCGAAATTTTCTTCCCACTAATTAAAACTGCATTCTCAGTATATAATTTTGCATTTCGATGTAAAACGGGGAGAAAGAAATAGAAAAATAGTGAACCGATCTATGAAGTCAGTGGCTTTTGGAATATATTGATCATGTCCGTCGTGCAGTGATATTCGATTTAAGGGAAAAGTGTTTATCAATGAAAATGTGAAAACGTGACATTACCCGGATATCGAGGATTACCCGAGTGAAGATCTCTGTAGATCAAGGATATATATTAATACCGAAGATCTCTGTACGTAAATGGCTAGTGAGGTCATGCTGGCGCCGAGGACGGCGCCAAAGACGTCCTGTGACTTGGACATTGACGATGTCAGGGATATGTTCAGAAACGCCTCCGTTACTACCATTTATGTGAGTCTTGTTTACCATTATTTGTTTTACGAATAAATGTTGAATTTTGAATTTCGAAAAGATTGGGTTTGTTGAATTTGCTTGGGTAATGGGCTCAGTCAATATTGTTAAAAATATGGTTTGCTAAAATCTGAAGTTGTCATATGCCGAGAATTCAAAGATACAAATACATATGATAAAGGATTTTTAATAATCGATGTCATTGAACATGTCAGTAATCGATTTTGGATAATGTCGATAATGCAGAGAGGTTTTTCGTACATTAGAGTGAAGATTTTTTTATCAGGCAAATAAAATACATTTCTTTTTATCAATGAAATGGAAATCTTATTTTTTTTCTGACAACGTGATAATTGAAAATTGTTGTTATGTTTTAAAATTGAGAGAAGTGATTACAAAGTCACCAAATTAGAATTTGTATCATGTAGATAATAGCAAGTTTCGAGATCATTAAGTGACAATGTTTATGGAGAAAGCTCTCATTTTGTTCAACATTTTATTGAAAACAAAAACAAAATTGTTGGAAGTAATTTAGAAAAATCGTTCCACTTATTTCTTTGGAGTCAATGAAAACTTTTCTCTCGGTGCAAATGTTTCATTAGAGGCAACTAAATGTTTTCTTTGAAATAAAAATACAACATTCCAGTTTAAAAAAAAATTAGGATGAATGAAAAAAAAAAAAAAAAAAAACCAATCCACCCATTTCTTTGAAGCCAATGGAGTCTTTTCTCCCAGCCCAATTATTTCTTTCCACCATTCAAACATATCTTCGTCACCCATAATCGCAGTCTATGGACTCCACCGATTTTTCTCTCCTTACTGCCTCTTGTAATGTGCGAGGAAGCACATGAGGAGATAGGATGTCATCTCAAAGTACTGGTTTAGACTTTCTCGAGTCAAAGAGGACATTGCAGCTGCACCGGCCGAACGGGACACGACTTCTCTTTCGTTCCCTTTCGTTCCCTTTCGTTTTTACGATAGTCTGGGAGAGCCGAGACCAACAGCGATACTATTTCAGTTAGTGTCCCTCGTTTTTCTTCGTCTCTCACCGGTATTCACAGCGTGACCGAACGGAAATTCTCTCTGCCGTCCCATATCCGTTTCTTCTTCTTCGGCGGGGCCAAGTCGGTCGTGATCTATCCGAGACTGACCGCAGGGACTCATTCCGGTCTCTCGGTGCACTCAGCGATGCTTATTACCTCGGAAATCTCCGGGTTACCGAGAGTTACTTCGATGGAACGTTTTACACCGGAGATTTTCTTCTCTCGACCGAGTCTTTGTGACGGTTTGAGTGTGATGCGATCGCCGGAGCAGCTGCGAAGCCTCACGGTCACCGCGATCACCGCGAATGGAGATTCCAAGCCGACGCCGGTAGCACTTTCGATAGCCACGGTTGTGCCTATGGGCATTTTTAGAGTTTTATCGCAGCCCGTTAAATTGTTGGTTAGTTGCATTCCGCGGTTACCTTGTGAAAAAGAAAGAGGCTTTCCAGGAAGACATTCGTCACTCGATTGAGCCGTCGGGTATTTGGTTAATACGATTAGATAAAAGAGCAATACGTGGCGACGATTTTTTGTTTACTTTTGCTATCTCTTAAAACCATAACTGATATCGCACGATAAAATGCATTTCCGATATATGTTTTCGAATATTTCTACGAGAGTTGATGCTGTAGGGAAGATTGGTGAAGAGGATTCCATATTTACAATTTTAATATCGATTCCTATGCTGAAAATCATTTTTATGGAATTTTAGGCTATGTGGGCGAATTTCGCTAATTCTTATTTCAGCACTTTATAGCACCTAAAAAGCTACTAATTTTATTTCCGCACTTCATAACACCTAAAAAGTCACTAATTATGGTACGTTCCTAATTAGAATTTCTAATTTTCGGTTCGCCAGTTCAATGGACCGAAAATTGAGGGGAAAAAATGAGAACCACTGGACAAATCTCTTCGAGACGTAACAAATTATTCATTCAAGATACGAAATCGTGCGTCCCTCGAAGAGTACCATGCGCGCGTACCGTCTCTACGTCGGCTTGTCCTTATATGCGCGGGTGAAGCGAAAGAATGCGAGTGAGAGAGAGAGAGACGGATATTTGGGCGAGCCGCATCTTCCGGCCGATAAATATCCGGCGAATAATCGAGTTGAAAAGAAGGGGACTGTAGAGTCGTAAAGGCGTAGTCTCCGCGCACCGACGAATCTTCTAACTCCGCAAGCAGATCTCACTCGTATACGCGAGGGTTTAAAGCGTCCATACGTTCCACGAGAGCACGTAACGCAGATAATGTTACGGATACTATGTTCCTCTTATAGCGGCTCACCGAGTAATGGCTTCATAATTTTTTACTCCTCGTTATTTCCTTATGATTATAGATCACGTTACGTGAGTTTTCATTATGGCGAATCTATATCTCCCGGCGCGACTAAGTGGAATGTCTAATAGATTTCAAACGGTTTTCGATAAGTATAACAAATTTACAAAAAATATATTTTTTTCCGTAACTTTTGTAAACGAAATACAAAATTTTACAGCCATGTAATTGCCATCACGAAGTCGTTTTGAAATTATCTCTGGAAATTTCGCTTCCGTTCAAGGAAATATTTAATTGGTTTACACAAGTAATTTAAAAAATGATTTTTGTGAAAATTCAATAGGGAAATAATATTTGTTTTAAGATGATCCATTTTATACTTGTATACAGTGGAAAGAATTATTCAGAAGAAAAAGAAAAACAAACTTAACATTTTTTTAAAAGTGCGTGCATATCTTTTGCAGAATCTTTTAGTCGGTGATACGAATATTTGAATTTCGTTTCTTCTGTGCACCGGAACTCCTGCATAACTAATTAGTGGGTTGAGATATCGTGTCACATGCTAAAACACTTTCTCGCAATATCTAATAAATATCGGCGTTGAGTATCTGTCTTTCTATCTCGCGGCCCATAAACGTGTGAGTGTGTGTTACGAGAGTAGAGCCAAGATTGTCGAAACCGTGTGGGCTCGCGGAATGAAGTCCACCTACGTGCTTTACGTTGCTAAGAGTAAGAGGGAAACGGGTCCGAAGTCGCCCCGTCCACCTTACAACCGATACTCGAATAATTCATAATTCATAATCCATAAATGATATATTAAAACATTAACGAGACAACGTTCTCCGACGATTGACACAACATCAGGAATGTCCTCCTCCACGTCGTAATTTTAACTGCATCTCTTTTAACTTCCAAAGTAGCGTATTTTCTGCAGCAAAGAAATAGCATAAACGAAACAGTATTAATTTAAAAATTCTAAAAGAAAATCACAAACACATAAATGTAATTAGTAATCATCCTAAATTTTAATTTTAAATAATGAAATCTCACTTGTAAAAAATTTGGAAAATGAATGTTTAAAGAGTGCCATTAATCCCATTTATAACATTTGCATTTAAAAACAATTAATTTTTCAATTGCGGAAAAGACGCTTAGTGGCTGCAAAAAATTGAGCATTATAAATAATAAATATTCTACGATTACCAATTAGTTCAATTGAATTATGTATTTTTGTTGAAATATTGTCATTTTTAAATTGTAGTGAAGTTTGAGAATTGATGCAGGAGCAGGTGTATAAACAAAATGCTGATTCGAGCAATACTATCGATGAAAGTACAGCTTCCACGAGAGATGCGTTTCGGTCTCGGCCTTTTGTTTTCTGAGGCACTTGTAATATTCACCTAGCCTTCGGTCGAACGTGAATCGAGAGGAGATGCGTGGGCGACGGTGGGTGGTTATGAACGGTGCATTATTATCCTTATCTCGATTCTAACGTGTGAGCTGCTTGGATAGACTACGTGTATATATATGTATACAGATACATGGGAAACCGCATGCAAGTTACACACTCGACGTACTTTTCTTTGGCCTCTCGCAAAAAGAAATAATATTCAGCGTTTACTTGGAAACTTTCACAATCGCCTCGCAACAACGATCTCTTCGCCCACACATGATGTTCGGTAACGCCATGAAGCATTAAACTGTAAAAAAAAAATTGAAAAATACTGTTCGTTCGCTTACCGAACATGATTTTCTAAACCATGGCGAGTGAAACAAGCGGAAAAACGCAGAAAAAGATTTATCAATATTGACTAAAATTATCTATTCGTTCAATTATTTCAGTAAATGAAAAATTGACTTTCCTTGGTCCTAAATATGGATTTCATTCAAGTTTTCAGTTTATTTATTTCGAATATATTTATTTATCGGTACTACATTTTTTTTAAAGTTTCTACCCGGAAATAGGATTAAGGGGACATTGAAAAATATTTGATTAGTTGCTATTCAATACTTTTTTAAACCGGAAAGAAGGTTTAGATAAAATGAGTAAATATATGTATTGGGTATTCTTCATTATAGTCAATTAGAACTTTTTTTTAGACATTATTATTTTGTCAAATAGATATTTCTTTGCGCTGAATATATTCATTATTAAATAAGTACATGGCTTAAAAATAAAATACAATTTTTTGAGAAGAATAGCAAAGTCTACTAGCTCAGCATTAAAATGCGAAATTAAATTTCGCATTTCCAGATTCGAGTCCCGTTAACAACATTTTTTTTTCCGGTTTTACTTTCATTTAGTAATCTTGTTAAATTTGATAAACCTTTTTAATTAGTTGCTCAGTCGAGTGCAGTGCCGATGCAGAGTCAAGCAGGAAGCATTTTTTAGTATCGTTGAAAGTCACGATGCTTAACTAATCGTCATGTCTGCTCATTTTCCTGTTATAATTTATCGAGTTATCCTTTCGATAATTAATTTTTCCTTTTTTTTTTCGTGCATATTTAGCGCCTCAGGGTCGTAAATTCTGCGAGAAAAATAATTTGCCATCTATTTTAGGGTCGTTATCGTGATTTTGCGATATGTTTATTTATTTTTTCCTTTAAAGTCATTAAAATATGGCTAAATGGACCTTGAGACTCGAAGGAAACGTGCGTGCTCACTCGGCCGTATTAGAATAACGATTAGCGCAACGTCCTAGCGTACGCGACGGCCGCGCCTCCGCAAATGTGTTTTCTCGTAATTAAGTGTCTCCAGCGCTCGCTCTTTTCCTCTCACGTTTCACGCTGCCTCTAATTATTCCCTCATCGACGCAATCGAGCGGCCTAATATAGTGGAGATCTCGCCACGCGCTTGTTCGATCACTCCTTGTCAATAATTTCCGCCGATTAAGATAGATCGCCCACGCATTATTTTTTTCTTCATAAATCAATGAATTTATTGATTTCTGTCACCCCCAATTTCAACATAATGCGGACATTTAGGCATCACAAGTATTTCGAAACAATTAACGGGAAATCAATTATTACTCATTTAACAAATCAATTTTTTTTTCTTCAATTAGTTATTATATTTATGAATTTTTCATTCATATTCGATGAGAGGAGAATAATTAATTAACGATTTGTCCTAATTTTTGTAATTAAAAAATCGATCAATATCCTATTTTATGTAGTAAATTATGTAGAATTTCATAAAAAAATTGTTGAGGTTCTTCAAAATTTTAAGTTGCTCAGTTTTAATGACAAATTAAACGGATATTGAAATTACAGAATTGCTGGAGTTCGAAATACGTTCACATTTTTTTAATATCTCAAAAATAAAAATAAATCATTTAATTTGCACATTTGTATTGTCCCCAATTGCGACATAGCAATCGTTAATTGTGTGAAACGAAGATAATTTCGCACTTGACAATAAATGTGTCATACGTTCTTGCGATTTCATCGAATTCGTTATTTCATCGCTTAATTTAGATCAGGGGATTGTTAGTAGATAAAGGCGTGTTTAGAAACGAAAAAATCACGAAAACATTCGTAGAACCGTTGTCAAAGTTGATAATCAATCACGGTGAAGGCTCAGAGTGCGTAAAAGCCTCGCGACTTGTAATGCGGAGCATATGGATCGTCTTTTAGCCGGCGGCGTCGCGGGAATCGCGAGTCTCGCCGGTTCGCTTGCTGGGCACGTGTGCGCAGGTGTATATAAATAGCGCTAGTCGCTGTGTATTACTCTATAGCGTATGGGGCCTCGCGGTTACTCGAAGTGGATCGACTTAGCAGCAGCAGCGGCGGCTTGCCGATCCCTTCCGCATTCGACCGCCTTACCGAGCTTATATAGGACATTCCACGGTCAGCGGAACATATTTTAGCCGCGTTTCCAAAATTTTCTTCACCCCACAACAAAATTGACCCTAAAAAAATGAATAAATTAAATCGTTGTAAAAAGAAAAAGGAAAGCTAAAAAATTTACCAAACGCTTAAAGAAGGTTGTTCCATTTTCAGTAATTAAAAAAAAAATTATGTAGAAAAATAGATATATATTTTTCTTTCGATTTTGGGACTCCAGATTTTTTTTTTTACAAACTGGATTATTATTCGATTTGGTTTATTGGAAAGGGTAGTTTTTTTTGTTGAATGAATCTGGTCAGATTTTATTTTGAATATTTTGACGACCAAGAATTTTTTTTTCTGTTGACATTTTGTTATCGGGACTCAATGAAGATGGAAAATTTATTGCGCTCCGTAATTACATGGGAGTATTTATTATGTGATACTAGGAAAAGATGTTCTTGGTGGAAAATTTTCGGACCTACGTGCAAAATCTGTTTTCCGCTAGTCGTGAAATGGCCCGTATATGCGAGAGTATATGGGCGCTCCCCTGGGTTTCCGGTTGCCTCCAGCTACGAAGATTGGACCCTGTGTAGGTGAAGTCTAGAATGGTGATCTCTACTAGATTATTCCATAAATGGGTCACAAAGAAGTTGATACTTGCAATTTTTTTCAATTTGGATTTTTTTTTTACAGAAATGTTGAATAGTCCTTTCGAATACGTTAAATTATATTGAAACAATTGAGTTATCAGGTACCAGATTTTTTTGCACACTTCAACAAAATAAAAGCGATTTTTTAATTCCCGCCCAAATCGCAGATCAATTTTTGGTATTTTGGTTTCAAAATTGGGACTCAATATATTTATTATCGATTTATATTAATATTAAATTTTACCGTGACTATTCATCATTAAAAATCCAGCGTTCAATGACTTTTCACAGTGAAAAAATTATAAAACAAAAAACTAAATATAACAATTTTGAAAAAAACATTTCAATCTCAGACCGCCTCCAATTTCGAAATTATCTAAAGTGGCTTGGATCCAATAGCTGAGATCAATGAAGCACTTAATAATGAGAAATCATCACATTGATCCGGAGCCACTTTCACTGCATAGATCATCTGTAGGTGAGACTCAGTGTCTAGCGAGTATTGCCATCTAAGTACACGAACCGAAGACGTGAAGTTTGGGCGAAGCATCATTGCTATAGATCACTTCCGTTGCAATGAATAGATGACCAGACTTTTGGATCTATTTCGGTGAGAGTTTTCTTGTGAGTCATTGAAGCGAATGAAAAAAGTGATTGGTCGCCAATGCATTTAATCAAATGTTACACAGTACATTTCTCAAAGCGTGGCGACCGTTGATTAGAATTTACGCTCGGTGAGTCTCAAGTTATCGGGTGCGGAACGACGCGAAAAGCGAGAAGGGCAATTCCAAACGAAGTCACAGTCACAATGAAAAAAAAAAAAAAATGTTTGAATTAACCAAATCATCGTACATCCTCGTTCAAATAAATGTTTACTTGGCGTGACAAATATTTGGTTATCGCAAATACATTTTAGACACCGAAGCTCCAATAATTAAACATTTAATTCCGATTAATTCCGATTAAAAAAAAAAAATTCTCATCGCAGAATCAAAATCTCTTCTTCAGCATCCTTGAAATGAAATAAATACTTCACTGCGTGATCCACAATGTTACGAAAATCCTTTATCCTTGTATTTCCTTTACATCTTTGAAAGTTGTCTCGAAAATTGCCAGCAGCTCGGTGCGATTTTAATATTGACAGTGTGGAGTTGATTTTTCAGCACCAGTTATCCAAAGCTCGGAGATAAAACATTATGTCCACAACTCACGAGCACAAATTACACAGTGGCAAGTTGCGGTGGTCCACTTTCCCGTCTCCCAGTTGCTTTCGGCTACGTTTCACATGATCCCGCGGTCGTTAACCCTCTTCGTACAATTACGGAATGAAAGATTAACGCTTCGAACGTCTTGAATGGTCTCCGGTTGCGAGAGAGAGAAGAGAGAGAGAGATCGTGTGCGATGCGCAGCGACGAAGGAGACGATAGTGCTTTGAGAGCACTAGAATTAACGATAAGATCGGTCTGGAATTTCCGGGCGGCAACTGCAGCATTGATCCTACTGTGTACACTTGCAATCTCCTGCATATTTTCCTTTATCATCGTTTCTTTTCTTTGCCTCGACATCATTGCCCATTACCATTCCCATCGTCGTCCAGTCTCTTCCTTGCCGATTTTCTCCTTCTTCTTCGGATTCCCTCTGGCATCTCGCTCATCTTGCTTCATTTATACACGTACACGCACTTGAAGAGCAAGATACGTTCAATCAGTCACGGGCCACAAGCCTCGCGTCTAGAGGATTGTGATAAATTGATATATTTCTAACTGTAAATCGGTACACACGAACGGCACTTGCGACCACACTCCGAGTCTCGTTAATGCACATGCCCGGAGCTTTCCACAGACGCGTTTAATGCCCCCCGCGTTTATTCGCTATACCTTCACGCTTCCATGTATGTGCATCTGCCGGAACGTGTCAGAGTAGTGATTCTTACGAGCCCATGCCCATTATGCAGATTACGTGAGCGTGATTAGCAGGACTATCGCCACTACATAAGACCCGTTTTAGCTATCATAACTGATATTAAAAAAGGAATGGTGGTTTCGTAATGTTTGAAAAAAAAATGGGATGTTTTTCTCCACTCATTCGTTCAGCTCGATTTTTTTTGTAATTAAAGATTTTTTTTTTTAATTAAGATGAGATATGCCACGCGGGAGGCCAAAGAAAAGTTTTTACTTTTAAAAAATCTGGTAAAGCTATACGATTTTTTGAAAATTATTGTAGGATTTATCGAATTTTTTATTTATTTAAAAAATCGTGAAAAGCGTAAATGTTATCTGTAGTTCTAATAAGAAATTAACCGTTGTTTTTATAAAGCAGAGGGAAATGCATTTTATTTCGATTCAATTTAATCATATGGAATAATCACATTCCATTATGAAATCAATGAAAAATGAAAACTGCGAAAATGAAAAATCACGTTTGAGTTTTTTTTTTGGGATTGAAAGTCGTTACGAGATTTTCTTTTTTATTGGATGAAATGACCTAGAAAATGCCTTATCTTTATTCTTAATAATCCTCAAGTTGAATTAGTTGAATAAAAATCATAATTCATGTCATTCTTAACATGAAAAAATAAATTGTAAAAACATGGTAAGTCTAGTCAATTTTTTTATTGTGTGCAAAAATATGTAAATAATCGCGCGTTGCAATGTTTGTAATGCAGTATCGATCTGATGGTAAAGGGTTAGCCAGTTGCACGAATCCCCGTTTTCAATTTCCTGTTTAAAGCGAACGGTACTTTGCAAATTGTGTCGGGTGCCCCATTCGAGGCTGTAACTTTGTGGAACTACTGTACACGATGTATATTGTCATCTGATACCCCTTATCAGTAACTTCGCGCTCCTGCTGCGAGTCGAGATCTTTCACGAATGTGCTACATAAACGTCGAGCTATCGAGTGAATCGGCCATTTAAGCGACCTTGTCTCTTATCCTTTTTCGAGTGTTGCATTTTTCCGATCTTTGATCACAACTTGTTTCGATACTCATTTAGATCGGTAACTACAATTTATCCTGACCTCTTTAAATCCACACTTTCTCCCACTAAGTATTTCGTACAGGAGAACAGTAAAAGATTCTATTGATTATCAAGTGGAACATTTCGCAAATTAATTCCAGTTTCTGGTCAAATTGATTTCACTTCGAAAGTTCACTTTAGCTTTTTTTTTTTATTGATCAGTATCGAAAATAAAATAAATTCCGATAAGCGTAGCAAAGTGAGCCGTGTGTATTTTTAAAAGTCTTATTCATTTATGTAACACATTATTTTTTAATCATTCCTTGCATCATATTCTGAACGTGTCGTATTCATTTTTCTGCTTTATTTTTCAACTTAAAATCGCTTGATTTTAAAAAATGAAAACTTGATAGAGGGCATAATTTTTCCTAAACATAAAACAAAACATTGAACAATAAAATTTGCTCACCGGTTTAGTCTAAAAGCTACGACAGGAAATACAGAAAAATCTTTTACGAAACTTTAATCTTAGCTTCTTAGCTTAGTCTTTAATTAACAAAAAATATAAAAATTCCATAATTATCATTTTTTGTATATACTCAATGAGGTTCAAACGTAAGATTAATTAAATAAAGGGTCCTTCGGCAGAATTTGTTTTCATGCTTTTTTTTACGTGAATCCCCCTAAATTATATAAATAATTCCACGGTTTATTTTATTTAATTTTTTTGCTACATTGCGGGAGTAAATTCGGTCCGCCAACGCAGTATAGTATCCATTAGGGTTTCGCCTATCAGCCGAGAGTATAACAACCCCACAGTATAAACGGTTAACGTGGTCATCGGTGCGTGCACCGCGATCCACATACGAAACAGTGCGAGTTCTCCGGGCACGATGAGGCCTCCCGACGATTCTCTCATCCTCCGCACTCTGGGAGGAATAGTCTCGTATCCGCCGTTGGCCTATCCTCTTGAGTTTCTAGCGAGCCTCTTACGAATTAATCGCGAAATTAAAGGAAAAAATCTTACATGACGACGTAGCGTGAAACGTACGAAAAAGTGTGATCCAAAAATGTGGCAGTTAACTAAGGATAAAGTTCAGGACCTCTGACGGAAAGGGAAAATCTGCGAGAGCGCGAGCCACGAGCTCCCATGATTTGGATACTAAAAATCGTCTTGGTAAATAAATATAATATAGTCTCTGCTATTAAAAAAAAAAATTATTACAGTGAAATTAATTATTCGAAGAAATATACTAATTTTTTTATATTTATTAATTGGATCATAGAAATATATTTTTGAATATATAAGTAAGGAGAATGGATGAAGTTATAAATAATTTTGAGCGACTTTGAGTCAAAAGGGACGAATCGTCTTTGTAAATAATAGTACATTTTAATAGTACACTAGAGAGAAGAAATAGTTTTTATCGGCTGGAGGATTGAATCAAAGGAACTTAAAAAAATATCAGGAAAGTGCACATTTTTGAATGGAGGACTGAAAATATAATATAATCTTTCGAGTTCAAAAAAAAATCTATTATCTTGAAATAAGTTGTTCAAAAAAATACACGAAATTATCATGCTTATTAATTGAAATTATTACGTCATAAAAGTATAGTTAATTATCAGATTTCAAAATTTTTTTAAATTTTCAGTTCGGCATTGATCGAAACTAATGGTCGCAGTCAAAAAATATTTTTCAATGTGACCGACTGACATTTAGATTCAGTTTTATCATTCGCGACAATCGGGGCTTTTTGGTCCTCAGCCCACGTCTCGGTTCGTCACTATTTATTCGCACATTTATTTTGGCGATCAGTGTCTACGTGAGTAAGCAAATGTATAGATATATATATATAAGCGTCGGTGTAGAATATGATCTTAAAAGGAGCGATACGTGACTGTGCATTGATTGTGACAATCTGCACTCCAAATACTGGTTCTAGTTGGTCCATCTCGCCTGGGCGTAATTTTTGGCTAGTTCCTCCTCGACGTTTTCGCTCGTTATGTAAAAATCCAAGTTGCTACAAAATCGCGAATATGAAACGCGTTTTGCAAAAACAATAAAAAAACAGATTTCATTAATTTACATAAATTGGAATATAGCATTTTTTAATTATATATCAAATACACCAAATAAAAAAAAATTTCTTTATATTTGGGATAAACAAACGGTCGGAATTATTGGTTATCATAAAAAAGTTCTCTGAAACATAAACAAGAATTGTATTGTGATAACCTATAATTTGGTTAATCTAACTAATTACTCGTATGTCGCTAATCCAATTAAGTCTATTTTTCTTGTGAAATTGCAATAACTAATGCAAATTGCATTATATGAAGATGAAAATGGTGAATACCGCGAAAATCGTTTGTACTCATCATTTGTGCTAATTGATATTTGGTGCAGAGTAACAATTTCTATTAATTTTGACTTCGTAAAGTAAAGTTTATCTTACAGTTCGTTGCGTCATCATGATTTCGTAATGATAATCTGTAGCGGTTGTGAAATTGTCTGTAAAATTTTAAATAGCTGCAAAAAAAAGCTCAAGAACCGAATGAAAAGAATTTTATGATGATTCCTGTGAATTAATCCCACGGTTATTCTGAGTCTGCGTTGCAAAACAGCAATAAAAATAGATTAAAAACCATTGAAACAAACTTTCAATCCACTCAATGCTACTGCATATCTCATTCATTTCGAAATCATAAAAATAAAATAAAATATAGAGTGAAGGTAAATATATTTTTTTATTGGATGAAAGGAACGTCCGTAGTCCGATATTTCAGTTCTATTTATTTGATTCAATTAACTTTTATTCCCGACGAATAATTCCGAATTTTGCGTTGCTATACGTAATTTTTTAAGTTTATTTAAAAAGTTAATAAACTTTTAAAACTAACAACATTGTATTTAAAAAATTAATAAACATTCAAAATAAACAAATTTTTAAAAAATTTAATAGACTTTCAAAATAAATTTGCATTGTAAAAGTTAATGAACTTTTGAATAAACTCAAAATAATGACCCGATTTTCGCGATGAGCCTCGTGTCAAATACTTTCGTTCTCACTGAAATATTCTGTAATTGGTGAAGAAAGGTGCAGATGTCTCGAGTCGAACATTCAGAATCGTTTACCGACAGATATTTCATGCTCCATTAGTACCTATATGCACTTAGGTATTCCGAACGATCGTCGATACTTCCAAGCAAGGACTGGAGTGTCCAATGCGAGGCTCGAAGGAATGCACCGGCTAAGAAAACTCGTCCCTTGCAGTACCGAACGGATAATTATCGTAATTGCTGCGCCGTTGAAAGTTTCGTTACTGCTGAACACAGGAGTGGGAGTATTTATCCTGTTCAACGCTTCTGAGAAAATTAACCATTTTTTTATTCCCCCGTAACATCTGCACTTAATCATCTTACAGACATTTCTGTAGTAGCCGATTGAGAAGGACTGATATTATCAAAGTAGAAAGAAGCCGCGATGCCGCGGTGCATTAGCTAAATACTTGGTAGCGAGGAGGCAGGTAACTGACCTAGAGCTACATCGAAGCGAGTCGGACGAACTCGAAAGTAGCCGCGAGCTCAGCTACTTGCCCAGTTAATTCTGTAGAGGTTTCTTTCGCAGCGGTCAATGTACTCGAACATTTTTAGTTATTTTTATCAAAATTATTCACCTGATCACATTTTTTGAAGTCTAGCAATTCAAAAATTTAAATAGAAAAGAAAATTAACAATCGACTAATCGGCCACTCTTTTGCTGTATGATTTGTATTAACATCATTGTTAAAAAATAATTTAAGCTTTCATGCATAAGTTTGTTAATTAACGTATTTTTGTAGCAAAAAAAAGTTAAATATTTAGTAAAGGAAACGAAATATTTCCTTGATTACGCTAATTATGCATTTGATAATTGGAATCTCAGTTATTAAATACACAATTAGTGGATTCAATAAAATATTTCGTTTCTTCCTTCCTAAAGAAATCATTTAGTTCTTTCATTTTTTTTTTCTTAGTCCAAGCATTTACTATAATTAACCAATACAAATTGTCTGCACCTACCAAGTTTTTCGTATTGTAAGCCCAAGCTTTTTTCGCCTTGTGAACTCACGGAAAATGCTTTGCATAATTTTGTTATTTCTTTCCGATGCACAAATCTTTTTGTACCATCCCCTTGGAATGGCGAAATGATTATGGGCGTGTCTGATTGCATTTGAAATACCCGACAGCGTGCCACCGGTGATTTCTGCATTGAGATACCTTTATCAATTAATCATGAAGGAAATTGGGTCACTAATGCAGCGGGAGAAGCGAGACCCGCTGGTCAAACTCGTATTCACCGTGTTACCAGTTTGCTTCCCTCGTTCGTCCCGCCGGTTCGCTTCTGATAATTTATTTATTCACTGTTTATCGCTGCCTGACTTTAGTTTGCTGGGAAATCGTAGCAGAGTGAACTCGCGTTGGCGAGAATCGCACGATCGCTGAAAGCCCACGTATAAATTCTGGTCTCCGAGCGTTACGATGGAGGATCGCTGCTGGGTGCAGCTCCGAGTTCATGCCCACGCTCTCTTGAGATCCAACGGAAGCTCTCAATAGCCCCGTGAAAAAACAAAATCTCAATTCTAAATGGAAAGACACTTTTATCCCTCGTGTTATCCACTCGTTTGCCTCTTTTCACTTTTCAATATTCATCGAACCGATCGCAATGCGATTTCTCGATTTCTTATTTCATCGCGTGTCTTCGCGCGATCTTGATTTTGTATTCAGTAAAGACACATTTGCCGGAGTTACGCCTAGAGAAATCGAGCTTACGGCTCTGTTGTTAATTCAACAAAATCTCATTTGAATAAAATCATTTTTTTATTGAACTAATTATGTGTCACATATTCAGAAATAAATTTCATCAATAGTCGGTCATGGAAATTCCTTATAGAAATTTATTATTCATCAAAGGAGCGTAGATTTTAAATAATTATGAATCATACATTAAACATGGACCATTTTATTATACAATTGCATCCTCCACATCTTCGAATTTTCGTGAGTCAGAGTATCAAAGTCAAATTTTTCAAATATGCAAAAATGTCATTAAGTTTGAATCGAAGACGATTCAAGCCTAATTCAACATTATTACATGCAAATTGGCTGCATATTTGATTTTATTATGATTTATGCATTACATATTGGATTTTATGCATTATGAATTGTATTTCATGCATTATAAATTGCATTTGATGCAAATCCATTTTCTTCTTCGCGTCAAATAAGCCCATTGGACCCATTTCTCCGGTCGTTGTGTGACGTCAATGACTCCATGAACACACGGACGAATAGTGAAGGGTTGCAGGCAGACAGCATTGATTTTTCTTCCCTGACGTTCAATTCACGCTGCTAATGGGGAAGCGAGGGATTCAACGTAGTCCGAGGGGACCACAGACACCATGTACCCCTTATTCTGTGGTAGAATGCACGTTCCTTTTTTTTTTTTTCTTCCCTCACTGGTATATCGATTACTCTCACTCGTCCCATCCACTTTTCGACGACGTGTTTGCCTGCAACCACTGCACCAAACGAGTAGATGCATCACTGGCTTTTGATGGATTTCCTTACAAGTCCATGCGTTAAAATGTCCTCCACAATAATCTTATACGGTAGTCGCAGTTTCGAAGTGACGTTGCCTCCAACGCTCCAACTCTAAGTGCATTTCCGTATAAGCGTGAGGAAAGGAATTCGACGATGCGTGTAGCAAAGTGTTGATTCCTAGCTCGTGGAAAAACATGTCTTTCAGTGGCACGTGATCGGCCAAATGTTTTTGCAGGATGCAGGCGGTTTTTTAGTTGGTTTATGAGCTACCAAAGTCGTGAGTATTGGGTATTTGGAATTCAATGAAAGCAGTCAGAAGGTCAATTGGCTGCTGGTGTGAGTAAAAATATAATTACACAGTCCAAAATAATCTTATGCACGTGCTACTATTTTATGCACTGAGAAAAATAATCGTTGGAACCAACGAAACGTGCGTTTGCGGGCAGCGAAAAGCATGTTCGTTTGATCAAAAAAGAGCTTTAATTGGTCGAATCGATTGGTGATTGGAACAAAAATTTTTCGATTACCGTTCGCAAATATTTTGTCCAATTAACAAAATATTCTTTTCGCTGCCCGCAAGCGCACGTTTTGATGGTTCTACCGATTTTTTTCTCAGTGAGAAAATTGAGTTTTTTTGAGGGGATTTCGCTTGGTTAAGATGCGAGGTTTTCGATGAGAAGGCGTTCCGTGCGTGAAGTAAAAGGACCGACGTAAAGCAATTCACTTTGCGGTTACTTTCAGTAGTTTACACTTTACAAAAAAATTGGAATACTTTTGTCGAAGAGGCAGAAACCGCCGCGATGGATTAAACACTGCGAGAAACCACACACGTGCCCCATGGTCTCTCGACTTCTGTCGGCGTTTGTTCGTGTCACTTGCCGGTTGTAGGGCAAACAGTGCAGTGATTGGCAGCTTAGACATCATTCCATCGCTGTCCGTTGACGTACAGTGTCTCTCTTTAGCCAGCTAAATTTTCATTGCCCTTTCGGTATAAGGGCTGATGACTGTACTCCCTGCTTTCCACCGTAGAGTTTGTATATAAACACTGGGAAGCCAGACAACGTGGCTCTTCGATCTCTGCTTTCTTCCTGTGGCGCGTACCCGAGGTTTGTTTCTTCATCACCTTCTCTACTCGTCGTACCTCACGCGTATCACATCCCTCTTTGGAGACGTTTCATGCCAAAGGCCGGATGTTATGCTTACAATTTTCTTCTACACTTGAAAATTATTTACAATATATACCGAAACGACAGTCTGGATACTTTCACTTGAAATCAAATTCGGAGGATTTTTGGGTGTAATAATTTTAATGAAATTTGTGCTAATTGTAGCACGTTAACTGATTATTGATAAATGGTTAGTTATGAATTATTTTGATGACTTTTTGGTCCGATGTTGAAGGTTTTTTGTGAACCTCAAGTATTTAATGCATAATTAATAATTACAGTGTTACATTAATAATTTTTTTATCCGGTAGATATTGTCTAAGGTGGACTCTTGATTTTGAATTATTTTGTACCCACCTCGCAACTTTCAGAATATTTTTGTATGAATATTATAAATTATGACACTTACTATACCTAAAAGCAACATGTAACTTTTTTCTTCCAATTTCAATAAAAATTCCGGGAAAATTGTGAGGTGTGTAATACAAATTGACAGAAGCTGTTGAATATTTTTAATAATGGAAAACTAAAAGAATATCAACTGAATAATGAATCAATATGCACAAGTGAAAGGAGTGAATTAAAAAAATAACTTGGATCTCCAGAAATCTTTAGAAATGGCCCATTAATTATTGCATTGAGTCAAATAATTGGAAATTCTTTAACCAAAGTTTGTCTCACTTGGAAATAATTTCTTATTATATAATGGCTGCTATATCATCATAGTTGTCAAATTATTTTTTATCTGCATCGATAATCGTTTTATTTCATGCTTTCTTCTTGTACCCCGAAAAGAAAATTTCTAGAAAATTGAATTTGGCCAAAAGTGAGAGACAACAAAGTATAAACACGGACGTGCAATCCCATGACACGTCGATGCTCCGAAAAAGGAGAGCCGGCGAGAGAACCGCACGCTGACGCGGTTCCCTTTGCGCCGTATTTTCTCCCATACCATGGGGCAGGTCCCATGCCGTCCCCACTGCACTTACGACACCCGTACTACATACATTCTACACGTAAGCCTGTTTCTGTCGTACAACCTACCGACCTACTCCGTAGGTTGAGACCGTGCGCTCGGCGACGAACTCAGACCGAGGGAATCGTCAGCACTTCAGGCGTCCCCGAGATTCCTCGCGACTCTCGGAAGATTTATCGTGAAAGCGCTGAGTAGCTGCGCACTCGACTTCTTTGCTCAGTTCTTTTTTTTTCTTCTCTTCTTTCCATTTTATGGCATTGCAATTTTTTCGGAAATATTAGAGTTGTCATTATGATATTGTGCGTCGGATCGAACAACTTAACTGTAAATTGTCCAAAAGCCGGATCCACTCTGAGAAAAAAAAAAGGGTAGAACCAACAAAACGTGCGCTTGCGGGCAGCGAAAAGAATATTTTGTTAATTAGACAAAATATTTGAGAACGCTAATCGAAAAATTCTTGGTTCAATCGACGATCGCTTCGGCCAATTTAATATTTCTTTCGATCAAACGAATATGGAGTTGGAAAAATTTCGTATCCTTTTGTAAAATATGTAGATAATTATTGTAAAGTAGTATTTGCTTAATCAATTACACGATATAATTTTATAAAATTACATTGTGGGGATTTAGAGTCATGGATGGAAACTGGTATTGTGAGCACCTGCAAATGCACGAGTTGCTGAGATTTAGCGAATCATCTGAGATCACGGTCGTGTAATTGTATACGATAATAATCGCGGCTTTAAGGTGCTCTTTCGTGAGTTGTAAAGCCTGGAGAGAGACGGTATCTAAGGCGATTAAAGTCGCTTTTACAACCTGACCTCTTAGTACTGGCCGACAATACAGTAAAATGTAGATACCAATTCTATAAGCGAGCAATTCAATTTTCGTATCAAACAAGAAAATACATTTTTATGGATTTTCAAATGAAAAAGTATATCCAATACTTTTTCTACTTACAAAAAAAAAAAGGAACAGTAATTGTAACAACTGTGTCGATCTGTCTCGACACGTTACTCGTGTTCAATACCGCCAAGTGCACAGAGTCTGGGAATTTTCATTGCTCACATTCTCGGTGCAATAGCGTACAAAAATATGTGTTCAAATCGAAATTTTATAAATAAAAATGTGCGCAGCGTTTTTTTCCCTCAGATAATTGCGTCCCCTTAATGGAATCCCATCTTTTTATCAACTCTAAAAATTCGGACGTCCAAAATAAATCATTTTAAAAATTTCAAAGAAACAGTAATTGTAACAACTCTAATGTTAACACTTATCTGAAACAACTGTGTCGATCTGTCTCGGCACGTTACTCGTGTTAAATACAGCCAAGTGCACAGAGTCTGTGAATTTTCATTGCACACATTCTCGGTGCAATAGCGTACAAAAGTATGTGTGTCGTGGCTATGCACTCTGTACGCATGAAGCACATTGTCGTGGGCAGTGTCCGTGGCCGGGATTCGTGCTGAACCGTCGCGTACAGAATATAGTACTCGTAAAAGCGTTATACCATAGTCTCAACGGTATAACACCGTGTCCGCGTAACTTCTGATAATTATCGTTACGCAGAATTACCTTGGCTGACTCAAAGTGCCTCGAATGCTCATCCATCTTTCTCTCTCTCTCTCTCTCTCTCTCTCTCTCTCTTCGGCTTCGGGTCACTCTCTGAGATCTCCACGAAAGTAAGAATACTATCGAGTGCAGGTGTGTGGCTATATATACGCACCTACGGAATTGTCTTCGAGAAGGAAAATGAGCTTCCTGTCCGTACTCCTCGCACTCCAAGCGCCGGAGACCCATGCGCCCTCGATTCCAACTTATAAATATAACTCTCCGTGCTAGAAAGTCGATTTGAGAAGAGCCCGCTTACACACTCGGTACGCGAGGAAATTTTGATGGTACTAAAGCACAAATAACCTTACGGCAATCGAACACAATCGATTTACCCAATGAGGTAATCACTATTTGCATTCGCAAATTTGTGTGGAAGAAAAGAGTGTGGAAATGACCAAGTTCTGGAGAATACGACCAAGAAATTAGTGGGGATGTAATTAATAATTTGGTTGAACTAATGAATGACTTGGGTCATTCGGTAAAAGGTTAGATCAATTTCATTAAAAATTTTGTTGGATCAAATAATTATTCGATTGGTGTATTTTTAATGGTTTTTAGAATCAAGGTCTTTCTGTATTATAGTCACGCTCCAGTGGCTGATTTTTGAGTTGGGCATATCAGTTTATAAGTTAGTCACATATTGAACTTTTTTTAAATACTTTTTTCTGGTCCTTACGCAAAAAATGAATGAATAGGGAAAAAATGTTGTCAAAAACTGACCCGGCCCTTCGAAAATAAAGTGTATTTTTGAATCTTTATGTCCTTACACATTTTTTAAAAACCATCATCACTTTACCTTTGAAAAAAAAAAAAAATGAATTATCACATACTTCCAAAAAGCATTACGATCATTCCTAAAAAAAAAAAATCATTAATTTAGACAAAACGTTTCCAAAAATCCTCACAAAAATTCATTTAAAAAATCCCTACACTGAACTGCTAACGATATTATTTCACACAACATTCCGCTTTTTTTTTCACAGTACAATTTGCACCTACCACCGCTAAACTCTTTTTTTTTAATCAAGAGAAAAACTGCTTATCATCAGCCAATTAATCAGTCTCTACAATGTTATCCCCCAATTAAATTCTCCCCTGAAGAACAATAACAAAAACCCGTCTATAATTTTCCAAAAGCCAATTACAATTAGACATTGTACGTACAACTACGACAATACGTACGCGCATTGTAAAATCATAATGCGTACAACAAAGACTTGTTCACACGCTTAGGCAGTTCCTGCTTGCGACTAAAGGTCACAGAACCAAATAATAAAATTCATTGTTACTTTTTTATTCCACACGATATATCCGATTGAAACGCGGTGAAGATCGAGCCGTGGGATCACGCGCCGAGATAACGATCGAGCACGATCGCTCGAGCAAGACGCGCCTCGATACAACATTATTTTAACGATCTCGGTCAAATTGCGTGCCGTAGATTTCAGATGCGTGTGCGGCACATAATGTAACGCAATCCATAGAGTCTTCGTGGTTGTCTTCGGGTCCTCGCGGTGCCGTAACAAGCCGAGCATTCGCCAAGCGATCGTGCGCGCCCGCGATGACAGCGATTCTTTTTATAGAATAAGTATTACACTCACTTCTATGCGAAGATGTCTGCTACTCTGGCGTTTGGATGTACGTACACGATCGTTTACGAAGCAGTTGGATGTATACGCACTTATATGTGCGTATGGTCCACAAATGTGGACGTGTGTGTATGTATTAAAGAACTGGAGACACTTCATTGTGCTCCGCCGACGAAGAAGCGCATTACCGACTTTGATTGCGCGTAACGACTCGTCGATTCATTCATGCGAGAGCGAGAGAATCGTTTATGTTGATTGCGCGCACAGTGTGCAGCGATTCTCTCTCCGGTTGGCATATAACGAGGCGCCGTCATCAGTAACTATAAACGGTAACGAACGAGACGAAGAAGACGAATAATGGATTAACTGGACGCCTCACATTTCATTGCTACTAACAATATATAAAGGGCATAAGTATTGTTGTGACAGCGGTTTCGAATTTATTTATTGTGCAGGGTCTTTCTTTTCTTTTGTCGAGGCTTCTTTGTCGGTAATTCTATGAAATACATGAGCAAGTTGCTGGCTTGTAAAATCATTGTTTTGTCATGATAATGTGCAGCGATTAAATTGCGGTTTATATTCGCGGGAAATTGTGAGGAAAAATAGACGAGTGCTTTTTTATTTATTTTTTCAATGCATATGATTTATGTGTCCACGTTTTTTTAAAGGAAATTATTGTGGAATTTAACATTTTCGTCTAATGACAATTGTTTTTGAATTTGTTTTGTTGAGGTGGTACATATTGTCCACATGTGGGCGCACTGCCTAATGACCCACATGTGGAATCGACAAAATGTACAACTCTGTACTCTCACTTGTGTTGATATCAGCGACGTAAATTGTCAACGTGTGGAGTTATATTCTCGATAGAATTTAACCGCGGTACACTAGCTTTCCCGTTTTTCGATTACAACCCGCATTCATGCGACCATTGACCGTCTGAGTCATACTTTTACCGTTTTCGAAATGAAAAAACTCATTGATTAATGTTGAAAAAAATAATTATAAATATTTAAATCTAAGCAAAATCAGGTGCCCCTTAATAAATGGACTCTCTAAAGAGTTTCTTCCATAAAATGCACCTAGAATTACGCAACATTAAACCAAGTCACACTTTAAATATATATCAAAAAATTTGTATGTTAGTAAAAATATCTTTGAACATTTTTTCCCTTGAGACTGCTATTTTTGTTTGTTTTTTATTTTTTTATTTTTTTTTACAAGAAACGTAAATATCGAGGACGTCACCAAAAAATGCAGCGTTTTTTTTTTTAAACGTTTCTTCGTTGCATCAGCTCGACGATGCAACGAGTGTGTAATTGCTTGGCAAATTGCGTTTAGCGACGACATTTCGGATCGTCTCTCACGCGACTTCTCACCTTTCGTATTACTTTTCCTTCCAGAATGATGTTATTTTTTCCATTTACTGTCATTTCACGGCTGGAAGATTCTGCACGTGCATTTTGACGCGGATGCACGTGCAGAACGTGCTGATAAGCACTCTTGCGGTATCGAATTTTTGATACATGCCGTGCGAACAGTTTTTTTTTCGGTTTTTCGAGTGGAACACGTTTCCATTTTGCTTCCGGGCAAAAAGTACTTTTCGTACGTCGTGAGAGCGATTTTCCGCTTTCAAGCGATTGCCCGAGGCGTGCGAAGGGCGGAGAAATTCACATATCAAACGATACGTCGGTGGGGGTTCCATTCATTCACATATATGACGTGGGCATGTGTTTCTCTCCCTTCTCTGCGCGAAAAGAGGAAGGGGAGCAATTCTGAACTTTGCGCGATATTCCCTGACCCGCTTTCCAGGTCTCCAGAGCCTGCCAATTTTGGCCAGGAAATTTGATCATCTTCGTAGCATCGCTCCGAATAATCGAGCTTCCCAATAGACATTAATTTTTTATTTTCTGGAGAGGGCGCTGAATTCAAATGATTGATTAAAGTAAATTCATACTAGTAAATGAACAGCTAAACAACACTATATTATGATACACGGAAGGGAAGTGCGTGATTTTAGCCGAGCGTCCAAATCTCCAAGATTATTTATTTCTATATATAGTCTTGTTAGTAATAAAATAACATTCATTGATATCAAGCTATTATTATACGATTTATTGATTTATCTAAGCAATAAAAAATTATTTTGCAGGTTTGGCATTTTCGCCTCTTCGTTATCTTGAAATTTTTTTCTTATTCATTTACTAAAATAGTAAAACATTTTTATAAACATGACCAATCTCTAAATTTTTTTTGCCAGCACAAAAGCAACATTCTCAGAATAAGTCATCTTATATTTATTGTAACGTCATAATTTTTTTGCAATATCTCTCGTTGAGATTTTTCCCGTGGCAAAAATATCATGCAACCTTGTAAAACCCGCGCGTTTTTCGTTTCTATTTCCCCATCCCAACGTGAACAGTTTGTGCGCACGAAAAGCTGCAACTTTCGTGTACATTTCATCCCCTTCTTTCTATTGTGAACTCACGGGTACGATCTGGCGGACGGAAGCCACCCACGCTCTTCCGCCTTTCCTCGCGATCCGCCCACACACCCAACAACGAAAAAGTATACGGAGCTTCGTATGAAAAAAGTTGAGTCCGCAATAGCGGTGGTTTGTTCCACAAGGGTTGAACAACCAAAAGAAGGATGCGGAGGGCTGTCGGTGGCCGTTGGGAGGATTTTTCGCGATGTGCTCATTCGTCGTTCGCTGGTTCGTCGTTGACGTCGTGCGGATCGATAATAATCGTGTATCTCACTTTTTTTCTCCTTTCTTCTCGACCAGTCGAACTCTCTTCAGCTTCTCTCACTCTCCTTCGCTCTTTCCACTGTGCCTTGACCTCGATCACACCTAAAACCTCTCACCTTTCCACAAATACACAATTTGAGCTTGAAGAAAAAAATTAAAAAAGGCACTCTTCGGCTTACCGCGAGTCGTGTATTCTCACGGGAAAGTTGTTAGCAGGAAATTATTCCCTCAACGTCAATTATCCTACCGAAAAGTAGCGCGTACCATGGTCTCTTCTCTAGGTATGTACACAGACGTGCATACGTGCTACCGAGGCGGCAGTTATCTGTTACACGCTTTACGCTTGGCCATAAACGCATGTTGAAAGCTCATTAATTGGGTACGTGCGTGTACATTTGATACAAGTCAGTGACACGTACATTAGCTACAAACGTACGGATGTACCGCACGACTGCGGTACATCTGTACGGATATGAGAATTTATTTCCAACCCAAACGCGGATGATATCCTGGATGCATTCTTGTTATTGGCTTATTGGATATGCACGAAAATATTATATGGTTATGGGGTTATGTGTACAGTAATACGTTTACATTCCGTTTACTTCACTAAAGTGTGTTCACATTGCGCTCGGTTTTTATTACAAACGTTAACCCGGTATGGGATTTACCGTTGGCAACCCTTGCTGAGTAAATTCAGAATATATGTTACATTTTTAATTGGATCGTACACGTGGATGTTTACAAAATGTCGTCATTTTCTGTTTCCTTATAGAGCAAACATTTATTTTGCTGTGCCAGTTAATCTTGTGGTTAAATAGTGACGACATTGCGCTATTTTCTGGGCTCAGAATTTTTCTTTGCTGGGTTTACAAATTGTTTTTCTAGGCTTAAACCTAATATCAATGCTATCACTGTTTTAGCAAAAAAATTGTTGGGCAGGGAAGTTGTTTTCTTCGTGAGGAACACGGAGGAATGAAATAATTTGGACAAAAAGTCGTTGCACGGACTCACTTTTTGTTAGTCCGTGTAACCACTTTTTTGTGAATTTGCGACAACTTTTTCCTTGTTTCGCAACCTTTTGTTCTAGCAACCTATTTATAGCCAACTCATAAAATGGGAGTTTTCGCCACTAACTTTGTTTTCTCCGTGGAGCTTTATTTTTATGAAATTTTCTGTCTTCTTTTTTACAACTTCATGTCAGGATAGTCATAATGGTTCGAAATGGTGAGAAAAGTGATCTAGAAAAAAATCTCTATATGCATGTATGTGCAAAAAAAATCGTTCATTCATGACTTCATAAGATATTGTCTCCATGGAAAGTTTCGGAAAGCCGGCTTAGTTATCGACAAATCGAGGCGATGGCAGGAACGAACGAGGACCGATTTTACGGCCTTACGCGTTTCGCTCTTGTAGCACCAATCTTCCGCACGTGAACTTTTCATAGCTCCGAACTTCTGATGTTTGGTCCTCCAGGGAATTATGAAAGAAAAACGAATCGTTCCATTCATGACTACATAAAATATTGCCTCCATAGAAAGCTTCACGAAAGAAAAAAAAAATCGTTTCATTCATGACTTCATAAAAAGCTTCCATGCCCAGCTTACGTTGTTAAAAATGCAAGTTAATTCAATATACCAAATGATATTAGATTTACGAATCCAGTATATAAATTACATTATTATTATTATTTTTTATTGTAGATTAAAGAATAATATAAAAATTTTAAGATACTGGGATTTGATAATTACAGTACGTGAGTATTGTAATCGTCATTTTAATATATCAATATTGTACTTTGCTATACAAATATTGAATTTGTCATTTCATTCGAAGATGTCAATATTGTATCTGTCAATGACGAATGCATTTGGAAATTAATATACGGTGCATTCGAGCTTTATAACCGATATATTGATTTTCAACAAAAATAAATAATAAATTTACAGTGCAGGTATCGTATAAATCGAGATGACAGCACAAACGAACGAGGACCGATATTACGACTTTACGGTTTTACGACTTTATCTCTAGCACCAATAATTCTTTCGTGAACTGTTCATAACTACGAACCGTTGATATTTGATCCTCCAGAGAATCTTCAAAGAAGAAGAAAAAAATCGCTCATTCATGACTTCATAAAATATTGCGTCCATGGAAAGCTCGTGCAGTTTGAAAGTTCTTGCAATTCGCTGTGCCCGCGCAGCGAGTTTTACGGGGTGAATGGAAGATATTGCATTTTTCATACTAATTGAAGTCGCACGGGGAAGCTTGAGGCGAGGAACGTGACGTAAATGGCTAAGCAAAAATGTTGTCAAAGGAAAATCTCAAAGATGCGAATTATTTTAGAACAGGTGATGACACGGATTGCTACACGCTCGATACTCGACGAGTTCTATAGGCGACGACGACGACGACGGCGACGCGCGTCTCAAGAGGCTCTCCACTAATTTATTTCTCTACTATGTAGATAGTTCCGCGTACATATGTACCATACTGCAGTGTATAAGAATAGTTTATCGAGAGGGCTGGTTATGAGACGCTAGAGTATCAAGGGCGAAGAGTGGCACATGGCCGATAAGAACTCTTTGAAAGTTTAATAGGCTCGACGATGACAGAGTTCACTGTTGTGCGTGTCATAAAAGTGATTAATATTATTGCAGCGATAAGTGATACTTTATTACCGATAAATTGATTCACGACTGTGGATATAATTAATCCCTTAACTGCCCAGCATATTTGCTGGAACAAAACATCTATATTTTTATCTGATAAAAAATTATCAACTTTGCCCGAGAAAATGATGAAAAGATTATATTGTATACAATGCCATTTTCGACTGTCTTGAAAAAAAGTGCGGCGATTTTAAGGAAAAATAATTTAATTAAGTAGAAAAATAATGTTGCTATTTTCAAATTTTCTGTAATTTCAATCTAAGAATTCTTGGGAATGTTGACGGTGAAAGTTTTTTAAGAAGTTCCTCATATATTTTACATTTTTATTTTACGATAGAAAAGAGCATTATGACAAGAAAATTGAAAAATCAATTTCTGAAAAATGCGATTTTTCCACTCCTTTCCCAGTCGACTAACTCAATTTGCTCGCGCGCGTACATCGAACGAATATTAAACTCCTTGAGTGCAAAAGCTGAAAGTTTACAAAATTTTCAGATGCACGCTGTCGATATATTCATTAAGTATTTGGGGACAAACAATTTACGCTGCGTTGATTTATCAATTAATAAATTAATTTTGCACCGAATACACAAAACAAAACAAAAAATTGAAGCGGCTTTGAAAAATGTCTTGCTTTTCTTAATTTTTGGTTAATTCAACGTCGCCCAATTTTTTATTTGGATGCAAAACAAATTGTACTCCATCTATTTGACCATTTTAGATTGATTTCAAATAGTATTTTTTATCACAGTTCTTAATTACTTCATTTACGTCAATTATACTGATAATTTGTTTAAATGTTTCAGGCCAAACAACGTGCCTCCGTGAAATGGCTCCTCTCGAAGGCGTACAACAATCGTGTGCCAGACAACCTCCGGGAGCCTTATTACCGTGATCACGAAGTGAGTATGAATCATCGACTCGATGACGTTTCTTTGGCTCTTCTTAAATTCTTCGCACTTCTTTACTAACCACGTTGTTTGTTTTTCTCCCAAGTTTCCTTCGCTCGGAGTCCGAAAGTCTTGGTCTTTCCTTTCCGCGAAATACTTTTTTGCAAAGTCTCGGAGAGACACATCCGGCATGGAGTTATCTAGGGGTGGAAGAGTCGTTTCTCGACGACGTGGAGCTGTCCAAATGCTGTCGGTTCTGTAGACTCTCTGCCTGACTGAGCGAAACTTTCGTGGAAGAAACTCGGTAGCCGAGACTCTCGCTCATGCTTGTTTTGAGAAGGAAACATGTATTGCCAGTTTTAGTAGTTTCACATAAGAAAAGCCCTTCACCGAGTTCAATTCTCGGGTGATAAAATCGTCGAGGTCTGTTCTCGGTACAAGCGAGGGTTAAATTTTTATGTTCCTTTTCACATCGGCAAGCTTGCGATGACCCGAATAAAGGTAGCTTTTTGTGGTCTTTTTTTAAAAATATTTTTGCAATTTCTGCACTGAGAGAAATTGGGATGATCCTGTTAACTATTTGTTAATAATGATAATTTCTTAGTCCAGGTGACTATTTCCGTAGTGACGTTAACAGTGAAGAGAGTTAATGTAATTACGAAAGTAGTCACCCGAACAAATAAAATATAATTATCGCTAAATAGTTACAAGGGCCATCTCAATTTTTGTCAGTGTCGCGTTTCGAAAATTCGCAAATTATGCTATCAGTAACCGTAAAATGACACTATTTATTTTTAATCCGTACAATTTTTTTTTCTATAGTTGCCATAACTATTTACATAGAAATCGTAACAATGAAAATGGTTGCATGGACTAAAAATCAAGAATTGTAACTGTTGTCTGTACTATTAGGATTCCTCTCAATGTACCAGAAGACATAAAAACGTTTTTAAAAATTGGCCACTGTGAAATTTAGTAGCTACCTGAAAGGTTGCGGCTCTTCCACACATTCGCTCGTTCGCTTTCTTTGCTCACGGCATTTATTTCTTTTAACCAAAGGCTCTTGTTCGAATTTTCGTCGGAGGCTTTCAGTAGTATCTTTTCTCGCTTGCATTCCTCTCGCACACGGTACTCCGAGGGACTTTCTTTGATGGCACACTAGCATCGAGGAAGGCGGAGTCGCCTCGGGCTCCTGGTTCATGTATAGTCTGCAATGCACGTGTGCACTTCTCGCACAGTCGATCTCTCGCAGGAAATCGAAGGTCACGTATTTCCCTACTCTTCGTGCACACAGTGCAAACGGGTCGTTCGTGATTCGGGTCAATTTGCAGCAAAGGCAGAAGCGACTCTTTCATACATACAGCAGGGTATTCCTGTAGTACGTATGTATAACGCCGAGGCTCGTTGGGCCGTTGATTCGGGCCAATTATGAAGTACATTGGAACGAAGCATTTCTATGCTTATATTACTCTTTGCCCCATAAAAGTATTCAACGAAAAATGGCTCCAATTATTCAAACTGTCATTCACAACGCGAGGCACTTCAACAACCGCCATTGGTTTTCAACAACGGTTCATTATTATACTGCGATTCAAATTAATAGTCCATGGATTTCAATAATATCTGCTGGTAACTATCGTTTTCATTACTAGGGCATTTCTATTCTGAATATTCCATAACATTCCTAGAATTTTTCAGATACTGATGACAACAATTATTTCAAAACTCCAACACACTTTTTTTTCAACTGTTCCCTTGAACATTTCCTTTTTTTCAGAATGTTCACACTCCATTAGTCGATTTAGAAATTATTCAAAACCATTTAATAGCATATTTCAGTTTCATAAAAAAAGGACATCTTGAAGTCTGATTCTATCGGAAAGCAAAGACCCAAAGAAATTCTTTAACTGTCTATAAATTCTATTATTCAATTTTCAATGTACGACAAATGCTCTATTACAAGAAAATAAATTGAATCTCAAGTCGCGACGCACGAACCGATATACAATCGTATTTATAAGCAGTCGGTAATGCACATGTTGCACGCACGTGAAACCTCGCATGCAGATATAATGCACCGGTGGCAACTACTGATCTAATTAGCCCAATCGAATTACTCGGAGTCTACCGTCGACATCTGGATGTCGATATCAGGAGCCAGTCAGTCAAACGCAGTATCTAAATGCGACAGAACCGCGAAAAGTATTCTCGCCGTTGAATCGATCAAAATTCTTGAGGATATGTGTCTAATCGACGAATTATTCTTCATGCGAAGAGCAACGTGTACTCGGCTCTTGGAGCATTGGCCTCCGGCTAATTCCAATCAGGGAATTCACCTGGTCACGCTACAGCTCGAGGTGAATATTGCGCGTCCGTTGCTTCTCTTGTTTATTACCCCGATGCTATTTCGCTACTTCCTCGTTGTCCAGTTCGAATCTCGAGTTTCCAGGCTCGCAGCACACGAGAGAAGTTTTTTTTTCTGCATTTCCAGGGAGCATGCAACACGAGTCCAGAGCTAGCAGCAGTAGTAGTGATTATCGTGGGTTTCGTTTCTTCTTGCACGGTGGAGAAGACCTCGAGAGCCTCTGGCTGCTCTCCAGGAGGTCGTTATTCCGCTGCTCCTCTTCCACCTGAGCAAACTGGAGTGCAGAGTGCCCAGCAACGTCGTCTGGCGTAATTGATCGTTTCACCCTCTACTACGTTTCTGTTTTATTATTTCGAGCAGTCATTCTCGATCCCACTGTTTGTTTCATCGACGAATCAAGACATTCGTCGAGGAGAGTCTTCACTCCAGAGACTTTCTGGAAAAAATGAATGATAACCTGAGTAATGTGCTCAGATTATGCAGATTCAGTTGCTTTCACTCAAAAAGCTACATCCGTCCGAAAAAAGGTCGAAATTTGTTTCTTTTTTTTTTTTTTTTTTTCAAAGAAATTATTGCTTAAACTCAAATATTTTTTTATTGATTCGTGAAATTAAAACATTTTTTGTGTATCCCTCGAATCCACACAAGAAAATGAAACTGCTTGGATAATACTTTCTTTTTAAAAAATATTTAAAAAAAACGAAGTTCGACCTTTTTTCGGGTCTCTATGCAGATGTCCCTTAACATCAGGATATAATTAGTCATCTACCACCCTTGATATTTAATATGTCAAACTGAGTCGTATACTAAAGTGGTAACTCGGCGCCGTGTTATTAGTATCTCCACATCTTATGAGGCCAATTACCTTACGCCCACTTATTCGAGCTGTAAAGGAGAGCTTCTCGTTTGAATAAACTGAAACTTGGTCCAAATTGGATCTTACTGCTTACCAGACCATCTTGGGAAAGCTGACAGGGTCGCTCAATTAATGTTACCTCGGGTTACGTTTGGCTTATCTAACGCTCGTTTGATCTTCGTGGAAACGTGACTTCATATGACTCTCCGCTTTCAGGATCAGGAACATCTCAAGCCGCACATCGTTCAAACGCTGTCAAATGCCGAACTATATTGTATGGCGTTGGCCAACATCTACTCGGATCCCAATTACCACAATCAAAATCACTGGGGTATCCTGCAGGCACTCGCGAGAAAAGGTGTCTACGTCGCTGAACCGAACAACACTCAGCTCACCGAGACGATACTCATCCAAAACTCACCACTTAAAATGGTATACCGACTTCGAGTAATTCATTAAGAGAGAATTTCGGTTATGGAAAAAAAAGTCTTTACTAGACATTGAAATAATCTCTAATTAGAAATATGATAGTTTCATAAAGTTACAATAAATAACTACAACATCAGATATCAAATGTAATCACAAGAAAATTATTATCTGTAAACGAAAAGAACAAAAAAATAAAAAAAAACTTTTGAAAATCATCATGATTTGTGTTGACGAATTGGCAATCTCATCTAATAATGGATCGACGTAACTACCAATTTTGCTATGCCTATGTAATATGCGGTAATCTTATGAATTTGAATGACGCAAATGGTGACTGTCAACCATTGCCGTGATTAAATACGAAATTGTTTTCTATGCAACTTCACGTGTATGAGCGTATAAACGTGATTGAATATCCAACCAAAAAGTGTTAAACCTGTCATTAACGATGTTACTTGTATTAAGGTAAATAGAAACGAGGTTTGAATTAATAAAACGATTCAATTTTCTTTCAGTCTGCGCATATGGCTGTGATAGAAGGCCTAATGGTCTTGTACGCTAAGGAAGTGGTGACTGGTGATCGAGTAGTTTCGGCGATACGACGTTTCGATCCTCAGGCAGACGTCGAAAATCCCACCGACCACGAAAAGGGCCTCCTCCTCTGGATAAGTCACGCGTCTCACGCTCTAATCGCCAAGATCCAGGCAGAGGAAGGTGCCGGCGACAAAACGCGACTGCCTGAATTACCGGCCGCGAAGGATTTTCAGTCATTGTGCGACGGCGTTGGTCTCGCCGCTGTCGTCGCCTTTTATTGCCCTGGTGAATTGAACTGGATGGACATTAGGGTTTCGAAGAGACCGTCCGTCGCCGACGCTCTTCATAATCTTTCTCTGGTGCACACGTTTTGCATGCGATGTCTACCGTATTCAATCTTTCACATGGCGCCAGAAGACGTTACTTATATGAGAGGGTAAGATTGAAAAAATTCATCTAAAAAGTAATCTTTAACATACCCGATTATAGACAAAACCTCGTAATGAATATGTATTAATTTCCTGGAGATGTTTCACAGAAATGTCTTACAAATTATTTAACAATTTTCAAGACTTTTCCTAAAATGGCAAAGAGAATTTGTGCATTCTTAAAAAATCGCTACGCCTAAATGACATCGATCTATACGTACAATTTTATTAGTTGAGGGTCTGAAAACTCAAATTTCATTTAAGCGCCTGCTTAATTTCCTATGATAAGTTGAAAACGACTAATGAAATTTTATTTTTTTCCAGGTCCATGAAGCAAAATTTAGTAGTTTTTCTAGCGGATATGTATAACGTACTGGAGATCCATCCGGTCAAGTGCGTGCGGTATCCGGGAGAGGAAAGAGCGTTGCAGTTTCTAGATGGTACGTAAGGTTCCCGAACCAGGCAAAAGTATCTCAAATAACACCGAAGTGAGGGGTTGAATTATGTGTTACTTTGTACTTTGAACATCGTCGCACCGACCCTCTGTGTCCCGTCTTTTGACAAACATGAGAAACAAAAGGGAATAATCAAATTGGTGGCGGACTACTTTGGCGGCTACGCACCCGTTCTTGAACTCTTATCCGTTATATAATTTACTTTATTATACGTTTATTCATGGAGTTCCATTGCGACTGCGGGCAGCTTTTTAACAAAATTAATTATCTCGCGAGAACGAATCAACGAATTCGATGCATTTGAAATTATCAACTCGCGATTTTTCGACAACAGCTCACAGTCGAAATGGTATCACGCTTCTTATCAGTGTTAATACACACACTCGCCAGAGTCATAAGCCCGACGTAACCTCGAACTTATAGCGTACCTGTAAAAATCGCGCACTGCAAGCGAATTATAAGAGTCGAGATTCGAGGAGTTTACAAAAATAGAGAAAGAGAAAAGAGATTTTAACAGCAACTGTTTTAATAACGATTTACCATACACGTATAATATTTCCATATATTTCTATGGCTAAACCTTCTTGATGCTTGACAACAACGCTATCCTCGCCTTCTTCTTTCGTCAACCTCCGGTTTACCAATGAACCGAATATGGTGCGGTGACGGGTGCAGCGTGCCCGCGCAATAGTCACGGCGTAGCTCATAAAAGAAGTCTACCGCTGTCTATAGCTCCGATACCTGATCTGAGAAGCAACCTCTCCGTGTCCGCGCCAGGCTTCACAGGTATCCACACGTTAAAAAGAAAAGAAAAAAAAAAAAAAAAGAAAAAATAAGCAAACAAAAAAACCAATCATCCATCCTAGGTGGTCTCCTCTTGTTCATCGCGTCGACTTTTGGCGACACTTTGTGTGTCCTTCACGGAAAAATTCTCGAGTCACTCGAGAGACACTCGTGTTATCCTGAATCACTGTTCAAAAAAACGTCTTTCGCACATGAACTATGATTTAAATGCTACGCATTGTTGCACTGTTTCACATTCATTCGGGTATCATCCGTAGATTATTGATACGCGATATTTACTTGCACTTCTGGCATCGACGGGAGACAAAAATTCGATATTCTCATATCGAATTTCGTCCGTAGCTGCTGTAATTTGTTGCGGATTATTGGTTGCGCGTTGCATTTAAATCATGGCCTAGTTTATGAACGATGCCTCGAATAAGAAGAGAAATCAAGTTTTAGGAGCATTGCTTGTTTACTGATAATTATTATTTGCATAACGTGTGATGGCCGTCGTCAGTTGGGAAGTAGTTTTCGTTCAGACAATCGAGCCTGCATGGAAGTCGAAAAAAAAAAGAAACCCGAGCAAATATTTATTTGCGATAGACAAATCCTCGACCGCGAGACATTGGCTGCAGCTTTATTGACATTGGCTTACTTTCTTCTTCTTTTGCATGTCTTACACTATTCTATTTGTTTAAACCTTTATTTTCTATTAATATTTGTGAAAATTCTCCAGTAAGAGGCGCAAGTACATTTCGCGTTGCGATGATATTCACTCCATCTTACGTTTGTTAGTATGTTTTGCGATGTATTTCCATTTATATTTATTATGTGTTTTTTTTTGTGTTGATGTATCATCAGTACCGAAAATCCGTCCGCCCTCCCCATTCCGTTTTACGTCATTTTCAGATTTGTGATATAACTCTCCATGGTACAAATTAGACGCTAGATTTTTTCGTAGGGTATTTGAAATTTAATTACGATCTTTTGAAACAAAGTCTTACCAATGTATGATATACGGGCTTCTTTGGCTGTTTGCACCTATAAATGACTTCAATGAAGTCCCGCAAAAAGACAAATGATGCTGTGAATTGTGCAGTCACGAAAAATACAAATGGTTTGGAAATGGTCGATTTTGCGTGAATTCCGGACAAGTAAATGAATTAATTTTACTAAGATCTAAAAATTACTTCAAAGGCATTCCTTGTTTTACCAAATAATCTCTTCATCATAACAGGAAATATTTATTGAACTCTTTTGCTACAGGAGAACAAATTTGTTGATTTTTTCAAGGGGGGACATTTTTTTCTTCTTCATATCTGGCGCAAATATTGGAATCACGCCAAATCGTATGTTTTCTGACTTGCAACTTGCGTGACTGCACAGTTTCAGTCATTTTGCGGTTCGCCCTTAGATAAACGTTTTAGGTGCAAATAGTCACATCCAGCTTTTTAAATCATTATCATTTTTTAATTATCAACTTTCGAAAATATTCATGGTAATTTTTGTGCCTCACTAAAATGGTCTGTAGGATCGCAGTGAGATATTAGTATAGAATAGTGACGCACAAAAATCATTCCCGTCATCGTTTCACAGTTGATTTTTAAATGTAACATACGAGCTTTGTTTTGATCTTTCAAGGAATGAAAATTTCAACAAATACTGTTTATATTTCTTGAAAGTATTTTACACTTGCCGATTTAGTGTGCCAGATTTTAATGGCTAGTGCCTACAGATTGTCTTAACGCCAAGGACGTATTTACTAATTATTTAAAAAATACATTTTCAGTTGCAAAAACTGCCCCAATGAGTTCGGTGAAGAAGTCGCAGTCGTTGCAGCAGACCGGCGAAAGCCATTCGTACGACGATAGGTAAATATTGAATTAGTAGAGCTGAATGTCCGACCATGAATCATTTAATGCAAGAAATCTTGAATTTTCCAGAAGGGGCGGTAGCGAAGAAAATTTTATCGTTCATCGAGCCAAAGGTGTGCCTACACTAAGTTCTGGGACTGACGAGAAATTTTCAGCCAGAGCTGAGGCTGCCGGACGGCCTAGTAACTGGGAGGACCAGAGACGAAGCTCCTACGCAGGAAGACGTTCCAGGCGGAATAGCGTAACCGACGACTCTCAGCTAACTATCGAAAATTTTGGTGGATCACAGGTATAGCATGCAAAAAAGGGAAATCTCTGTAAATTATTAATCCCTTAGTCATTGGCTTCGCGCGTGACCTTCATTTTGGACAATCAGCGCACGAAGTGGCGAAACGTATAATTTCTGGCTAGTGGATAATACATGGGCTTTATATCTATATTTATTGTATATATATTTATACATATATACCCTCAATCGTATATATAGAGTAACGGCTAATGCTTTTCGATACACAAGAATTCGAGCATCCTACGCAAATTTTTCTCCATGTTTTTTCCACAGCTTTTGAAATTATACGCGAGGAGTGAATCTCAAATCTTGATTCTTTGTTCATACAATCGACTAACTTTTTCGCAGGACAATTTGCACAATTTCGGATGCGTGAGAAATCCCGACAAGGAGATAGGCGCTCACACCGGAAAGCGATCTGTTGCTGAACCTGCAGTACCCGTACGTTCAAGCGTGCAAGACGTTTACGGAAGCGGTGTGCAGCACATACTGTCCGACAATGGCTACGGAAACGAGGAACCGCCACCTAGACTTAGGCGACAAGCCTCCAACTCCAGTCTGAACAACGTAGCACTCAAGAATATTCTACATTCCAGTGAAAACGATAGCACGGACGGCGAGACAACGAAAATGGCGAGTTTTGCTAATTTGAGCAGGCAAAGTTCGGAGAAGGGTATAAATCTTAATTATACGGAACAAGAGCGCGAAGCGATGGCCGCTAAATCGAATTTGGCAAATAAGAAAAACGGCCAGAGCAACGGCAATGCATCCGGAGAGAAGAAGACTACGTTCGCTACGTTGCCCAATACGACAACGTGGCAACAGCAGAGCCATCAACAAAGTCAACAATCGGAACATCATTCTGCCGGTAATATGAAAGTTCGACAGCTCTTACGAAATTTCAAATCTTTTACACCTGACACAGCAATGATCAATATTCACAAGCATTTCTGCAGTTTTTTGTATAATTAATCACCAATTATGTGTCTTTAATCTAGAGAGACATTGATTGCAATGAATTAATGAAAATATTCATTAATCATCGCTAATATTGAGAGTTTCGTTGATTTGTATTGAAATATGTGTTACTTATTAATGAGAAAAAATATTGTATTTCTTCGATTAGACGAAAACGGTGGAAATGCGGTAACGGCCTCGCAGCTGAACGATATTCGGATGAAGTTGGAGGAGAGGCGTCGACACATTGAAAATGACAAACGAAGAATGGAGGTCGCGATGTCAAAACAGCGAGAAAAGGTTGGAAAAGCTGCATTTCTTCAAGCGGTGGTGAAGGTATGAAAATAACAGTTTACACGGGAATCCTAAAAGCTCTTGACAAAGTGATTTCACCATTCATCCTGCGAGACATCGTCATTAGTATATCTCATTTTTTCTTCATCGAGTGTCATGTAATCACTTTATCTTCATCATTTTTCATCATTTTTCCATCTCCCTTATCGCTCATGCATCGGCGTAGCAGTAGCTCCATCAATGTTTCGTTATCTCTCATTTGCCCATCACTGATTTATACCAATAACATCTAAGTGGTTCTCTTCTTCTCAGGTGGAAGTGCGTTTACTTTTGTGTAAAATATTTCGGCTTTTTATAGTATTATTTTGTTAAAAGTATGTCATTTTTCTACTTATCAGTTGCTCACTGTTGCAACGCGAAAAATGCAATAATCTCATATAAAGTGCATTATTTTATTATGCATCGAGACAAGATAAAAAAATAATATCTACTTCAATGTGCGCGAATTCCGTCTACCTCGAAGAAGGTGTTGGATGCATGCTGTTACATAATAATGCCCGTGGCCAAAAACGCAGGAGCCAGTTTAGAGTCGACAGTTTAAATAGAAGATTTTTCCCTCGTGGGAAAAAGGTATATGAGCGAGAATATCTATCACAGAATTTCTTTCTTTCAACATCTAATTTTTCGTGAGGCATATATTTCGACCAGAAGATGTATCTGTATCGGAAACAAATATACCTTTTTTCCAAGAGGCAAACATAGCCCAGCACGCTTAAAGTTTCTTGAAAATTAATTTGGCATTCGATTAATTAGATGTCAGCCTATAGCAAGACTGTTGCTTGTAAAAGACAGTTATTATCGACCAACAGCGGGCGAAATGTACTTTTCGGATACTTTCGAAAAAGTGAGCACATAATATACTCTATCAAATTAAAATCAAAAGTACAGCGAAAAATATAGAAATTACTCTAGTCTCCATTTTGCAAATTGCATTTTTATCAATTTTCAATCTTTTCCAATTTTCTTCTTTTTTCGATTTTATTCGAAGAGTACATTTTACCGATTGACGTTATCAAATGAACTTGGCTGCGGAGTCTATCTCGTCCATGGGTGTATGGTGAACGGTGGAGGACTCTGAGTACCTAACAGGGCACGCTGGTTGGGCTGGTTACAGGGTAAGGTTAAATCTCCTTCCTCGTCGACGTCCGGGGGGGACAGCCCCGTGGAGCATGGTCCCCCTACCCCGATAAGCTCCGGATCTGCTGGAGAGACCCCGTCAAGCATAGCCGAGACACCCCCCGTACCCCAACAAAACTCTCAAGAAAAACCGCAGCGTCCCTTCTCACTAAAGGTACGAATTATCCCGTCGCTGTGCGAAAGTAGTTTTCCCTATTTTCACAAGTCGTTATGCTGAGATTCTTCAAGCAGAGACCGGCATACACGCTTTCACGAATGGCTTCGAATATATTTGCACCCTTTTTTTAAATCCCCCCTCTTTTTCATCCCCATGTCCAATAGTTTAGACCCGTGCTTTTCGAGTACCGTTAATTATTATATACACTATTGGAAGTTGGCAATTTATCAAGCTTCAAACATTTGACCCGTGAATCCTCAAAATTCGATCAATAATTCACGTTTGTGTTTTACTTATTTTCGTGTTTTATCTTCATTGTTTTTAAGTGGTGATGGTCACTTTTCGAGTTCACTCATTTACGATTTTGCCTTAAGGAGGGTCGAGCTTTTTTTTCTCCGTTAACGGGGTGCAAACATTGTGATTGTGAATTGCAGTATGCGGCAGAAATGCCACATTCATTTTTTAATAACGGTGGAAGTCGATTATCTGAACAATTGTTAAAATTTTGAAGTAATTTGTGAGCAACTTTCTGCTATCAACTATACTTTATAAAATGAAAATATATTGTTTGATTCGTTTCACACTCATTATTTAAAAATCCATTTCCATTTAAAGATCTATTTGGTCCTCCATGTATTTTTCAATTCTATACGAATTAAGTATCAAAAAAATGTTCATGATTTCTTTATGCTTACAAATTAATTCAACACTTGTTATTAAAAGAGGCAGATAATTATCGAAGAACGAAATCATCAAGCCCGTTATATGAAAAAAATGTTTTTCGACTGAAATGATCAAGGTTCACAATTTTGATGCAAACATTAGAATGAAACATATAAAAAGTGATGAATGACGAAAAAAACACATTTTTCAATAAACGGTGAAGATAAACTATAAAAGACTTTGTCATTTAACTCAGATTTTTTAAACTTGGTATAAAATGCTCGACCTTCCTCAATACTCACAATTGATTAATTCGGTACACCATAAGAACTATTCACAATGCCCGATCTTTTGTACAATATTTTCACTCTGTATAGCACTGTCACAGAATAAATATATATAATATGTTCAAGAGACCTTGGTGACTTTCATAGTTACATAAGATATGGATATTGATCAAACAGATAAATGTGAAACCGCGCGCGGAGTGTTGTCCCAGACTTCATCTCGGAATGTTACGAATTGTCAATCGCGTTTAAGCGCGATGAGTAAATGCATATGGAACTGTTCGAGAAATTTAGTAGTGAATAACGTTGATCAGGTTATTGTCCTATTCTGAAAGTGTACACCTTCAGATGAAAAGACATTCGGATGAGCTGAGAGCTGTCAAACATTGAAAACAAACAAGACAAACTTGTCAAATCACTTTTGGCTCAACCTTCAAAATTTCGTCAAAATGTTCGGTCGTGTCGTGGATAAATTAGTTTTCATGATTTCATCAATAATTTCTACACGAAGTAGTGTCAATATCGATCAGCTGGCGCCTTCAAGTTCGGAAACTCAGGAAAGTAGGAATTCCGTGGAATTTGTTTATCGGTCGTGCGCACCACCAAAAATCAATGCCAATGGCTCTGCCGAATCGGTTTACGGCTCTACTGGCTCTCAGGAATCAGATTATATCTCGATCGTAGGAAGTGATCACGATTTGCTGGACGAGGAGAACAACGAGGAGATGGAACATATCAGAGTGGTTGGAGACATAAAACAGCGCTCCAAGTTGACGAGAAACGATAATATCAGATTGCAATGTGGCAGAAACTTTCTGCAGACGAATCTCGGTTTAAACGAATACTTGGGAAACTCGGAATCCGATAACAGTGTTGAAGTCAACGGCACGACAGTTTCTGAAAAAAATGCTGAATCGTCGAGAGAACGAGACGACCGAACTAATAATGATTAAATTATTAATAAAAGTTATCTGAAGGTGTACATAAATCGTAATGAGGCTATAATCATGACAACGATATGGCGATTTTTTTTTTCGGGTAATACAGAAATTAAAAAAGACACTTTTTGGGGTATTTAGGATATCAGTGAAGATGCGCGAGGAGTGGAGCACAAGTGGCTGGAGCAAGTCGGCGGTGCGCCATTTATCGAAACCAGGCGCACGCCGGATATCGAAAATATGGACCCCGATCAGTATCATCAGTCCATTTCTCAGTCAGTGTACATTTTTAATATCGAATTACAATGTTATGTAATTTCGTGGCTGTAACGTAATTCATTTTTTAATTGTATTCGATAGCCTCAACAGCAGCCTCAGTGAAATTCAAGCTGATATCCAACGTCTGGCTAGTCAACAAAATCAGATTCAACAACAGCATAATTTTATGAGCCAGCATCAACAGATGCACCAACAACTTCAGCAACTTCAACAGAGTCTTAGTCAGCAGCAGCACATGCAGGTAAAATTGTCGATTTTTTTTTAAAACATGCTTTCCAAAACATAACTTCTGAACAATCGGCAAGATTAAAATAGAATGACAAATCTTTCTCATAAAAATCCTATGAGAAAATATTTCTGCTGATTACTTAACGGTAACTGAGTTACAATTTTGAAAATTCATTGTTATATATATTTGCTACTTTAAGTTGGAGCTTCTCGAACTCGTTACCAAATTTTAACACTCAGTAGACTTGAATTTCCTTAATTCGTTATTAATAAACGTCAACAATTTTTCACCGGAACAATTCAATTTTATTTTCACATAAAACCATTACATTCGTTACTGAGATAAACTTCCTGTTATCGCCGATTAAGATTGTGTGTTTTAATGAACTTTACTGAAGAATGAAAACTAACAATGCACAACCACGATTTAAACGCCGCTAATTCCGCATCGCTTTTTTGCTGCTCAGAGTTATGGCATGCCAATAATGTCACCAATGCCAACGCCGAGGATACAGGACCCCCAGCAGTCCCAATTTTATTTACACGATCAACCACAGATCCCTAGGAGAACCTGGGGTCGACCACCGCCCGCCCAAAATTTAGCCAATGAAATGGCAGCGGTCGGTTTTCAGCAGCCTCCTATGGACTCGCGGTACAGTCCTCAGCCTCAAGGTAAGACGTGATACAAAGCGCCAGAATTGTCCTTGGTCGAATAGTTGCGGCGATGGTCTTATCGCTGAATGGACTTTGTGTCGTTAGTTTACCAACAAGATCCCCGATTGTACCAAGACACGAGAACTTGGGGTGGTCATCCACCGCAACAAAAGGGTTTCGTGCTTCACGACACGTCGCAGGAACAGAGGTACCTGAATGGCGGTGATCACAGTCTCTGTAACACTCAGATGCACCATCCGGTTCCTAGTTTTCCGGCATCGTCCAGCCTCTTCAATCAGACGCCACCCTCGTCCGCTAGTCCACAACATCGAAATGCTGTAAGTTGTTGTTGAATGGTGTTTTATGGTTTTTTTTTTCTTCCCTTTTTTTCTAACTAACAAGTTTGTGAAACAAGAGTTCGGCTTTTTTGCACTATACGTGGTGTATAAATGAAAATAAAGGTTGGGGCGCAGAATAATTAAACACCGGAGTATAAAGGTAATGACGTAATATGCCGGGTGGCTTCACGGGCTATAACGTATTTTTAATATCAATTAATGAAAACACTTTATCGTTTCGTAGCTGAACCGATATGAAACGTCTCGCACGACAACTGCGATTTGTTATACTATTGTTTTTATGATATTGTCCATAAACGTTAAGTTTTTGATTAAACATAAATTTCAGGAAAGAAATTTTACCCGAAAAGTTGTATAGTTTAACAAAACGGTTTAAATGTGACTTATCACGCTAAAATTAGTTGCAACACCTCTGCCATACATGCTCAAATGAATCCGGCTAGCATAATTTACAAATATTTCTGTGGGTGTACATTGTAGGATGTTTATCCCGAAATATATTCTAAAATTCATATCTGCATATTCTCTTAAATTCTTGTACAGCATGAATAGCAATTGAACTGTTGTAAGATTTTAATACGTTGGAATCTGGTAAAATTGGTGTGGAAATGCGTAATTTTGCCTTTATTCTTATTTTTCTTACGATTGAGATCACGCGATACTGAAAAATTTGCAGACGGCAAAAAAAGTTGTCCAAATCTGGTAGACGAAAGTGGTTAAGACAGTTGTCGGTAACGGGTGAATGTGGAGAGCAGTGTATGCTCGTCGCGTACATGTATGGATACAAATATAGATATACTCAATCTGACCTCTTCAATACGAATGGACGCTGCGCGTACACTCATTAGCGTCGCGTGAAACCAGTTGGTGATGTAATGCCCCTTTTAAGACACTCGTTGTTGACACCCAACATGGCACTGACTTCCCACACGAGAATTCTTTTACCTGGACACCCACAGTTTCTTCTCGACCCACTGTTCACCTTCGACGCTTAGTTTATCAATCTGAATAAGATGTATCTGTTTTATTCGAGAACCACCACCACCGGTTCGCAGAGTTACAGTGACAAGGTTTGTTTCAGCGTGTAATCGATGTCGACTTTGCGAGGATTTCTTGAACTGTCAATGTGATTTTGTGCCGGCGAGTCCGTGTTCATGATTCACGCGTTGTTGGAGTAACGAAACTCGAATTTTCGACGAGAATTTCCTTTCTTCTTTTCGTTAAACTTATTTGAGTCCCAATGTTTATTAGAAAAATGGTGATTTTTTAAAAATCGGTTTGTCATTTGTGCGTATCGAGATGGTCGTCAATTTTTTACTGTTTCAATTGCAGGTTCACCGGATAAGTCAGTTAATGAGTGAGAGTCCCGAATCGAAAAAGCCAACGGTTCATCATATTCCGATAACATGCGAGAGCCCAACGGAAAAACGGCAAATAAACACCACTTTGCACACCTCTGTGCCCGCTCCGCCGGTCGACGATATGGAGCCGCAAAATATATCTTTCATTGGTAAGTCTTCCAACTCACAATATTATACTGTTTCTCTCATTCTGGGTTCTTGAAAAGTTTCTAATATAGTCTGAAGGTGCACTTCTCAAGCTTAAAAGAAAAAAAATAATCTAAAATGAAGTAACGTCCTCATGAAGCATAATTAAGAAAATTTCTTCACTATTTTTTTTTTCTTACGCACGTCATTATTTCAAAGGCATTTATCGTTACAAAGTGAAATTAATTATTTTGCAAATTTTCATATCTATTTGTTGGGATATCGAATATGATAACTTCTTGAACTAGATAAATAGATGCCAGATAATGCATGCCAGAGGGATCTTATTTTTATTTTATAATCTAACAAAAAAAAACACCTCCCGTGAAAAATGTAATATTTGCGCGCCTTAATATTTGAGCCGTAATTCCCAATTATTTGTAGACAACCAATCCGTTTGTTCTTTTCGAAATAAGAATATTCCGAAAGTAAGAAAAATGATTTTTAAAATAATGAAGAAAAGAAGATAAAAATATTATGTATTCACAGGAAACGACGACGATCTTCCGCAAGGAATTCGGGCGTTGCACATAACATCCGGCAGCCGCACATACAAAATACCCTCGCCGACGAGATCCGCGATATCGCGGAACCCTTTTCAACCCCATCCGTCGTTGCGAGAAACGTCGCCGTCGCCGTCCGCGACACCGGAGGTGACGCCGCTGGATCCTACCGCGGACGCTAGCGAAAAGGGTTTCTACATCGTGTTTGAAAATGACGCGCCAAAGAAACCGAAACCAACCCTTAGGTCGAAGAGGGCATCGCCGAAGAAGGAACGAAACGTATCTTCGTTCATCGAGCAAGAAGACTTCACGGTGCGTCCGGACTCACCACCCAGCAATTCGACCCAGCGACAACGTCAACTGGAGGCCCAGCGAGATCTCGAAAAGGAGAGACAACGGCAAGCCGAAGAACGACAGCATCAAATGCAGGAATTGCGGGATAGAGAATTGCAACGAGAAATTGAAAGAGAACGACTGAGAGATATGCAAAGAGACAGTAGCGCCGAAGGCAGACAAGCGTCGGGCGTTGGTCTCGTTATTGGAACGCAGCTAGCTAATCCTGATCCGGTGAGTTATTTTTTTAAATCCACTTTCAGAACGATAATATTCGATATTGTAACCGAAAATGAGCATTTATCCATTGAAAATTCACTTAAGTTATTTTTGTGAGGTGTAATTAAGATTAATTATTACATTAAAATGGACATTTTCATATTTCTGCTAACAATGCTGAATAATTCTCGTAATTTTGTTGTACTCTTCTAATAATCGATAATTATTATGTGAAAAAAGTGTTTAAAATACATTTTCATTGAATGAATTCTCGTCTCTGATTGCAATGCACAAGCGATTATTAAAAAAGTAAAGAGTGATAAATCGTTGAATGGAAACTCTTTTCATTTGTATTCAGAATTCGCTCGACGAAATGGAGCGAAGAAAGGAGCGAATCATGCTATTGTCGCTGCAGCGAAGACAACAGCAGGAAGAATTGAAAGAGAAGAAGGAGGCGGAGGCTCAAGCGAGAAGGGAACAAGAGAAGTTGAAGGAGGAGGAACGAGCTCGAAAGAAAGAAGAGGAAAGGCAAAGAAGAGCTGCCATTTTGGAACAGCACAAACTAAAGAAAGCGATCGAGGAAGCTGAGCGGGAGGTAATAAATACAATAGATGTAGATATTTAAATCCGCCTTGAACATTTTTTAATGGAAACTATGAAGAGATGGCTATTTGTTTTTAGTAATGCGGCTATTGCATAGTTAAGGCAACCATAACATAGTCGCATAGACTTAAAATGAATACTCGTTGTATTATAAAAAATTTTATTACACGGAGTAACACATTTTTCTCCGAAGTTTTAATGTATAAATAAGTGTATATACAAGTGTAACGTAAAAATATTTAACGCTTTATAAATGACGTTCAAAAAGTCATGTTTAATAAAAAAAAGTATCAAAATGTTATTACATAATTGTATATTATATTCAGTATATACATTTGTGCATAAAAACTTCCGATGATGCAGATTCATTTTCTGAACATAAAAATGTTGTCTATTAAGTAGCTATAAAGTGGACTGTGAATAGGCAGTTTATAGCTATCAGATTTTTTTTCTGAGATATATCATGTCTATAACCTCGAAAGTATTACATTGATCTACATTTGATCGACTTGTAGGGTAAGGTCATCGATAAAGAAATCCTCAATGCCATAAAACCCACAAAGCGTATTAAGACTGCACCGGGTCGTCCGCGTCCGAAGACGATTCACGTGGACGCTAGCTCGGAACTTGACTCCGGAACTCTCTCTAGTCGGGGGAAGAAGGGTTCTTCCTCAAATCTCAGCACAGGTAAGTTTGCCCAATCGCCGGTCCAGCCATGTACAAACACCGCAAGTATCTTGGAAATGAGGAAAAATGTAAACACCAACGAATTTGAAATCAAAGATTTATAAACAAAAAAATAGACTGAAATCCCGGTTAAAAATTCTCCAAAGCTCGCAAAAAGCAACTATTCTTTTTACTTATATACTCCTATGGCCTTTTATGAGCCTCGATTAAAAAATAACTAAAAAAATGAGCTAATTTCCAAGATATTCTTATCAATCGCTCATGTTTTATTGTGATTTTTTGTGATAATTTCTATAGAGATGTTAATGTCGTAACTGCATCGATCCTTGCATGGCAAATTTAAAGCAGATGAGTCTTTTTCGTTTACACGTTTTGAGCCGTTGTTTTTTTATGCAAAAAAGATATTTATTTGTTGTGTGTTTTACACTTGACAGATCCACGAGCTCTCGATTTTCTCGCCCAAGCTAGTTTGTCAAACTTTGTGCTATTTTCGATGTTTAAAGATAAAATGATTATTGAAAAGTTTTCCAAACTATATAATAGTTCCATTCAAACAATACCAATAGTAACTTCATTTTTTTAATCCAACACTTGGCGTCAATATGCAACTGCATCTCTTGATTATTATTGTCAACTATCGCGGATTAACTAGAATAGGTTAGAAAATATGAGCCACAAGATTTTGTTTTCCGCACTAACACACTTACTGTAGCGACGCTGTCAGCAACTCCGATGAAGCGCGACTACTACCGAGGCTCGCAGGATAGTCTCACTGCCGCTCACCTTGAGGATCGAAGACCCGGTTCCCTGTATAGGGGTGGCAGCCTCAGGGGTACGCACAACACGCACTCTTCCACTCACAATTAACCCGCCATCATTCGCGCTATTATGAGATTCTTTCGCTGAAATTATACGCGTTTTTAACGAGCATATCCAAATATTTGACTATTTCCGTATATTTAAAAAAAAATACCCATTCTCCAAGTGGTCATGGTCGCCATATTTTCTGAAATCTCCTGCATTAAGTACGATAAATAACCATGCATTACAAAACGCCAAGATTCTCTGAGAATACGTTATTGAAGAGTAATATATAATCAGTTTCCTTAAAAATATTCATATTTTTCATTCGATAAACTTAATCAAGTAAACACTTTTTGTCGAAATTCTACAAATAACGTGAAAGTATCGAAATTATAAAATTTGATGCGAGTAATGACGGATTTACGAATACAATATACTTTGAGCAGTAAGGAACTTTCGAAAAGAAACACCAACTTACTCCAACATAAACCACGTCAAAATTTTAATTATTTTTTGATAAATTTGTTGATTTTTGGACGTCGAGTTTTATATACAGTGGAATTTTGACTTTTCCTACACTTCTCGCCTACCCTTGAAAAGAAATGTATCACAAAATACAATTTATGTCAGAATGGCAACAAAAATTTTATTGATGAAATCTTATGTTTCCTTCATACTACAAGGTATAATTATTCTATGATTATAAGATTTTTTGCTTAAGAATTTAAAATCGTGGTGAAAGCCCTTCAAAATCTTTCAATACAAAAAATTACACGAATTTTTCTTTCACGGATATCCGGCACTTCAGTATGTTTTAAGTGTATTTGACCTTTTCAATCAGTTGTTGAACATGTCAAACATACTTAATCACAAATGACTGGTGGCTCGAATGCAGCGAAAGGGCAGAGAGAGACGACGGAAAAGAAAAAAAGTTATTCCACTGTATATATTTGCGTGTAATGCACATTTTTTTCCTTTCGATGTAGCATGTTTTTTGACGTATTAATAGCATTGTGTAGCTGATATATGGTTCTGATGTTTATATTAAAAACGTAACATAGTAATTCCCAGAGTTCAACTAACGGATCTTAATAGTTTTACCCTTATTTTAGTATCTTCCGTAGATTCGCCGGACGACGGTAGAGGTTCGTCGCCGTGCCAAAGCTCGAATCAACTAGGACGTCGTGGTTCCTACAAGACATCACGAGGTGGGTTCGATGTTTCCATGTTTCCTTTTACGCTGAATGAATCGAATGCTCGACGCATATCAGTAGTTAAATTGCAGGACACGTTGGTGACATGACCGGCTGTCTTAACGCCGCAAACTTTGGTCGTTAAATATTTCTTTAATTATGTGCGTGCGCCTGCTGTTCGTACTTACGGCAAGTGATGAATACGCCCTTGCTGAAAGTATCGAGTATATATGTGTGATAATTTTGTTGTTTCTATTTATTTTTTACAAGTAGCGCCTTGTAGAAGAGTTGAGTTTCAGTTGATAAGCAACGTTGCTCCGCACCAAGCTGCACCGGCTGTAATAATTTTTGACGTTACCTGTGGACATGGCTGGTAGTTAGACACGTATCTCTGAGTCGCCCCCCGGTTCGTGCGATTCGATGCACGAACGAGAAGCATATCCGGCATACGGAAATAAAAAGCTCAATGAATAATGTTTATTTAAAATTGTTCGGCCCGTGTAAATGCCGTGCGAGTGTAACAACGGAAACGTTGCATTATATTACAGATGCACAGGAGCCTAAGCAACAGGTTAGAGGCAGGCCTAAATACTCGACTTACCAAAACTTTAAGGGGAGAAAGTCTAATTCGATGATGAATTTGTGTGGTAAGAAGCACCAGTGACTTGGACATAAGTTTATAATACCCGATTGTTTATAAATCCCATATCTGTTTTTTCTCTACGTGCAACAAAGCAGCATTTGTGTGTACTCATCCCATTACACCATACCAAACTTTTTAGTTAGGCGATCATAGTTTACACATAGACGCATGGGCACAGGCCTCGAGCGCACAGGTGGCAGCTTTAACACCCTCACATTGACACCAATTTTAGCACATTATTTTAAGAATCTAAAGCCAAGATGGGCGCGATATAATTTTCTTAACGATTTTTTTTATTTTTTACTGACGATCTCCCACTATTTTACTGAACAAACTTTCATCCAATTAAAATTTATCAGTAATTCGAAAAGCTTCGTATAACAGCCATGAAATTTGATTTCATTTTTAATTGATAGAAGATTAAATTTAGTCCATCTTTGTTTCAAAATCTCATCGGTGCATTGTTGCCAGTAATATGTTATTATTATTTTTTAATTACAATAATTCATGCATTTTTTTTTCTCTTTTGGTTGCTCGCCACCGATGGGATTTTGCATCGTAATCGATAGAATAATTCATTTGGTACAATAGGTACGGTTCAGGCCGCGGCTTGATGGGCTTCTCGTTGTACAGCACTGGTTATGGCTCCTGGTATATCTCTCAGTGTATTTCAGATTAATGTTGGTGGTTCCGGTTTTTCCGAATTAATCACTTTTCCAAGCTAACTCACGTTTAGGTAACCGCGTCATGATATATCGATCCTTTTATTTATGTAATTTAACATACTTATTCATCGTATTTCGCCTGAACGTTTACGTTTACAGGCCATGGAATAGTGCGACTTTGCACACGGAGAGAAAAGTTTGGGAGTAATCACTGTATCGGTGGGATAATCGAAAAATGTTCTTGAACTCCAGTTAAATTTCTTCGTGACACGTTCCTTGAATTCACGATAAAATATCTGCTGCACAATGTGCCAGTATATAAGCTCACATCGAGGTGTCTCAATATTTCGATTATTATTTGGTATTCAGAAGGCAAACAGATTCATAATGAGTCATATCGTGTAGTGTTAGGGTTTCTTCTGAAGATTTATATTTTTGTTTTTAACGTTGATTTGATTGTCACTGCAATCTATAATTTTTCTTGCTTTTAATGTCTTTGAGATATTTTGCCAAGGTTTGTTTGTCGTAGATATTCTCTTGTGAGTTCAAGGAAAAATGTACTTTTTTTTTTTCTTGTGGCTGCTCCTCAAAAATTCTCTCTGTGCAGGTTCAAATTGTACTTGGCAAATCACACTTTTTAAACGTGAACTATCAACGTTTATAAAAAATAATCTCATAAATGGATAATTCAGACTAGTTGTTTACGTCTTACCTGCGTTATCGTCCGTAGCGATTTTCGATATTCTCAGAATTAGTTTCAGTGAAAATCGGTCACTAGTTGATGCTAGTAAAGTATAGCAGCGCAAAAATTAGATAATTTAGTGACGTACAATCGTTAACCCTTTAAATCCCGTAACAGTTTGACTAAAACCAGCATTAGTGTCTAGTGTCCGAGTTGATGGAAAATTGCCATTTGGAAATAATCATATTTCCAAATGGTAAGACCAGGTTCTAAAGGGTCAATGTATTTTGTACGCTAGCTCGGGAAATAAATATTCTGAGATTCATCAAGATCGTTTAAAAGTTGAGGAAGTAACAAATGATATTTTTTAACTAGACGTGTAACAACCGTCGATAATAACTGGTGGAAGAACTTCTTAATGTCGATGGATCGTTATTAAGATTTTGGGCTTTTTAATTTTAATGACCAAACTTCTTTTAACGAAGCTTGCTCTCTCTCTCTCTATTTATCGACTCTCCGTTTCTCAAGCTTTCTTCGATTTTTCATTATTTAGATACGGACAGTGGTCTGGGGCGGCAGACACCTCCGAGAAGAGCACCGAGTCCCGGGATGGGCAGCATGCGGCATTTGACTTCGCCTTCGGGCCACGGCTCGCTACCACCTGGTCTTATGACCAAGAGAAGAGGCTTCGACGATGGCAGTAGCGATATCAGCAGTCAGTCATCGATGATGGATTACAATGGTTATTATTTTCCTACAACCAAAATACTTACCACAAGATTTATGCAGAGCAATTTTTATTTTCAAACTCCTACTTTAAAAGATAGAAAGCCATAAATCTGGTTTAAATGTAATCAATTAACCCCACCGGTTGGTCAATTTATAAATAAATCCTTCGGGTTCATCCAAAAAAGAGGGAATTATTTCAAAAAAAAATTTCTCTGCGAAGGAAAGTGTATATCGGTAATGAAAAAAAGAGAACACTTTTTTTACTGACTCGTCCCCCTTAAATATAAAGCCAGCATTGCATGATCCTCAACTTCATTTGACGTTACAGGTCCGCGTCTCTTCAAGCAACCAGCAACAAAATCGAATCGCAGTATAATGTTGAACGCTGTTGAGTATTGCGTCTTCCCTGGCACGGTTAACAGAGAGGCGAAGCGAAGGGTGCTGGACGAGATCTCGAAATCCGAGAGCAAACACTTCCTCGTATTGTTCAGAGACGCAGGATGCCAATTTCGTGCTCTCTACTCCTATTGTCCCGAAAAGGGAGAAGTTACAAAACTATATGGCACCGGACCCAAACAGGTCATCGACAACATGTTCGACAAGTTTTTCAAGTAAGTACTGTACCATCAAAATTTAGTTTAACTGCATCACGTAAAAAAAACTTTCTATTATTATTATTTCTTCTTCAATTTGCTCTGAGGATTCATCTAAAAATGTTCGTGCAAACCATTCGGTCTCTAATAGTCACTCGCGCTCGAAATAACGAAATATTGTATGTCTTATAAATGATAAATACAAAATTTCAACTCTGAGAAATCGATGAAAAAAAAAACATTGGTTACAGCGAAATCATAAATATCCTTGATTTACAGAATACCAAATTATTAACCGAGAGCAATAAACAAAAAATATATATAAAAATGGGAGACAAACGTTGTCCCACGTGATAGACTACAATTGAGCGACTTAACGTGGTTTTTCGTTATTCCAGATATAATTCCGGGGGGAAATGCTTTTCTGAAGTTCACACGAAGCATCTGACTGTCACCATAGATGCCTTTACGATACACAACAGCCTTTGGCAAGGCAAAAAGATGAATCTACCAAACAAGAAGGACATGGCCCTCGTCATATAGTTTTACACAAGTGTCACACCTAACATTACGCTAAATAATGCCCTCTGTTGTTCATAGTTACTATTTTAATACAGGCCCATATTAAATTAATGCAAACGTTGCGTTCTTAGTCAATTTTGTAAGGACAGACCGCTCGATGCTGGTACGTTTGGCAGCGGAAGCCTAGTATCTTCGTTAACAATCGGAGATCTCGTCGTTTCTTAGCATCAATTTTTTTACAAACTTTTTTTCTTTACAATCACTTCGTTTTGTTTTCTTGTCTTTTTTTTTTTAATATATATTTACGCTGCCAGCATCGATCGAATAATTATAAGAATACCAGTATCTACAATAGGAATTGTTTGTCGACGATTAGCTAATATCAATCCCCCCTCCTTCGCGGACTAACTTACGGCAAATCAACGCCTTGCAATTGTGCAAATTTATAGTCTTGTGAACAAAATTATCACGCGTAAATCGTTCTACGGAAGAACGGGAGAAAACGAGAATTCATCACGCGAATCAACGGATCTTGGCGTTTCGAGCAAGGATAAAAAGTAAAGAACTGGTATTACGATTATGACGTGCATCGATCTTACGAATAATACGTCGAATTCGAGTGTTAAAATCCGAATTGACATCATCACGCACGTTCCCTCCTTCCCAACATCCACGACTGTTGACAGTTCGTGTTCCGACTATAGTGTAATTTGTAATTCGCTTGTTGATATTGTGTATGAGCAGTTCATGAACAAAGATAGTTTTGTAAATAAATAAGTTGATCACAGTAATGAAAGAAATACCAAATCAGCCTTACAGTCAATCTGGGCGTAATAATTTTGTTTCTCTTTGTTGTTTTTTAAAAATATTGTTTAAATACTCGTCGCGTCGTGTATCTCAGTTGCGGCTTTTTGGACTTTTTCTCTACGAAGCTATCGAGTTGCTGCTACCGTTGTCGACGCGAGGACTTTGAATAATGTAATTGCGAGCCATTGATCTAGATGACAGGCCTCATTACGCAGTATTGACAGTTAGTAAGACTTTTTTGTCTGGATTAGCGACGAAACCTTCTCACTAAGTTGACCATCGGCTGTGGATTTCCGTTTGAAATTTTCAGCGCGATTCCAGGTGATAGACTCAAGCGCACGGGTTATATAGTATTTTTCCGGAGAAGAATCAGAGCGATGTAAAAAACGATCTGTGCCATACTTGCTCATGAGGTTTGAGGCTCTCATGGAATCGCTGCTTCGCAAAAACAGCATGAAAAACATTTATTACAGGAGCAAACTCGATGATTTGAGAAAGTTTGAGCGGCTCGGTTAAATCAGAGCTTAAGTTTTGTAATCGTTTTTGTAGTTTCATTAATTAAATGACAGTAATGGATTGTGATTTATGGAATGGCATGCATCCCTGAGACATACAATCGTTAAAACCAACGGATTTGAATTAGACATTAACTAGTTTGTTTGCTTAAAAATATCTTTTCGGTGAAATGATTTGTAGAATAATCTGTGATTTTCTTTAGCAATTCTAAAGTTCGACTGTTCACTCTGTTTCTCAAAAGATGTTCTTTAAATTAGGCATCTGGACATTTGATAGTGTTAATTGTTTAAAAAATTTAATACGTTTGGTTTCGTAAAGTATCTTTAAAGTAACAGAATGGGCAATGTTACGTTATAATTGGTAGGAAATTACGTATTACTCAGAAAAAAAAACCGACCAAAAGTGTACTTTTTTATAAACTTCCACTGATTAATTTATATTTCTTGTAAATCTGTTGCTACGGATGTTTCTTTGACATATGTTAAATTGCGCATGGCTGTTCAACGCGATCAATTAATCGGTAAAAATTGGTAAAAACGATGGACAATATTTATCACTGATTTGACTACTGCGAAGAGCTCCAAACTTCTTAATGTTCACGCAGTCATGTTCTTCAGGATAATGAAGCGAGTTAGAAGTAACGATAGTGTGCAGATTGACCTAAGAGAGACATTTCACATTAAACTTGTAAAAAGAAGAAGAAGAAAAAAAAAAGAATTTCATGGCTCCTCTATAAATGCAGTGACGGTCGTGTATGAATTATTATTGAATAATTGTTCGACATATCGATTTTCCATGTTCTCCACAAGGTTCAGTAAAATTCCTCGACTCTCGTGTTTATTGTGAATGTATATCGCGTATTTTCATGAGACGTAGGCAAATGTTAACAAATTTCGATCCAATTAAGGATATCGATGAAAAGAAATAAAATGGTCCGAAATGACAATATTGATTATGCGATAAACGCCATAAATGAAGAAGAATAAGAGACAAGACGAAGTTGCACGTCGCGATGAGCTCCGCTAGCAAAAAACAAAAAACGAAAAACAAAAAAGGGAAAAAGAATATGACGAAGTGGTCCATAAAGGTGGATGAAAATAATAAAATATAGTCACTAATGTTTAAGAGTCGGCAAAGCCGACGACGGTCGACGAACGAGAAACAAAGTGTGTCAGCTAGGAATCATTACGAACGAAAGCCACTAGATTCGAAATCAGTGATCGCTTGCGCTTCATATTTATATTTTTCAAGAGATGGAAAATATTGTTAGTGAGCTGTACGAGAAGCGGGCGTGTAACGAGCGGGGAAACATTTTTTTCGAAGAAAGTATATAGCAAAGAGGGACGACAATTTTCAGTGCGACGTGTGTATATGTGTGAGTGAGTACGCTGCCGAAAACCGCGCTTACTAATAATAACGATAATGATAATAATTAAAAAAACGATTACCCTTTATGTAATAATCCTTCATTTTTATCGTCATCAAAAAAGGAGAGACCTTCGTCAAGTAATAATTTTTCAATTTATCCATGTCTGTAAATATTATGTTTTTATATGCATACATATAAACGATAATACTACTCGATGATATATTTATTAAGTACATCAAGTAAGATTTGGGTCATATTTTACTGTTAGCATCTTGCAGCGAATGTCATCAATAAAAAACATCAATAACCCATTGCCGACAGACTTTCATTGCGTTCTCGGGCTTCGGCGGGAAATCAGGTAGTTCGCTCTAATAAAGCCGTCTCAATATATATATTCGCATTTATACTTTTTACACGACAGTTCATTGTCTTGTTAATTCATTATTCTTTTTTTTTCTTGCAATTACAATATATTACAATTTTTCGATATTGCTACGATTAGACATATAAATATTACAAATATTTTCGTGGAAAATCGCGTTTCCATAAGCGAAGGGCACTTTTTACAAGACACTTGACTCAGTCCAAAATACTTCATGCTCTAGCTCTATGCTTCATTATATTATTTTTAAGTGCGGTTAAAGAACGCGCGCTCTTCAACCGCCTAACGAAGTACCATCGTTTACCTCGTCGTTAGTTATACTATAAAAGTACAAAACATAGTCTCGTTTTATTCGGCTTCATAATGTTCTCTCGATCGTTAATAATAATAATTATTAATTAATAATAATAATATAGTAATAATAAATAATAACGTGTTAAATACTGATGTACAATGGCGGCTGATGGGACTCACGGTGAACAATTGTAATTATTTATCTATATGGCAGTGAACGTTTCTACTTACGATTAAGATCTCGAACGCGAGTATATACGATATAATGTGTGATGAACTCGTTTCTTCTTACATTTTTGCCAGTGACACTGGCAGGGTCTGGTTGTGGTTTCGTGTAAGCGTCATTTACCTTACAGCAAAATTGTGTTTTGTTCTTTTGTTACGTTTTAGCATCTTTTGGCTTCGTTAAGTCTTACGGTCTTACAAGTGTCAACTGATATTTCGGTCTCTCCGAAAAATGGCACGCGGCGATTCGATGCAATTCTGCACACATGGTAAAGAGTCTTGCAGTCTCAAAGTTCCGTACCAATATTAGTCGGACCTGAGACTCAAACTCATCGACTTCTCACATTGTAAATTGTCTGCATAGGACTTTTGTTTACTGATCATTGAACTGGACACGAACTTAGATGAATATTGTGCAGCTCCGCCATATCCGTCCAGTCTCGCCTTTCACCACCGATCATCACGTTTCGTATGCAGCCGTTGAAGTGATCCCGTGTTATTAACGTTCCTTTTGGAGCGGACGCTGAAAATGTTATGTATTCGAGTTATTCATCGAAGATCTGATCTGACTTTTTCATTACGTTAAATACTAACAATACGAGAAATGGAATGATTAATTACTCGAGGCAACTAAGAATACAAATGGAAACAAAAGTCTGAGAGCGACTACAGTTATTGAAATATTGAAATAGATATTTATTTCAGTATTATTTACTGATTTTAATGGCCTGTATTTAAGAAAATCTAAATGCATTTTTCTTTTACCGTTTCTAGGGATTCTGCCAGCTATTTTTTTTTTATGGATCGAGATAATCATTATGTTCTTTAGCACAAAATATTTATTAATTTTTACCTGGTAAACCACCGATGTATAGAGGACTCGACGCCACAGAAGCCATGAAATGTTCGTTGACATTAGCGGGCAATCCGTACTTCTGGTCGAGTTCATCAACCTTTAGAGCCAGTTCTTCGTCATTGTAGACCGCCTGGATTCTATGCCACCGATTATCGCACATGGCATAGGGACTAGGGAAGTTTTGCTCTACGTAAAGTGGATTATCGTCTCCGAGATCACCGGACATAATGATTTTGCCATTATTCAGCTCCAGAGACAGAGATGGCGATCCTCCGGGTGCCGTTATCGACAGCAGCACACCGGATGGTTCAGATGTCCGGAATTCCAGTTGAAGTTCAAGCACTGCTCCCAATTCAAAGTCTTTTTCTAAAGTAAAATATTATCATTAATTTAGTTTCATTAAGAGATTTGTTTAGTTTTTGATTGAATTATGACTTTCAAGTTCGCAACTACGTAGAAAATGCACAATCAACTAATTATATTTTCTGTTTTTCGTTTATTTTTGTATCAATCGTCACTCTTAACTCATTTTTGTTTTTTCCAGTTGACAAACAGATAGAAGTACCGTTTTTGGCCATCAACTGGATTTATTTGTCGCCATAAATATTGCACGTAAATTACCGGGATGGCCAAAATGGTACCAAAGAGCTTTCAACATAATTTATTGAACAATCAGGTATTTAAAGCATTGCATATTCAATTATAAGCTTTCTTTGATTCAATAAAAATGATCTCACTTAGTAATTTGAATGGATTAAAGTAACGATGTATTGATATATAGATTTTTTGAGCGGCCACAAATGTGTGCCTCACTTATATATTTTATATTTCTCATGCGTATGATCAAATTTTCTTACTGTATATCGCATAAGCTTCATCTTGGAAGTATGCACCGCTCTCAACACTCGGAAAACATTGTCCGACGTTGTAAGCTCTGCTTGTGGAGCCAACCATGTCGTAGATGTTGCCATTGATTCGAAGCCCTCTTATACAGCCTTTAAGGGTCTCCAGTTTCACGACCACTTGGTCGGGCAATGGTGTCCCGCTTTCCGGCAGACCACCGATATACATCATCGAAGCCAGTCCGATTTTCTTGGGAACTTTCACGTTTCGCGGAGTCTGAGTGTCGACAACCATCGTCAGTTTCCTCTCGTCGTGGGTGATTACAACGTGGTGCCAGTTACCATCGTTGAATGGGGTCTTGAAAAGCATCTCTTTCTTCTGTCTACTCTTCACCATTAAGAGAAGCTGACCATCGCGTATTACCACCATCAAATAATGCTTTAGCCTTATTCCCTGAAATGTTGTGTCATCATTATCTATTTTTCGTTATTATCAACTTTTAAGAATAAATACTAGAGAGGAGACCACAAAAATCGCAATTGACAATGCTTTTTGGTAGTTTTCACAAATGTACATGCGATCCAATGAAAATTTTAAGAGTACTGAGTTGTAAGAAATGCTTATCTTGCCTTTTCATTGTGAATAAATGACAGCAAATTTTTCAAAAATGTACTTATTACAGACAAATTTTTAAAAAATGGTCTACTTTTAAAAATGTTATACTTTGCACCAATTGTTGTAGGTTGTAAATTGCACAGGTTGTACATTATGACATAAAAAAAAAACATTTAAATTCGTATTGAAACCAGTTAGAAATGAAAATATAATTCAGGTTACATTTAGTCAGTGGTCGGAAGTTGTTTCATTTTAAAAGAAAACTTACCGGAGTGATGAAAAGCAATCCATTAGGATAATAAGTTCTAAAGTCGAACTCGATAACGTATTTCTTCTCCCAGAATTTCTTGAAATTAAGATAAAGCTGTGTATTGCTGTGAGGCTTGTCTCCAAATTTAAGAGCACCGGGTTCCAGTGAATAGTATGGAACTTTTTGGCAACCTTCCGGCTGCGTCGACATTCCGCGGGAGAGCGAAGCTGATGGTGCGTAACTTGGCGGATCTTTTCCCATGTTCGGTCCAGCTCTTCCGATGAGTGCGTGATCGAAAGTTGTAGCATCGTCGAACCTTAAGATTCTATAACAATATAAAAGTAATTGTTTAATCATTTTTATTAACTGTCACAATTTTATTTACTCCACTCGGTGCGATAATTGAAGTTTTTCGCACTCTATGAAGTGAAACTTTTTGCAATACTCGTTGGAAAAACTTTTTTGTACAGCATGACGCTTGAGAAAATTTTGTAAAAAAAAAAAGAAACGATTTATTCAATTTGCTAATAGTATATATAGTTAAGAACATTGCAAAATTTTATGTCGAAATTCAATGTATTATGAAACTTTCTCACTTCGCAAAATTTAACTGCATTTTTTTCAACACAATTTTCCTCTCTTGTATCTTAATGCATTATTTATGTACTCCGTTACTTACTCATCATTGAATATTGCATCCTTGATCGCCCCATACAACGGAACTCCGGTTCCTATCATCTTCGTATTGTTTATTAGAGCAGGTAGTCCACCGAAGAACAAGCCTCCGTTTGATTCTGGTGCTCTCACGGCGAGTGCACTAGGAAGCATACCTCCGCCTTGATATGCATCATCGACTCTCAGCTCGACTACCTTCCTTTCCTTGGAGACCGTAACCGAGTGATATTTTCCATCGTTGTAGGTTTTATTGGACTGAAGAGTCAGTTCACCTTTTCCAGCATTTAGTCGCACTTGAATCTGACCGTTTATGATGGCCACAGAGTAGTAAGAATCCTTCTGGAAGTAAATAAAATCGTATTAATAAATTGATTACACGTTTTGCATTCATTAACCCGTATATTACATACACAAAATACATATGAAGCATTCTCTGTCAGACATGATATTTTTTAATCCAATTAATATCTAACACCGTAGCTAAGCAAAAGTGTAAAGGAAAAACGATATAGAAATTCTCGAATGTCTTTCGTCTATCGTAGAGATTTTGTATCTTTGGAATGATTATAAAGATGTTACGGTCGAATAAATTAATGACGACTCCGAGTATAGAAAACAACAAGCAGTCACGGTCTAAACTATTTATAAATTTTCGATCATTATCAAACTTTGCTGTCAATTGTCATTCACGTGTAAATTGATTTAAAAAAACAGTTCATTACAATTAGTTAGAATTTTTCTGCGAAAGGACTTACGTTGACGTCGATATCGCCATTCTTAACATTATTCAATCTCTCCTCTTGTCCCTGGAAGGTAGATAACAGCAGGACAGCTTCATCTTGCATAGTACGGAAAGAGAAGCTTATGCTCGATGAAACTTTCTTAAGAGTATAGGAGCGATGCTCCAGGTATCCGTCTCCGTAGAATCCGACGATCCTTGGAGGCTTGAACGAAAAATTATTATTTTACAAACGAAATTTTGAGCTTTTTAAGAATTGTAAGGAAATATCGTTGTACCTTGTTGCCGCATGTGGGCTCCACTCCGTAATACTGTTCAGCCATAGGATCGTAGCCCTCTTGGACAACGACATTGGACATACATCCAAGGAAGCTGACCTGAGACGGCAGATGGAGATTTTGAGCACGAAAACTTGGTGGTACACCGCCGATGTAATATTTCGCTTGGCCCAAATCGGGTATGTCCTCTTTCTTCGGCTGAGGCGTTGGTACGCCGATTCTTTTGTCATTTTCACCACCGACACTCAAAATACACTTCTCAACATTCTTTCGGAGCTGATATTGTCGGAACGCGTCTACCTTCGTCCAGTTTCCGGTGTTGTACTTGAACGTCGAGGACATCTCCATGCTGGCATTTCCGCCGTATCCTATGTGAAGGATTACTCTTCCTTCTCGCAGGAATATCATAATATGTTGCCGCTATTAGATGCAAGAATAAAATGATAATTAATAAGTGTTCAGATTTACAGTAAATATTAATAATTTGGTTAGATGTTTTGGCCAACAAAAAGCGGACGTTTTTGGGATTGTTGTATTGATATTTGAAAATTAGTCATGGATTTTTGGAGTTTACATTTGTAGTCGTATGCACGTCACATGTATCAATCATATTTTTTCCTGTAATTACCAATCCGAATTTCGATGGAATCCATTTGTTTTTTTTTTACTAAACTCCGTAAAAGAGGTAATCTAATATTTTTATCAATAAAAAAATTGAAGAATGATAGATATCGCTTCTATTTTGAAAAATTAAATTACTTACGTTGTCCTTATTAAGTGCTAGGAATATCAAAGCATTTTCGTCGTAAGTGCGGAAATTCACGGATACTCCAAACGTGTATTTATTGTAAGGTCCTGAAGGAGCTCTTTTTCTTACAGCATATCCTTCGCCGTTGAAACTGTAAGCTATATCGTCTCTTGCATCTTCCACTCTGTAGCAGAATAATAGCAAGAGTTAAGGACAATGTAGATGAAAAGTTATTTATCTGCAACAACAAATTGGTTACCCTTCCACGCAAGCTTGACATGCGTTGTCTGGTGCAGAGGTGATAAAATTCCACAGTCCTATGGGCTTTCCATCCAGAATTACCTGGTGGATGCAGCCCGGCAGACCATTTATGGCTCTTAATTCAGCCGGTCTTCGTTGGGACTCTGGTATTCCTCCTAGCCATACGCGATCGGTGCTCGATATATCAAACCGTCCAAACTCGGAATTCGTGGAGTTTATAACTGGAAGATACCTTCCAGAGGTCGAGCCTTGTTTCCTAACGCTGAGTTTTCCCTTGTGCTTGGTTCTGTATTTTTAAAAAGACCAATTCATTGTTATGCGCATCAACTGGTTTTCGATAAAACGCCACAATTGTAGAAATTTTCAATACCGTTCAGCTTCAATGCGATACCAGAAGTTGTCATCCTGCAAATCACCGCTTTCGATTACTTCGGGGTGCATTAAAACGCCGGTACCTCCTCCAACGTTCCACACGAATCGTATTCTGCCATCGACCATTTCCAGCGCCATAAAGTCATCCTAAAAATAATTTACATTAGTCTTCAATTGATAACGATAGACATAATCATTTTAGTAAAAAATATCAAGGTGTCATTGATTGTAGAATAATAGTTGCTTTGAGTTATCTATAAATGCAAGAGTATTAAAGTTTTTTGTGTCGCTCGATGAGTTACGTTAGTTCATTATCTTTTTATGATTTTGTCATGATCAGAAAAATATTCTTGATTATTACATACGTTGATGCCGCTAGGCAGGTAGAAAAGAGCGCCATCCCTTCGGTTATTAGCGATTGCGAAGGTCATGACGATCGTATTAGTCATCGAAGGCTGCAAAGTTGTCGGTCTGTAGGAGCGCACACATTTCTTACCGTCCGAAGATTTCAGAGAGATTCGGACCTGCAAAGATAACATACCTCATGAATTGCCCTTTAGCTTCAGCTGTTATTTTTAATCAATTTAATTTGCCAATTAGAATCATTGAATTTATTATATTAAATAAATGGACTCACTCCTTCGGCTGTGTTTCTCGCTTCTGCTATTTTGTCCTTGAGTTTTTGAAGTTTGGCTGCAAGAGTATCGTTCCACCTGTCGAATTCAACTTGCCTCATTGCTGCAGCAGTCGCTAGGCTTGTTAACTTGGCGTCAGTTCTTTTAATATTGCTCTGTGCTTCTGCCACTGAGATAGAAGAAATTGGTTTAAATGCAATAAACTCCAGCTTTTGTGGAAATCTTGTGACATTAAAAAATAATACTAACGTTTTTCGTTCGCCAAACTGATCTTAGAATCACCCTCTCGTTTTAATTCTTGCAACTGCGGCTTCAAGACACTGACGATTCCTTCCTTGTAGTCGTCGATCAGTCTCTGAGACGCGTTTATGGAATCGACGACTTCGTTTGTTTCTTCTTGCGTCTTTGCCAGTTGTTCCTGGACTGTAAAACATGTGTCACATTGTACTTGAAATGTAAATTAAACCAGGGTACCCAGTAAAAAATAAATTCAATTTTTTGTGCTCATAACGAAAATGTGCTGTCCAAAAATGTCCACGAAAACATGTTTTTAATTTTTGCAGAAACGTTTACATTACATTTTGAATTGTGTAACAAATATGAAGTTGTGCAACTCACGTTTTTTACTATCGCTCTGGAGTTCTCGAAGCTTTACGTTTATCTGATTGTCTTTGATTCCAGTGCTGTTAAGAGAATCCTTGAAATCCATAACAGCCTGTTTCTGATCTTCCAACTGGCCCATCACGATCGAAACAGGGATGTCATTAGCTCTTGCTCGTTTCCACTGTTCGTTAGATTTAGCGAAGACGTCCAATGCATCGTCCAGCAGCGATTTTGAGTCGGGCCCTCCAGGAAAGACCTAGGAAATCAAGTCTATAAAACAACAATTCTTTAGCTAATTAACGTTGCGATTCTCACCTTGTAGTACGCCTCCCACGCAGCTTGCTTTGCCTCTATCGCTGATATCCTTGCGGCTCCCAAACTGTCTACAATATTTTTGTACGCTTGGCTTGCTTTCAGAGGATTGGCTGCCACATCACGACTTTCAGCGAACAGTCTAATTTCAGAAAATGGGCAATTCGTAAATGTGACGAAAATGAATAAAACATTTCTTCAATGTTAATGAAAGGCTTACGAGACATATTGATCGACGTATTCCGTAAGATTTTGAGCGTGTTCAACAGCTTTGATCACATATTTATCTTCGTACTCGTAATTAAGCCTGTAGAGAAGTTTTTCTTTCTCGTCTAGCTTCTCAGTCCAGTATCTCAATTTGTTTTGCAGTTCCGGAAGATCCTGTTGAAGTTTGTATAATGAAATATTACAGAATTCGTCGGACTAGTAAAAATGGAAAAGCAATTTTCAGACTCAAGCTAATACCTCGAAATTATTTTGACTGTCTACAACAAAGCCTTTTGCTTCCTCGTTCAATTTTTGGCCCTCACTGATGGACTCAAGAACCTCGATGTTCAAAAAATGAACTTTTCCGTAACGAAAATCTGCCTCTTCGTAAGTCATATTTATCTCGTTGTACAATCCATCGTAAGTGAAAAGTGCCTCCATCGTGTCTTCTATGTACGTGCTCAGATTTTCGAGCTTCGCTGAATAATGTTCCACTTCTTTTTTGAGTTTAGCCAAAGGTTCGGTAGCATCGAAGCGAGAATTCAACCACTCGATGAACTCTTCTGCTTCACTGTATCATAAAATTGTGTTGCACGCTATTAAGATTTCATCGTTTTGTCTGTAATTACAGAATTTCTAGTGACGAATAAATTACTTACTCGACAAATGCTTGATAACCTTTGGCCTTGGATTCCAAATGTACGCTTTTAATGGTGTTCAACAGCATTCGCGCTTCCTTCAATGCCTTTTTAATACCGATCTTCTCTCCATCGCCACCGTACAAACGAAGTTGATTAGTGGTAGCTGTAATTGCATCGATAAAAATAAGAATAAAAATACACGTAGTTTGGATGTAGAATAAATTTTAAACACAAACTTTTTAATTCTTTCAAAAAATCTTATAATGTAGACGGGATCTTTTAATCGTTCAATTTTCTCAGAATCATTGATTCAAAATTTTTAAAAGATGTCTTAAAAAATAACTGTTCTGAAGTTAATATGTTACATTGGCTACTTAAGTATTAATTTATGAGTTGATTGAAGCCGATACCTTCCAATAAATCCCTCAAATTTTTTATTTCCACGTGGGTGCTGAAAATATTATTTTTTATATCGTCACTCTTGGATCGCAGATTCAAAGCACGGCTAGTTAGATCAACCATCTGTAATGAATAATGATTCGTCAGTCAATAACCATAACCATTTGTAAGGTCAATGGGGTATCGAAAGTCCACTTACGTTCTTAAGCAACATCTCGGATTTCTTCATGAGCCGGCGGTATTCGAACCACGGCACGTTTCTGAATCTCTGCTTCAATTCCGTCTCGAGTTCCAGGGCGTCGAAGAGATTCGTGGTATTCGCGTCGATGTAAGACAATTCTTCCCATGGAGGTGGAATGTAACCGTTCGATATGTGCGCAGTTTCAATTACTAATTCTTCGGAAATCGCTTCGAGGTCGTCCAGTAAGATTCTTGTGCAATTATCGTTACACGCTGAAGCCAAGGAAAAATAAATAAAGTTAAAATTTTTTCTTCTTCTATAATTAAGGAGAGTGTAATTACGATCAATGTCTGTATGAAGAAATGTCCTGACTGAAAGATTGAATATCATCAAAGCCCAACCAAAACCCTAAAACTAAAAACTTTTAATTCATAGACTACATTACTTTCATGATGTAAGAATCAACACAGATTTCGAAATTGAATTTTTCAGAAGGTGTAAAGAGCTAAAACTGGATTTCAAAAATCAATTTGATGTTTACTTCCAACGTTTGTTCGTATATATCACTAAAAACGGAACTTAGATTTTATACCCTTAAGGGGTCATAGGGTAAAAGGATTTTTTTAATGGTTTCTTCAATATCTTTTAGGTGCTACGAGATATCGTCGTCATTTTTCCTTACGAAATTAATGTATTGAAAGGCCTGGGAATAAAAATTTGAATTTCGTACTATTTCAATCAAATGGAATGTGTTACACACAAATAAATCGTATTCATTTTAAATTAAATGTATTTGATCCAAATGTCATTTATCGATTTCTCTTAGTGCAGTTGCATAGCAATGAGCTTAATTTCACTAACTAATAGATTGGCTTTTTTTAAAACGTGTTCATTCATGATAGAATTAGGTCAGTATGTTGAAAATTGTCCATTCAGAGGACTTGCGGACTTACAAGTGCAAACACCATCGATAAAGACGTGACGAGGTGCAGTACATTCCGAACAGTCTCTTCCGGTTGAACCAGGTCGGCAATTGCATTGTCCTGTCTCCGAATCGCACTCGTCACTCGCACTTCCCGCAGCATTGCAGCCGCAGGGCGTGCAGCTTCCACCTGGAATACCTGGCAATCCGTAGTAACCATAGGCGCATCTTTCGCACTTTTCACCAGCGTATCCTGTAAATTACACGTAACACAAATTAGAAGCTTCACTCAATCACTCAAAAAATTAATTGATATTATCAAGGAAACATTATTTGATCTATCTTTTCGTTTTATCTTTGAATGACAGCTTTAGTTTATAAAAATTGTATATTTTCTACTATTGTTTCGTTAAATTACTCATCCAATTTTTTTCCTTGGCACAAAAAGCTGAGTTTACCCAATAATTATTGTTCTCATTTTATAATTTACCAGGTTTGCAATGACAGATTGGGTCAGCCTCGGGCCGGACGATACATGTGCTGGAGAATCTTTTATCAGCGTGAGGACATGGACAAGGCTTGCAGCCGCCGTAATCCGGATGTCCGTGAAAGCTGTCAAGGCAGGTTCCACAGGACCGACCAGCGGTGTTTTCCCTGCAATTCTGTAACAACAGTAACACGAATTGTGAATATTCTAACCAAATAATACCAAATAATTAGAACCTGTGATTCCGTTGACGATATCAATAATTAGTCAATTGATAGAAATAATTCTTTGATAAAAAAATAGACTAAATCTCATTCAGTCTATAAATTACATTTTTTTTAAAACGAATATCGTACAATATGCAGTCGTAACGATTTTAAAAACAACTCCGAATGTTTCCCCCACAATCCACGTCGTAAACGATCGTGAAACGATCCTGAACGTCGAATCGATCATTGAAAAATCAACTATCCTGTCAGTCGTTTTGTGGTCGTGAGAATAATCCATTTTTTTTTTTTTTCGAACTGACCAGTCCTTTTTATGTTTACCACGGTAAACATTTAATTCACCTTCCGTATTCACAGAATCAATCGATTTGACTCAGTTTTTATTATCAGTGTGATTGTATTGCATTGTTATTGTATTTTTATTTTTTTTTCGTACCAAGCAATGTCCTGTTTCCCTGTCGCAAGTTTCCGATCGTCCATTGCACTGACAGCGTCGGGCTTTTCCAATGAGTTCAATGACTATCGTGGAAGTTGCAGTGCTATTGCTGTACCACCTGTAGTAACCACTGCTGGGATCTTGGCAAGATGTGCCATTATACTCAGCAGGACACTGGCAAATTTCCACGCCAGTTGCGAGGGGTGGCGCGTGCGTGGGTGTCAGTACAGCCGCATCCAGAGAAGCCTCCAGCAATCTGCCATTCACCAACATTATTTTGTTTTTTAATTTTATTAACAGTGGAAATAAATATTATTTAAAAAAAAAAACGAATGAATGGAGTGGAGGCGTGGAGCAGCGCACCTCCGTGCTGATTAAACCTGATATCAAAAGGCTACTCACGTTGCTTCTTCGAACTCGGAATGATCAGACGCTTTCAGTAGAATGTGCTGAACGTTTTGCAAGGCTACCATCAACACTTCTCGCGATACTTTGTAGTCTGGCCTGTTCTGTATTTGCCACAGGGACTCATGAAGCCTGAAAATTATGGTCAATCAAATATCGAGATTAAACAAATTCCAGAGCCTTTAAGATCCATTTTATTAATTTTGTTTCAAAAAATAAATAAACATCTGATGCCATATTTCTGAGGACTTCTTCAATTGCTACTGCTCGCGATAACGTTAGCCAATAATTTCAACTAAATGCATGCGGAATACTGAAAACATATTCACTCTTATCATAAAGTGCATATGACATTAAAAAATCGATGAAAAACCCATAAACACTATGAATGACTGGTCCAGCTTAACCAATCGTTCAATGAACGTTGTAAAATTAGTAAAATTAAAGGTGCTTTAAAAACGTATTACAAATTCCGATGATCTCTGGAAGAGCCATCGTTTTTTCCTTCCTTTACTGATTCATTCACCCCACTTTTACGACTCATTTGGTTACCTGATCTGGAAGTGATTGTCGACGACGGGCAGATACTGATAGTATTCCAAAACAAGTTTGTTATTGCCCTGGATCTGAACGACGGGATATCGTAGATTAGAACGCAGGGGGTTACCGCCTGTCGAGGACGTTTTGAAGCGCAGAAAACCACCGTAGGACACGACCTGAACAAATTACCATGGGTAAAGATAGAATCGTAGGAAATGTAACGAAGCATCAAATTAAATATTCAGGAATTCGCGAACACCGTAACAATCTATACTCACTTTATCACCGAGAAATGACTCTGGCAATTTCCAGTACAGAGGATAACTGTAATAAAGATTTGCTGGAAGAGTGACATCGCCCAGACTTTCTGGAATAACCGACAGACCGTTCGTCACGTTGAGCCCACCGTTCAAGGACGGCAGGACTATCGAATATCCAAACTTGGTGATCTGATTTAAAAAGAGAAAAACGTGTTTAACATAGTTTCACCGGATTCAACTGTCCGTCCTATATATGTTCAATGTGAAATGTCCTTTTGGTGACATTCCCGGGTGACTTACGATGACATCATTGACCGTCTCGTTGATTCGAAGATTTCGAGGCCGGGACAACCTTCTTTGGCCCCAACTGAGCCCAGCCTGCTGACAGAGGGTAGACCGACCGAAGCAGAAACATTCCGTGCAGCCTTTGGGATTGTCCTCGGCCAAGCCGAAAGTTCCCTCTTTGCACTGATTGCATTGACGCCCGATTGCATTTTCCTACGAGCAAATATATTTCATGCATCGGTTTTCATCACCAAAAAAAATCTTACGAAAAATTCGGGTCGACCTTGAGATCGATTTGATACCACTTTTTTATTCACTAATTTGAGCGTGACTTAGTATCACAAGATTGAGTTAAACCGTAAGATTTTTGACCTACCATAAAATCGTTTTAAGAATTTGACGTGATTCAAAGGCGCTTTGAATTTTTTTAAATCGTATGTCGATTTCTTATTTTATATTGACATAATTACTTTTGTGCGGCAAGTGATCAGGGATTTTTTTTTTCTACCCCCAATGGGTTGATTTAATTAATTACCTTGCAAGGACATTGACCATCGCGATCACAATCGCACAGGCCGTCCTGACATTTGATCGTGCCGCCCTGATTGCAGTTGCAGGGCCTGCAACGAGGATATCCGTAGTAGCCGGGTGAACAGCGATCGCACCTGAGGCCGTCGAAGCCGTCACGACAGGGGCATTGCCCGTTTGCGTCGCACTGAGATCTCGTGGATCCTGGAGTGCAGGCGCAAGGCTTGCAGCCCACACCTGGTATCAGGTCATAGGAGCCTGGCCTGCAACGATCGCAGTGTTCCCCGAAGCTGAGACCCGGACAGATGCATCGACCTGTGTCAGGGTCGCAGACGTGACCGGGTTTATCGCAAACGTCGCATACTGCAAATGGGAAACGTCTTTAATTTTTTAATCGCCTCAATATATTTAACATTTGCAAATTAATTGATGAAATAAAAATGTATTTTTTCCCATTTAAGAGAAATTGGACACATAAAAAAAAATAACAAGATAAAAAATATCGTATTGAGTCTTGTTTGAAAAAATGTTACATGTAATCCTCATCAAGTAAATATGAAGCATCATTTTTGATAAGAAAATATCTGTTTAGACATAAAAAATCGTAATTTTGTCATATAGGACTGGAATAAAAATTCCAACAATTTATAAGTAAATTGAATCATCAATTGTGATACTCGAAATTAAACTTTCTTTTTACTCTGCTGTTTTGAGGCACTTACGCTGACAACCGTTCTCCGAGAATCCGTAATAACCCGGAAGACATGAATCGCAACGAGATCCACCAATGCCCGGATGACAGTGGCACTGTCCGGTTTCATGATGGCAGGATGAATTGACAGATCCCAGAGCGTCACAACCGCATGGTGCACATCCCGCGCCCGTCGCCATGCCCCAGTATCCAGTCTTCAAGTACAGCCAAATAATTAGTGAACAATTATTCACATAAACACATCAAATAAAAACGAGTAACAATACTTTAAATAATGACAATTTCAATCAATCAATCCCTCGAAAAAAAAGTAATAACATATTCTAACAGATGCTTTTGAAAAAAAAGCTACTCCCCGATATTGCAAATATGGAACGTTTTTACTTTCATATTATTTATATTTCTTATTTTCCTTCTTTTATTATTATAACGTGTGATTAAAATTATATGAATAATTACGTGCAATTTTTTAAAAGTACTTTTCTAACCACTGTAAAAAATCAAATAAACACAGAATAAAAAAGTATATTGTATCAATGTTCTTCGCGAGATTCCACATGCAAATATAGAATAAAGAATAAAATTTCGCTCGGCAAGAAAGCTCTTGTCGTCAATATCTTATATAGGCATAATAATTTACCATACTTATTTACATATAGCATCGATGTGGTAATTTACCTCGCATTGGTGACACTGTCTGCCAGAGACGTTCGGTTTACATGGACATTGCCCAGTCACGATGTCACACGTTGCAGAAGTCGATCCAACTGTGTCGCATCTGCAGCCTGAAAAAAAGGAGAAAAGGAAAAACTGAGATCAGACAATGAATCCAGGTCAGGCCGCATGCGGTGAGATGAGAGAGGTCTTTGAAATTTCACGAATAACTCTCGTGTACAGTAACATGGGCTCGATCGAAATTCAAATTTCGGGGACGCACCCGCGCGAGTATTCGAGCCTTCGCGCTGCCCTCTCGCTCTCTCGTTTCTCTGCTCCCTCACAGTTTCGCAATTAGCAATGCCACGCGGTGCAAAGCTGTACGCATTGTATTCAAATGAGACAAGAGCGAGAATCGAGTGAAAGAAATAATAAAGAGTAAAAAGGCGATCGGTTATTCGAGCGTCACAGCCTCACGAGCTAAAGTGTCGTTCGACACGTCGGATTTAGTGACGCCTGGTGAGCCTCGACTCGGCGATCTCTGTGTCTGGCATTCGAAGCAGGTGTCCCCCGCCCCGATCTATACAACGACCATACGATCGATCAATTTGTGATTATAATTTTTTCCCATCACGAATCACGAGATGTTTGTGAATAAGTAATCGATCTTCGTCAGTATTGATCGTGGATTAATTTATACTTAGTCATTAATGGGGTAAACATTTCTCCTAATCCTTCGGTAGGATAAATGCACTTTTCGTAACACTCGAGAGAAAAGTTAAAAAAAAAAAAGAAGTGAATAATTATTTTTAGTAATTTTTTTAGGGCATAAAATATTAATTTTTTAAAAGCTTCTCGTACCTTAGAAGCTTCACTTTTTTCCCTAAACAGACGATGTCTCTCAAGACGGAAATTCCTATTCTCACTTCATTATTTTATCAGTTTAACGTTGGTCTATTATGATATTCAAAAAATATCCTCTTCCATTCATGGCCATTATTACTATTCCAAACAAGTGAAAATATTAGTCTACCAAATTTGGCAATAACAGTAAAAATGTTACTGCTTTTCTTTGTGGTTTTCAGATGAAATTTATTTTCTGTAATTCCGAGGGTTCGGTACTTTCAACATTATTTCCGCCGGGACATAAATATTGTTATTAGCAGTCGTTAGGAAGTTCGAGAAATTTGATCGGATTAGCTTGTAGGCAGAAGATTTTTTTTTGACGTCAGGGAAGCAGCGCATCAGTTAACGGATTATTAGTTAATTGAAAACGTCAGGACAGTTCTCTAATCGCTCGAGCACCTTCCGCCTTGAGGCGAAGGATCCCTCGTCAAGCGAAACGACGTATTTGCGATTACCGTGTACGCCGTAACGTGTCACCCGATTAATTTATTAGCGCGCGTCTGAAGATCGCCAGACGGGAATATAGAGTATAAGCAAGTAGTGCAGGTGGTGTTCTGGTCAGACACGCTTCCATCTACTAGCTAACTACCCAACTGCATCCGGTTAAGTTTTTCTCCTTTTTTACGCCTATGTTCTACCTCTCACGGACTGGATAAATTTAACTTTGGTGCACTAGAATATATAATCATCTATATTCAGGTATGCCTATATATGTCTTGGCATGTTTCGTTGATTCTAAAATTGAATGGCGGGCAAAGAACTTTTTTTCAGTCTTGTGCATTTCTTGAAAAGTTCCGAAATAGAATCCAATTAGCCGGCCATGTGATCAAATAAATGCATACATTTTTAAGATACAAGTTTATTTAAGGGCCGAGCTTATAGAATTTATTATTTCTCATATTTTCCTATGTTAAATAAATTATATCGTGTTAAGTTTATTCAAATTGAATAAATCCTGTCGGGACAACTATCAAACACATTCATTTTTCAAACGTCGAGCTCGTGGATTTTATTAATATCAGACAGAATTTTTAAAAATCAATTTCTATCCATAAGACCGATTTTTCTATGGGGACGGTGATTTATATATATTTCACATGGCTCGAATAAAACATTTTCTGAAATATTAATTTGGTAAATAGAAATTTATGTCTAAAAATTGCGCTAAAGCCAATTCCGAAAATTATTCGCTTGAAATTTGACCCTGGAAAAAAAGGCTCTCAGATAAAGTGTTCCCCATAAATTTCCTGGATTTTCTCAAATTATTATTTTTTTGTTTCTGCACTTTCTGTTCACCTTTTTGAGGTCCAATTTTCATGGGACTTCTTTTTGTATTACCTTCATTCACATATACCGAAATCCGTTTCAAACCCGGAAAAAAATTTGTTTGGATGGTCCACAAATATTTCGCTAAAACAATCATAGCGTTGGGTTATTTGTTACCTGAGCCAAAAAAATTGTTAGCTCACGGGAAAAAAATTTGTTAAGCTGAGAATTTTTTTTAGTTAGGCTAACAAATAACGCAATGTTTTCACTATTGTATCGAAAGATTTGCTGACCTAGCAAAATTGTTTTCTCCAAAATCGTTCAGTATTGCGTTCACCAGGCTTTTATCAAACCCCAGTTATTAACGACTCCCGCGTGACACAAACACAAATTCATGTGTAATTGCACGTACGAGCTTTGGAAGCTGTCGCGATGTAGTATGTGCGCAAATCGATATCGAATCTGTAGATAATGAGTAACGCCCGTTCAGGCCTGTAATTTCGTCGTTTATAAACGAAACGCACGTTCCTCGACATCGTGGTTGTCTCGCGCTTCTGGCCACAACATGTATGGCATAGATAGGTATACGGCCGGACTTGCATCGACGCAGACCTGAGAGGAACGCGAGCGGGCTTAACCGTTTTGAAGGTAGCATTACGCAGTAAGTGATACCTGACCGCTTTTCGATTTATCGATCGATAAATTGCACGCTATTACGGGAGAGCCGCGGCCGAGGACGATCGTTAAGGGAATCGAGAAGTCCGATCTCGGGATACGGCGGAACAACTCTTCGCGGAGTAAGTAAGCGATGGGTGAGACACACAACCTGAAGAGGTGATCCATTTGACGCTCGAAGAATGTCACTGCAGTGTTATGATCATTCTTTCAGTAGAACAGACTCTGAGAGTCAGACGCGATTACGGCATACACTGTACACGGGGCATTCTATATCGGTTCGACCTTTTGGATATCATCCCCGATTTTTTGTCTTACCATATCTCTAAGAAGCAAATTTGTCGATAATTTTTCGTTGGATTTGGTTTAAAAAATTTATTTGTTTATGATTGTTTATGATTGCAGGCTGTAATAAAATAATTTTGATTAAGTTCTTACGGATCTCGTATATGGGAATATTTCTTAAACTTACGCCTGAAGGACACCACGCTTTCATTTTTTTTTTTCGAATTTTATTTAAACGAAGAATTGAAAAAGTTAGAAGTATAAAAATTCACCGCAGGCTATCGCTTGGATATTTTCATACATGTCTGGACTTCGGAGAATTATTTCAAATTTTTCCAGAGCGATTTGAAAAAATTTAATTTATTTTTTAATTTTTTAATTGGATTTATTGAAAATCACCTCTCAAAAATCGAATTCAAATTCTATCAAATTTCTTTCAGGAAAAAAGATCGTAGAAAAATAGAAGCGAGATTCGATACGCTTTGGGTCTAACACCCACAAAACAAAACAAAAACGAACAAAAAGATAAAAAAATGAGGGTGGAAATACGAGGGGTCGAAAGTCAGACCCAGGTCGAGTTGGAATGGAATGCCCTATATACTATAGATGCAGGTGTTTTTTTTCTCTGGCTGCGTTCTCACTCGCCCTGATAATAAAGGGTTTATGACTGCACTTAAAATATGCGCTCGTGCAAGCACAAAACATACCGAACACATACAGAGAATCTGAGACACGAGGCGATAAGACATCACTATATATTGTGGCAGGATCGCGCTGCATTCAGACGTTCATACTATTCATGTTCTTCGTTGATTCTTCGTAATGACTCACTTTCTGTCGCAGCACGATGGTATATTATTGGGAGAAGAAATAGTGCAGTGAAATATGAATGTGATCGTTTATGTGTTTGTTTTTTAACTTTTATTTTTTTTATTGCTGAGTCTCATTTTTCACCTTGCAGTGAAGCTAAAAATTTAATTTGGATTCATCTACATTGGGTTGATATATGATTAGCAACGCTTTTATCAAGGACCTGATGGACATTTTTTATACGTGGGATACTTTGTGAAAATTGGCATTAAAGAAATAATTATACTTTTGTCAGAAATTTTTATGCGTAAATTTGTAGATCAATGGCATATTGAGCATGTTGAAAAATTCATTTTTAATATAAAATTATTGTAACATTACTATGCAATTGTATATTAAATAAGGTATACCGATTCCTACCGACAAATGTATGTTAATTTTAGGAGCCCTTTTGACAATATGTCCAATACTTTTCATTGGTTTTCCAGGTTTTTCCAGTTTCTTAAATCTTTTATTCTAGAAAGCGCCGAATTTTTTTAATCAAACTTGATTATTACAGGAAATAAATCTCAATTTGACACCAGCAGTTAATGACATTTAAAAAAAAAATCTAGTTGATAATTTCCATTTTTCCATAAGAAAATAAAAAATATTTTCTACTACAAATTGTAATGGAGACAACGACAAAATATTTGCTAAGGTGGAAAAAAATAATAGGCCGAATTAAGGTGTGCATATTATTGCCAACTAAATATTAAAATTTACCATAAAATGCCATTATTGCATTATTGTGAGTAGTAATACTTTTGCATAAATGTGTTTTTAGGTCACACAAATGCAGGAAATGTTGTTACAACTCGTTGACGATTTCCAGATTTTTTTTATTTAATGCGGACATTAAACCGGTGGCCACGCGAGTAATTACGGGAGGGAAGAGATCGAGCAAGAGAGGAAGCTAAGATCGAGCCAAGATTTAACGATCCCACCGCCGCTAATTGGACTTTCTCGGTAATAACGTGATCTCGGTGAATATACGCAGAGTCGTGGTTCCCACCCCGCGACGTTTTGCGACGATTTTGTCCTACTCCGACGATCTTAATTAGGAAACACCGGGCGACGATCTTGTGCCGCGATACAGCACACAGAATGCGCCCTAAAGTGCCTCATCACAAGCGATCTCACGAACGCTTAGGATTTACTGATCTCTCGCGTGTTTGCGAATTATCCGGCTAATTTGTAAAGAGACACGCGACGATGACGAGAGTTTTGCAGTTTCTTCAATCGAACCGCGCCCTGATGCTGTAGTTTCTTGGTTTTATCGAAGTACAGAACCTTTTCCTGCATTAATCACTATATATGAGGAATTCCATACCAAATAGTTCTGGATTTGACTCTCGATCTCTCCGATTTCATCCCCCATTTTTTATGTTATTGTTCTGTCTCTAGGAAGCAACCGCAAATTTTATTAGATTTTAGGGTAAGCAGTTTATGTGCTTATAATTATTTATAACGAATATACTGAGGAACGTAATTTAAAAATTTGACAAAATTCCCGTGAATCTTGAAGCAGATATCAATATTTCTTTCGCACTTTAATTGCCATACACTTCAAGCTCCCAGACTAAATAATTATCAACAAATGAAGTAAATCCATTCCTTACAGCCTTTCGCCTTGTTGCACAAATATTTAATATATTAACACAACAAATGTCTCAAAATCATCGTGAAACACCATCTCAAAGTTTGTGCGGTTTGTATGAATAACAAAAAATAATAAAAAATCCCATACTATTCTAACGTTTCGCGCGTGTTTCCGCAGAATGTGTGAGATTGAGTCTGCGTGGTTAATTTATCGTCATGCGTTTGTGGAAATGCGAAATACGCGCGAGAACCAGCCGATTCTCAGTGAGTGCGGCGCCTTGCTCGTTTCCTTATCTCGGCACGCACGAGACCACGAGATGGTTCATTTCCACCACACTCATCTGGTTAAAAAAAAAAGCATGTATATGTGTGTTTGTGGGACGATGATGTTGGTTATGCTCACGCCGGCAACGGTCAGCTATCACCGAGTCCCGAGGTTTTTTCTCTCTTCTGTACGGAAGAGTACTTTGCTCTTCTCGTAGGAAACGTGGAACCGTAAAGATAGTCCCATCGCGATTCTGGAAGGTAAGTTTTATAGAAGGTCGTTCGGCCTGTGGGTATATGCATCGGCGTGCTAATCTGCAAAATGGCTTTTAAGTGGTGACACCGGTACCGCATCAACGATCCTCCGATTCCCTTCCCTCCGACCGTCGCATCTGTCCCCGCTGATTATATTCAGTTTCACGCAAATCATCAGCGACAATTTGTAAGTATAATGAACCGGAGATAAGCCGAGCTGATCAAACGGCGAGAGAGGCAATATGAGAAAGGTCCCCATGGTTATTAACGTCAATTTTATCTTTCGGGGACAAGATTGAGTTGGGAAATTTTGTGGTACCTACAAGATTCTCGTATCGAATGTCTTCCGTCATCGGTATTGCTCTTCGGGAGTTCTGAACGATCCGAAAAATGATTCGAACGTTCAGTCTCGTCTCCAAGATAGGCTGGTTTTTTTTTTTGGGAAGCTTCAGTTTTCGTGGGTTTATTTTTGAAGATTAAAATTCATCGCAATGAACAATCACCTCGGGGCATAATTTATCAGCAATGAAAAATTGCGGTAATAATGATCGCGATGCAGTGTATATGTTGCTTGCTTTACGTAATTGCCCACAGATTTACGGCCCACCGCGTTCGGTGTGCAGCTCTCTCATAATCGGAAGAGAACCCTTCGCGTGTATCCCGATGAATTAATGGATTACGTGGAAAAAATTGTATGCGGAAATATATTTTTGCATATACTTGAGAGGAAGATTGTGGATATGTATATAAATATGGTGGGATGGAAGCCCGAGGGATAAGAAGGGGTTTTGGGGTGAGCGATTGGCAAAAATCCGAGAGATAGGGGGTCATAAGGTTTCCGAAAGGGCCTCAAAGATAGAAGGGAATAAGGATGCTCCTGAGGGATAATGAAATTCCCAATGGGTAGAAGAAGTCCAGGGGGATTTGAGCCCCCCCCCCCCCCCCCCTCTTTCGAATTATTAGAGACAACCCACAGGATGGGGAGACGTCAGAAAAGGAAGTCCCGAGGTATTCTGAAGGTCCCAAGAGAGAGAAGCGAATAAGAATGCTCTTGAGAAATTTAAGTCCCCCCCCTGCCCGAATTATTGGAGATAACCCATAGGATATGAGGACATCAGGAAAGGGGGTCCAGAGGTACTCTGAAGGGCGCAACACATAGAAAGAGATAGGTACTCCCAAGGGCTGAGGAAAGTTCCAAATGATAGAAAGAATCCCGAGGGAGGAAGGAACCCCCTGGACGATTGGTACTCTGAAAGTCTCAAAATTAGGATAGTGAAGATCTGGAGGAAAGGAAGGGTCGTAGATCTTACGTAGATTTTAATTTTTGTCTTGAGTTTAAGAACAATTTTATTTTCATTTAATTCCTGGACACAATGGACTAAAATTTAAACCATCCAAAAATAGTTAAGCTAGTTTCATGTATTTTGAGATAAATCTGGTGGTTATATCTTAATACATGTACATAAAACATAACTATTTTTGGGCCAGTTGAATTTTCATTCTTAATGAACGTTTTTTTGCATGAGTGAATCAAAGGCTCTGAGATAACTTTCTGTTTGGCGCGGGAGCACTTGAGGATCTTCAAACGAGGTTTCGAAATATCGTTTCATTCCGTCTATAAATTCTATTGGGGATAATCGCACAAGCGTCGGCTCGCTTTCTGAAGTGCTTGTGGAAGGGATTGCGCTGTGAAGACGAGACAGCGCGGGCGGCTGGGATTTCTGGCGTTGGGTTATTCGTGCTTATCCATTAGACGGCTTGATTATTTTCTCGCGTAAGGCACGGACTCCATAGGCTTATTTTGATCCATGGTTATTGGCGCTGCACGAGGGATTCCATCGATTGGCCTTGGATTTAAACGATCGAGAAGGCGATGCCAGTTCTCGGGATCTATTTGCTGCCGCTATTGCTAGACGATATACGTGTATCTAAACCGACATCTGTTATTATTCCTTGAGTCACGTTTATTCGAGATGTTTTATCCTCTGTACGTTCAGTTTACACAGCACGAGCAGAAAAAATTACGGCGCCGTTTTTTTTTTTTTCAACGAAATAATTTCAGTAACTTTCCTAAATGCACAGGAATTTTTGAGTTTTTTTTTACCCTTTCGAATTCAGATTTATTTTCTAAAGCTTTTTAAACGTTCAATATCACACAAAAAGTTTCAGCATTACTAAATGAAATTTAATTACAAAAAAATATTTTAGAACTGCGTATTTCAATTTAGTTAAAATTTTTCACCAAATTGCGTATATTTAGAGAAAAAACGTTTCGAAAATTCAGATAAATCTTTTTTTTTTGTAGTATCTCTGCGCCACTTCTGTTTATATTTGAAGAGCTCGTGTTATCTGTAGCAATTTTAAGTAACGCCGCGATAAACAAACGGACCCGCTAGATTTTTTGAGACATAAACACTTGAAACATGCTTTTGCAATTCGTTTCTAGGACTTTTTTCCCCGGCCTACCCACGTTGCTCCAGTTTACTCTGTGTCACTGGCTCGATGGCCGTTTTTTTTTCCTGTCTCCACTCTTCGCCACTTTAGTTTCGAGTGCAAAATTCACGGGGCAAGAAACTTGTGTAACCAAGTTTGAGATCGCCTTCTCTGAAAGCTCTCAAGCGCTCTCACTTTCTCAAGTAAAACTCACCAGCGTCAGACGGATTTAACGATCACATCTCGAGCGTCTCGTGTACCAAATGTTCACTCGAAGGTCCTCACCGCTAATCTCCGATCCAATAGCAGCGACATTTGTTTTATATCTCGTCGTTTGGACTCGCGCATGCCGCACGTATATTCACTCCAATCGTTCGAACCCCACGCTGGTCCAACATTTTACGGTTCGGGTGAATTTATAATAACACGTAAAATAAATCCTCGCGGTTATGGTGAGAAAAAAAAATCTCAAGCCGAGTTATTATTTTTCAGGACACTGAAAAGTAATACTGGACATTTTTATTCATTCACTCGTCAATTAAACCTCCGATTCTGATATAATATTAATTGCGATGAAATTCAAGTAAATAAAAAATAATAATTAGTATTTTTACCGTAAAATTAAAACGCATTATTAAAATGACTGGAGCAAAAATAAATTTAACATCGCACTTGTATTGTGAATTTAGTATATCAGTTTATGAATAAAAATTTCCACCACATGAACATGTTAATTTGCCACTTGATTTTTTTTCACAGCGTTAATAAAGAGGGGAATCAATGTGTACAATACAATTGTACGGTACACGAGAAGTGCTGGATATCTTTGCGACAATATGACACCAGATAGTGCTGTTACTGTTATTATTGTTGCTGTTAGAAGAGTTAGGATCCAGCGGGAGATAAGCACGACGTTAGGCGTGGGTGGAGAGTGGAATGATGTACGATAGTCTAGGCGCTGGTGCGACAGTGTTGAAGTGATCTACGATCTAGAAGGATCTAGCACCGATATAGATGCGTCTGTGCGAAAACGTTCACTGTACACAGTGTACTTTGATTTTTTACCAACGGGACGATAGCGTGACCGATATCGCAAGCATTTTATCGAACACAATCGGAGATGTCGTAATTTTGGCATACAATCGATAAACAGTACTTCACCACACTAGTGCGATAAATTTTTTTTTCTACGATTGTGAGAAATCACACGAGTTGAGAACACGTTTATCACACCAGACGAAATTTTATTTCACAGGGTGTGAAAATAGGGATTGTTAAACGCGAAGCGTGCGTGAAATCAAGTTTCTCGCACCACGTACATTTGTTTTAGAAAAGCTTATGCAATAACGTGAAGCTTTCGAAAATTTCAAAGCGCAAAGATAAAACGTTCTCTTGTCAACATTTTTCTTTTTTACAGAGATGACATATAGCGATTTCTAAACTACTTTTCTCGACTTTTTGCACAATTCTGAGTTTACCGACTTGAAAATTTCATGAATACTCTTTTTCCAGGAGGGAGCAAAAATGATTTAACTTACTGCCAACCGCCAGCAACCTCAACCTCGACATTTTATATCCATACTCCTAAGAAGACCTAAGACCGAGAGAAATTTCTGTGGTGTAAAGACATAAATCGGCGACACAAAAAATCGTCACGTTTCGCTGACGAATTTGTTCGCAGGTACCGATCTTTTAGTGAGTCTAGCGAACCGATTTTTTTCGTCAACACCATAAGACAGAAATTTCTCCTCGCGAACTCGTTGCCAAATGATTCACTACGAAACGAAAATGCACCGGATAACCCAGATGACGCCCTGCTTCCGGCAGAAAAGGCAACGCATTGTCAAGGAAGAGTTTACAGTGGGTGGGAAGTCCAGCTATTCGCAGTCTACGAGCTATTGCATCGAGCTGGGTGGTAATAAAGTGAGTACGAGTGCGATCCCTCACATTTTCTATCTCGACTTCGCTTTCGCTCGAGCTTCTCTCCTCGGGATCGTTCTCTTGCTCCGCGAATCCACGGAGGATCTGCGGCGAGGCAAATGCCGTGGTTCTCGCGGCGTGTCTCCCGCAGATTTACGTTCCGGGGCTCGCAAGCTGTGGTTATACTTTCCCGATGCGGTGATGCTGTTTCGTTCGCAACCGACGATCCAACATTTGCCTTGATATACCTTTGGTATACTGCGGAGATGCCGTAGTAACTTTTCAGCCTGAAGTCGAAGAGCCTCGAAGACGTCGCAGTCGCTGAGCCACCGTCTTCATGGTCGACGGGCTCTTTGACGGGGTACCAATATCGTGAGAGCCTCGCATAAAGCGTAACCACGTAAGAAGGTTTAGCCATAGCTTAAAATCTGAGGTTCGACGCGTGAGACTTTAACGACGCGAAGGAAGAGAAAGATGGAATACCGGGTGCGACGAGACTGGGCGACAACAGACGCTGGACAGGCGTGGGCGTACCGGAAGTCTTCCTTCGTTGGTTCTCAACGTCTCCTCTGAGATAATCCCTCGTAGGTGTGAGAATGGCAGAAAAATATTTTACACAAATCCGTTGATTAGGAAGAATATAGGAAATTGTTGTAATTTAATATTTTGATAATTGCATATTTGGTTGTAATGGTTTTTTGTAATTGACTGTGGGGAAAGAAAATTTGTAAGGGTATTTTTGGGACTGAAGAAAATTACGATGATTTTTGATGAGAAGATAGCAACGTTATTAATGCAGTGGTTGAGGTAATCATTAGACTTATAGAGCCTCGGTGTCATCTGATTATCTCGTTGAAATTGCAATGATTCATCGAGCTGATATCGACCCTGTAAATGTAATAATTCAGCCCAGATATTCGCCGCAGGGTTTGGATTATTCTTCGTTTTACGGAAGACTTATTTTTTCGGCATGAGTTTACATTTCTTTTTTTAAATACATCATTCAAAAAAAATTATGTATGTCTATGGTATTTCATTGATCGTGGTATGGAATTATTTGGAATTGTTTGACCGACCAGAAATCGCATAACAGTAAAATTTAAAAACAAAAAAAATATATATTGTTGCGAAGCTCACATTCAAAAACCCCATCTACCAACGGTCAGACATTTTTGTTACCTATAAAAAAAAATCATGACTAATGACACTCATCACAAACGTTTGTATTGTGCATTCTCCAAATGTTCGTTTTCAGATATACAATCGATTTTTGCCAATTAGTTTTCAGCCCTTTTGCCAATGTTCTGGAAAATCTTGAGCGGTCCTTGCAATCTATCCGTTAAACAGTTAATAATAAATTAATAATATAGTTTCGATCAGGGTCTTAATTCCTATCTGCGGTCGATCTATTCGATTACGATCCACCAAGTGATAAAGAAATAATTTGTCAACGAGATTTTCCCGAGATTCTATGATCTTGTTTTCCTAGAGAGAGAGAGACGTGCACACTTAACGTGGTAATAAGGGCGTGTCGTTATAGGCAGTCTTCTATAAACGATAGAGTGCGATGGAATGCAGCCGGGATTATACTTTACTCTCATTATCTTCATCATCGTTATCGAGATCGAGTCCTCGTTAAAATCGAGCCTCTCGTGATTGCCGAGACACCCGCGATTATATTCTCTAAATTGCATTACGTGTCGGGCTCGAGCTCGCGCGACACAAAAGAGAAAATCGCCTCGATCAAAAATAGTTTACGGTAATACAACTCGCGGCAACAGCTGTGTCCGACCCGGAACTCTCGGTACCGGGTTAAAGATATAATTGTCCACAGAGAAGTCCTGGTAACTATCTATTCCCTCGCAGGCTCAGACACAATCACTTTCTAGCTCTCGTTGAGACTTGATAGATTCGCGAGAGGAAGCGAAACGTGCAATTCATCAGCAGGACAGAAGCAATAGATTTACTCATGTACAGTAGAGTTGCTCACTACTCTACACTTAAATATATGCACTGAAAAAAAAAAAAAAAAAATACTGTCAAATTGTTGAAAAAGTTTCGGAAATTAGGTCACAGATTTTGCCGAAATTGATTGGTATAATTATTATTGCATTTAAAGCTTTATTTAACTCGAATATTGGATTTAAATGGCGTTTATTACAACTAAAATTATTTAGTTGTGCTTGATAATGGTTGTAATTAAAATGTAATAAATATTTTGGAAGATGAAATAATTTTTTAAAAAATTCTTATTCAAATGAAGAGAATTCTAATATGGTGTTTTAGTTAATACTAATAAATCATTCCTTTGGTATGCAAGTAAGAGCTTCCACTGTATGTCTCACTTGTATTGGGCGGTAAATTGGCATGCTTGTATCGGTACCGGTATAACTCGAACCAAGATACACTTTGACGAGCGTTGAAAACGTCGTTAACACCTCGAGCAAACCTGTCATTAAGTCATATATTTATAGGTGTAAAGGTGTATAGTCGGTCTTTCGAGAGAGGAAATGAAGAGGAGGATTAAAGGGGCGCGCGAGCGGGCCCAGGGGTCTGCGGAAACATCAATCAACGTCTCGAATCCGAATCACCATCTAAAATGCACTTCACATGATCAGTTAATATAATAAGGTGTCTGAATGATGTATTGACTTAATCTTGCGGTAGCCTGATCGAATTGAAGGATGGATTTTTTATTTATTCGAGGGTTTAACATTTACTTTATTTATTAAGGGGGGCGAATTGCATTTTGTATTTTCTAATTGCTAATATTAAAAAAAAATTATTTCTCGATTCATTTAAAAAAGTGCTTTCATAATTTAAAATAATCATTCGGCTAATTTTTTAAAAAATTAAGTTTCGAACAATAAAATTGGTTGGACCAATTCTTTTTTGTGATCTTAATAATGAAAATGATGAAAACCTAACCAAATTTGAGTTAAATTATTCAAAATGTTATTAAGAAACAGTAAGAAATATTAAATGAATTTCGTCCGATCAAAATTAAATAACCATCTTTAACTTTGTTCAGACCAAATAGAATTTATATTACCTCTTTACTTGTAACAAACCCAACGAATATTATTCAATTAAAATAAATTCATAGCCCCCAAATTTCCGAGTGTAGTAAAAAATTCCTTATTCCCGGTAGCCAAAAATTGCAAGTGTACGTTCCAAATAAAAATTAGATAAATATCTACGAATATAAACATTTTACCTGAATTTATAAAATTCTATTCCTAATCGAATTAGCGGTTTAACTAGTCGTTATTTATTATATTATTAGGATCGCACGTGTGCGGAGAAAGTTTCCGACCGGATAATCACACACTGTTCGTTTACCAGTCATTAATTTTTTTTCATATGCCATATCAGGACTCGAGGTCCTTTCATCTCGTTCGTCTTTTCATTCGGCAACGTTTGCTCATCTCTCGCCTTCTCACTCTGCGGCTTCTTCTGCCCACGCGTGAGTCTCGGAGGCACAAGTGCCTCGGCTACGTTTCAGCCTGACTGCGAAGACGACGAAGGGGTGAAGGGAACCTGTGTCTTGTATAAGCATCGAACGATTCGAGAGTTCTTCAGAGAGGTGGAATAAAGAGGAACGATCGGATGCTGGATGTAAGTACGTCCCGTACGCGGTTCATCCGCAAAGAGTTGGCTCACTCGAGTCGTTATTCATTCATGCGCTCCTCTCACGAACTCCTGACACGTATGAAGACGTAGTATGTGTGTTTGCCTTTCTTCACACGTACGTAACTACTGCTGTATAGGCTAACAGGCATAAATGTAGCAGGGTGGGCTAAGATGGACCAACAGCGACCAACACTTCTTGAGATTTTAATATGAACAACATTTATTTATTTAATAATGTTATTCTAAAAAATGTGTTCTCCTCTGAATTTAAAAATGCCAAAAAAGATAAAAATATTGAGGGAGTGCTTAAACGTATCTGTTGATCTTACTATTTTATAGTTGAAGGTATTATGGTGCGATACTTTCACTGTCTATGTCACCATAGCTTTTTTTCGCTTGAGAATTATGTGGAATTTTTTTTTTTTTCATGGAATAGAGCCTCTGTCCAATGGAAATGTATCATGGTGCCGATTCATCCTTGAATCTTGCTCCAATATGATAGAAACCAGTTTTTTTTTTCTGAAGAGATTATGAGAATAATAAAATAAAATTGAACTAGGAGTCAGGAATGAATCGCTTGTTGTTATATTAAATTAGGTAAAATTAGCAATAATGATGTTGTCAAGCAATATTTTCATAAAATTTTCAATATAATTTTTTATTTAAATTTTTTTCCATCGAAACTGTGCAGGGTCATATTAACCCATATGGGCCTTACCCATATTGGGTTAATATGGCTTAACCCAACACCCATAGTATGTTTGTAATACATAAGTGAGGGTCCGAAACAAGCCGTTATACGTGGTGTACTCGACTTGTTCTTGTATAGTTGATGTACGTATATATTCCAGTAACGAAAATAAAATAAAAGTGTACGAGGCCGTGTGTGGATACGTGTGTATATTGCTTGGCTGGTTGGGGCAGACACTTTAAACTGGAACGACTATCGGAACAACGTGCCAGGCCGGTCATTCCTCATTCATCCTCTCGCCCGGCTCGTCGTGCTTGTTGTCGTTGATCTCGCGAATCAGCCTCCAGCCTCTCTCGCTTTTCTCGCTCCAGCTCCAGTTGTAAAATCTCCCACGAGACACACAAAGCTTGGCCATGATTGTAAGACACCCTTAACTACCCGAGGAACTTTACGATCATGTCGAATACAGTATATAGAGGTACGTTGCAGAATCGCGCACTGCTAAGCTCACATAAAGTGTAGGCACGTGTACAACACCGTTCATTCCAGCTGGTGTCTCAGTTTCGATCGCAAGGTGCACGAACACGAATAACAGAACAACAAAATTAATCACAGAGAAAGAGTCGATTCAAGAGAACCCGAAAAAAAAAGAAAGTACAGCGAATAAAGAAAAGGAAAATAAAAAATGGATACAGAGTTGTGAGTATGCTATTAATTTTCAATTCACTCCATTTTAACTGTGTAATCAATAATTCGACATCAGATTTTTTTTTTATTGGCGTATTGATAAAGAGCTTATTATTTCGACTGGATTTGAAAAATTCTAGTTTTTTAAAATTTTATATGATTCTAGAGAACAGAGCTGTGATAACTCAACTGAGATTATACTTTTGTCGATAAATGGCATCGGTTATAAATTTTGGAGGAACGGGAGTTTTCGCTGCAAGACAGCCGCAAAAATGCAGAAAGAGCACTTAAAATTATTTAGATTGAGTATAAAACGGACAATCCGTTGACACCAATTTCACTGGATCGTTTTGTAAGACGATTGAACAATCATCGATAATCGATCGTTATCGGATGATATCGGTGATTATAGTACATTCAGCTAGTCTCCAAGGAGTCCATTTATTTTTTTCTATCCTGTTTTGTCTTTTTTTCGAACAACTTTTTGTGGACCGCGACTACACCTTGCATCTCATTGAGAAACATGTCGATGCTTCGGCAGATCCCTCTCGCTCATCGATATATGCGGAGTCACTAATTACACGCGTAAATCTTGGATTTATCGCTCCCGCAGGACTTAACGTTCCTGCGGACGTCTCCTCGAGTCTTTGCTTCTGCAGTTACCGTTGCCTTCTACTTCTGCCTCAACTGGCAACGTTTACGATGAAGATAGCGTCGAAAGATGCCTGATTGAAGAGTTTTTACGTTTTTATCACTGCGAGTGTCCACGGGATTTCTCAAGGTTTCTCGACGTGCGTTAAGATGAAATCGTCAGTGCTACCGTAAAATTCTCGATTACTGTGGAACTTGGTTTCAATTTGACTTGGAATTCTCGCTCGGACGTTTCATCTTTTTAAAGTTAGTACCTATGCATATGAAACTATATTATCAGCGATAAAAAAATATATTTTTTTCTTAATTTTATACTTTTAATACTACTTAAGTTTTCATCGTTGAAGTAACGGCTGAACTGGAATTTTTTATTTTTATATTAATAATACATCTTACAGAAAAATATTCATTGCTGTTCACAAATTCTTGTAAAAGTTATTCCGTTTGCGGAGATACTAAATATGCAGAAAAAATGGGCGAGTTGTGTTAAAATTGTTAGATTTATGTATATTGATATGAAATTCTCTGCAAGTTCGATTTTTAAAAAATTGTATTATGCATGATTATGCGAGTACAAATTTTATTATTTTTCAGGTTTTAAATCTGATGGAATGCAGTCACCAAAATTTCGCTGTTGCCTACAGCCTTTCAGAATAGTCATTACGTTTTAAAATGGCACAGACAAAAAACTAAAAAGACTGCGCGTGTTAAAATGAAATCGTCAGCGCTACCGTAAAATGTTCGATTCCAGTGGAACTCCGTATTTGACTTGAAATTTCGCTCCTTGACGTTTTTTTTTTTTCAACTTTACTAAGTATAAGTATACTTATGCGAACATATGGTCGACTCCTTGAAGGTGGAGAACGTTTACTCGTTTTCGCACGAAAGATTCTCGGGGCTTTGCCGTAGATATGCTGGAAGCGAGTAGAGACCGCAGAATCACCGACAAAGAAGGAGATGCACTGCGGAGAAGATAAAGAGGACGAGGGAGAAGCTGAGAACCGGAGAAGGCGTAGAAAATCGCTCCGGTCGCTTCCTCGCGCCGAATTACGAGCGTTCTCGCGTAATTTCGCCAATCTTATCCCGCTCTCGAGGCTTCAACCTGCTGTCGGTGCAAACACAGAGTGCTTCTCGGACGCGTTGCAACGATTTGCGCACCGCGCTGCAATTTCGCTTCGCTTGTTGGTCTGCAGCGCGAGAGCAAACATTGATTCTATCGCGCGGAAGACTAGACAAGACATTTCTTTATTTCTCTTTTCTTCTCTTTTCCTCTTCCTCTCTTCCTCTCTTTATCTCTTTTTCTCTGTCTCTCTTTCTCTCTTTCACTCTTTCTCTCTTCCTTTCTTTTTCTCTTTCTCTCTGTCTCTTTTTCTCTTCTTCTTTCTTTCGCTATTTCTATTTTTTTCCTCTCTTTCGCTCTCAGTCTCTCTCTCAATCGTTTTCGTTCTACTTTTTTTCTCTCTTTTTCTCTGTATAGCTAAGCCTCGACAGTATTAATTTCAGGTGTTGGATTAGTTTCATTGGGAATATACAGGGGAAATTATCTGAGGTAGCAATAGAGCTGACTGTGGACGAGTTCGCGTGTTCGGTATGCATTAAGGCTGTGCACGCCGCTCATACACCGTAGGCAACGAGGCAGACGTCGTGTATACATACAGAGATTCTCCCGGAGAGAAGCGAGTGAGCCCGGAGCGCAGATGCGCGCGGCAAAGAGCTTTATGAAGCCGGTAATTACGATCGATTGGATTTATCGCGAGGATTGTCCGATGGGACTAATCGGCTGCTGTATGCGTACGTTTTAGTTCGAAAGGAGCTTAAGGCTCATTCCGGGTAAGATGGATGGCTAACTTTGAAATTTAACTTTGACAAGAAGACATTGTTAACCGCATTTGAAACCCAAAAATGAGATTAAAAAATGGTGGTCATTATCTCAGATGTTAGTGTTTCGTTTTGTTTTTATAAAACGAGTTTTTATCATAAATTAATTTTCCTTCTTTGTCTGGATTTTTTTGAGAAAATATTAATAAAAAATTAAAAAAATGCATACCAACATTCAAAAGCACTAAATACTGAATTTCCAGAAAATTGGTACGATTTTTCACATTTTACAGGAAATTTCCCACAATTTTTATACCATTTTTTTTCTCACCTATTTTCAGTGTTTTCGTAAAAATGAAATTATAATATTAGTCGACGAGACATTTTTTCAGAGTAGAGCGAAACTTTGTTAAAACCAGTTGGCAGCCCAGCAAAAAGATTTGTGGAGCTATTTATAGTCTTCCTAGGAAATAATGCAACGTTGTCACTATTTCATCAGGAGATTTGCCAATCTCACAAAACCATTTCCACCATGTTGGAAGCCTTGTCAAATAATGCAGTAAATGATCAATGACATCCACACAAAATAATTAATTATTTGTCAAAGTCTTTACAAAAAAAAAATCATCTATCGTGGAGCTACCATATAATTGTCCCTTGGAGAGAAAGTATTGTGGGAGATCTAAGCGTACGTGGTTATGTGGAAAGATCTATATCTATAGAAAAGACATGAGCGAAGAATTAATTTTCATTGATCGCGTGTGTCTCATGAGGAAATGAGTGGAATAAAGAGGCCATTCTCGATCGGACTCCGAGGGATTCAGGACTATGCATTGATAACGTACACCTTGCGGTTCGACATTTTTCTTTATTCTCTAATTCCTGGTAACTTTACACCACGTCGAAACGATTTCACGTTTCGTATTACCAGTTTACATAGGCGCGAGATGGTGACCGTCGGGCATTAGCCTGATCCCTTTGCTCGCGCCTGCCTGACTCTCCTCGCTTCGCTGTCCGTTTCTACTTGCTACCGCTCGCGGGACACTGTCAGCATACCCGAGAGAACCAGGTAACGAGATCGATGTGTCGTCAGATAGAAGCACTATTTGCGTTAGAGCACGCGAGCAAAGGAGAGCGCTCCTCGAGCTGTATCGGGTTTTATATTCTTCAGCATTAATGCGCTCCTTCGGGCGCTACTCGTCAGCTCTCACTCAAATCTCACAGTTTGACGTTATACTTAAAAGGCTTCATACATGAGAATATATGCAAAACGGATGCAGATTAACATTTTCCATTAGGGTCGTTATTTGGGGTCCGGACGAATTATCTGATTGATTTTTGCAAACAAATTAAAATCCTGTTAAAATATTAAAAAATTATTTTAATATTGAAGACAGCATAGAGGCTTCAATTCCTCTGTTGAAATATATTGGTTTTCATTTTATCCTCAGTGAGGTTTTTGGAGGGCACCTAAATATTGGACAAAAAAATGTTTGACTTCGGGATATGAGTAAAATGTATGCTACTAAGGAGAAAAAAAATTGAGAAGGTCCTACGAAATAATGAACCCATTGCATCCATCGTTTTTTATTCAGCAAAATGTTGTACCAAAAAAATTGATGTTATTGGCGTACATATATTTTCTTTTTAATTTTTTCATTAAAAAATATCACATATTATTTTAATTTTCACTTTCTGTGCGTTTGAGTATAAGTTTAAGAGAACAATTCGCTGTTTTTCGTAAGCGATTTCGTAATTTTTAATACTGCACACAGATAAACGGACAGAAATGCGCAAATGCTATTTATTATTGCGGAAAATCCATGAGATGTATGCTATAACCATTTATTTATTTTTTTCGCTTTCAAATACTTTCTCTCTTTACTTTGTACGACGTGGGAGTGCAAATATTGACGAGAAAAAAAATGGTTATATGCGTTTCGAAGTGTGGAATTTAATGTCTGTGCTCTATGATTGTTTGACGTGTGCCCCCAGCGAATAAACTAATTGTTAATTAATGAGCAGCCAGTATAAGGCTCGTAAAAAGCGCGGGAACGGTGATTGCAGAACCTCAACGGACGTGTGGTAAAAAGGTCAGACCGTCGGGTGTGCGGTGTTAGAAAACGCTGTCGAGACGTCCGCCAGTGGGACACCAAGGACCGCGCGATAAATTTTCAACGCTGTCAGCGTAAAACGTTCGCGGCGGCGGTCCTCGCTGCACGCGCAACGCAATCGTCCGCGATATTATTCCGGTGGTGCGGTTGTTTGCTGTTGCTTGCCGCCTAACCCTCGTGGATCGTAACTATGAGAACACGTCTACGTTCACCGGCACACGATATACCCTGACTCTCTTGTCTAAGCTCATCCGCATGACGATCTCGGTTACATGATTTAAGCATTCGCTGTTTCGCAGCCTTCGTTTTATTTTTTATATTTTATTTTTTTTTAGTTCTTGGAACAGTGTAAGCTTATACACCGAGAATATTCACGTAGCGTGGAAGAACTCGTGCGGTGAAGCTGACTGGATAGAAAGAATGTTGAAATTGAGACATTCTATTTGAATTAAAGGGGAAGAAATGATGAATTTTTTTTTGTAAAGACAATTTTCCACTTCATTGAAGGAAATTTCAAAAATGAATTCATCCCTTCGGACTCAAGCTGAAGGATTTTTTTAAAGGCTTTTTAGAAAGACACCTTTGAAAAAATGCTGTGCTTAAATAAAGTACAACGTAAGTGCGAAGAGGGGGACGTTGGTGAAGGGGACTTTCGGTGAAGAGGAGTGTTCGATTTATAATAAAAAATGCGAAGATAATACAAATACAGTTTTGTAACCAATTAGTGCAAGGAAACGTTGAAAAAATATATATACTTGATTCTCTAAATTCAGAATTCAATAAATAAGATCGAATGGCGTGTCGAACTCGTGCGGTGAAAAGCATAATTTTATTTAATGGAAAGTGTATTCGATAACGTTAAAAAAATTGGGTCCAATAATTTTTTTATTTTACTGTATCTATAAAAAAAAAAACAAAAAAAATGTCTTCAATAATACAAAAATGTTTATAGTCACAATGATATATTCTTTTACAGCAAGGTAGTAAATTAATATACAAATTGACTTAATCGACCGTTAGCATTTCCCAATGATAAAGCGACTGAGACTCGCTTTCAATGGAATCCTTCGATGATGAAACGCTCGAGGAAATTCAGTAATTAGAGATTCCTGTGGTCAGCGCAGGGAGAAAGCGCGAAGGTAGAAAATTTATGCGAGCGCATCGACTTGTGTGTTTTAATAAAAGGTTTCGCACCGCCACCAGCGTAACGATCGGCACGTCGACGGGCCCGATTTCGCTGCATATTCCGAAGGCCCCCGAGATTATGCATGCATGCATTCGCGGTGCATGCTGCACGCGCTCGCTCATCGTCCTGGCGGGAATCCTGTTGCAGCTTCCGACACTGCGCCGAGTATGAGTCTCCCTATATCCTCTCATCGGTTTACCTGCAATTTGGGATTGCGCGAATTTCGGTAGTAGGCGGACCGGCCGCTCCGTCGAGGAAAGTGAAGAATCAAAGGAGAGCGTAAAAAATCACGACCCCGAATTTCGAGGAGAAATCTCACTTGCGTATTCAATATAATATTATACATGAAACGCTTTTTTTAGCCTCAACCTACACGTTCACCACCGACTCCGCTACTTTTTTTACCCTCTCGAATCTGTTTCGTAATTGGATATGCGATAGTACTACTTAAAGTTACGTATTTTTTAATTCTCTTAGTTTTTTATTCATTCGTTTCGGAATAAATGGGATTTTTTTTGCAACCTGTATATCACGGAATATTGGGGTTAAGCAAAAAGATGTAAAAACAACAGCTGGTTTTTTACTGACTGACCAATTCAATCTATCGAGTGCATCAAAAAAGCTACTTTTAGTTAAAGAAATGAAAAAAAAAATACTGGCTTTTTGGATTCGATCTTTTTAATTTCGCTGGTGATTTTTTCAGGATATATGGGATTGCAATTTCATTCTCCACCGACTCGGACACTTTTTTTTACCCTCTCAAATCTGTTCCATAATTGGATATGCTGTAATACTATTTAAACTTACGTATTTTCTTATTCTGTTTTTTTTTCTCAGATTTTTCAATTCATTCGTTTGGGCAGTTGATCGGCCTGCAAAACTATATTTTTTAAATACCCTGCAGTACTTATGAACAATTTAGATGATCGAGTCTCTTGCAATGAATTCTCAGGTTTATTAGCCGTAATAATTCACGATCATTAGTCATAAAAGTGTTTCAAATCCACTCTCGTTGAATAAATCTGAGCCTATCCCTGCATGACTCAGTTCAGTTAGCAAATACAGCAACAGTTTAGTCGTAGAATGCGATGCGCAAAGTTAAGACATCGCGGATGAAATATTAAATCTCCGCCAGTGAAAAATATGCGCCAGAATATCGAAATTATTTTGCATTGCCACTTTGACCATAATTCATTGTTATTTATATTCACTTCGTTCTATGTACAAGATATTCAGATTGGAATTTTTAAATTGTACATAGAATGATAGTAAATGATTTTATGCAAAGTCCATTGCTTCCTTGTACAAGCCTTTCGACTTTCGTAATTTCTTTATATACTCAAGCAGTGCGAGAGTCCAACCGCAAAGTATAAGATCACGACGATTAAAGTTGCTTGCTCGAATGCCTCCGGAACAATGAAGCGAACGGTTCTGCATGTGCGTATATGCATGCGTCTATCTGAGGAACGCTGAGGAAACACAAAACTTCCTCTTCAACATCCTTCTTCTCGTCCTCTTCGAGGAAGTGAGTGGAGTTCTGGTATCGGTCGCACGTAAAGTACGCCCGGGAATGCAGATAAGGTAATCGATTCTCGATTAGGATCTTGCAAGTGCCGAAGCAAAGAGAAACTTGGGCCTATCAAGGAACGAGTCTCTTCCGCGGATGATCGCATCTGTAATAAATTGGTCTTTCGATATCAGGATACCACTTGAGAAATCGAATGTTTTCCGCTATACCAAAAGGTTTGCAGTGTTGTACTGTCCATTTTGAAGCACTCTCTGTGAATTCAGTCACTTTTTTCCACCAGATCTATGTTATAATTAGTTATGTATTATTTAATGACTTTAAAAGTGACTCTATATGAATTATTTCAGATTTTTTAATGCAAGATTTTTGACGAAACCAAAAAACCCCCGTTTTTTTTCATTTGAACGTATCTCGGAAATTTGAAGTTACTGAAAAAAAATGTCTCGACACAAAAGTTGTAATTTTGTGTTAGGTTTTGAGTAGAATACGTGAAATCAATTTCACGTTATGGTATAACTGTTTTTTTACCGAAAAACGGAAGAATTGTTTTTTTTTTTTACTAAAAAATGGATATTTATTTTTAGCTGAGAAATTAACGTTATTTTAGTCATCTCAAGTTTGTAGGAGAAAATGTAGCAAAAAATCTGAAATAATTCACTTAGATTGCCTTTTAATGGTACTTTGATATGATCAATTATGAAGCGGATCTGGGATGGTCGAAAAAAAAGTGGGTGACTCGACGGGGAATGCTTCATTTGTGTGTTGGTGATGCTCTCGGAGTGCAGAACGCACGTGGAAATGGATGAAGAGCCGTCCTCCTGTTGCGCGTACGGAAGATTACGTGGCTCCGGTGTACATAAGTACACAGTACGGAGTGCATCCAGCACTTCTATTTAATCGTATTTATATCCTCTTTCGGTGCATCAAGGAAGTCTCTAAAATTGGTGAAAAAAGATGAAACTCACAGTCAAAATAAAAATAAATTTGTTGCTTAATATTTTTTTAACCCATGACTACATTACTCCAAATTTTCGCTGATACACTATAGAGTTGACAAAAATTTGGATTTCCGAAAGTGCAAAATCAGATCAATTACTCTGCCATTAATTGCGCATCGCAATACCAATCAACCAATAAAAATTCCCTCTATACAAATATTCCAAAGTGTCCTAATTCTCAAATGATGCAGCAAGGTCCACGAAAACTTTCAGCAGCAGGACCACAAAATCGAAACAGGACGAATGACAGGAAGGAAGTTATGCATGTGCTGAGCGAGAGGGTCCTCCTCTCCGAGAGAGAGAGAGAGAGACTGCGCGCCGGACACGAAAGAGATATTGCGACGATACGGAAGTTCAAAGGTACCGCTCGGGCCCCGGAGCATGTATGGTCGAGCGTGCCGGTCCCGCGGCAGTGAGAGGCCCCGCACGCTCGCGATCACGACGCCGAAGACGTGGAGCATTGTCGGGGACCGCGCACGAAGAAGAGGACGACGACGACGACTATGCGCACTCTCCTCCGCAAGAAAGCTCCGCTGGCAATTTTATTTCGTCGTTCCAGTCAGCTCTTCTCCTTCTTCTTCCTCTCGTTTTTATCCACTTCCTCCGCTCCGTACTTCGGCGTCATCTTCTTCTACGTAGGTACCTCTTCTTCTTCTTCTCGTGACTGCCAGATGCACGAGCGGCTAAAGTCGTGGGCTTCGTCGATATGATACGAGGAAAAATTGGCTCGGCAATACTTCCGACTTATTTGCTTTTCAACGTACATGTATACATCTGTATGTGTGTGTGTATGTGTGTGGATACCTTGTGAGATGTTGTGTAATAAGGCGGCGAGGAAGAAAAAGTGATGTGTGTATCAGCCCGTCAGGATGGAACATTCTTTTTCAGGCAGATGCCAGCAAGCGCGCTGATTGATACTCTATATTACATTGATAGGTCGTACGTGCATCCTGCACATACTCACGAGTGAGCAACGTCTTTTTCCTGCAAGCCAGGCTTTCTCACACGTTCTACTGGGATAAATAGATAGATCACGTCGCACAGATGTGAGTTGAAATAATTTCTTGGTACTCAACTTTTTTTTGAGCCGGAGAGAAACGAAATTAAAAAAAAAAGAAAAGTGGGTTTACAGCATGGCTATAATAACCATGTATGCTGGGATATAAGGTATGAGTTACAGGAGACACGGGATTTTATAAAATTCAATCGGGATTCAAATTCTCGAAAGGAGCATGGTTGAGATTCGTGAAATTTGATAACGAGGGTGACGATCAACGTAGTCTTGGTTAAAGACCAGACGAGTTTTGTCAATTTGATTTATAACAGGGGGGAAAAGAGTCGTAGCAAATTTTGGGTCTCGAACAAGTGGAAAGGCGATTGAATTTCGTCGGTCTGTAATCCTTATGAAATCTTCGAGACTCTTGCCGGAACTCCTGCTATATCAAGAGTTTCATCGAGAGTCTTGCTGAGACTCTTGTCGAGAAAATCTTGCCGAGATTCTTGCGGAGACTTTTAACGGCATTTTTGTCGAGACCCTTACCGAGACTTTTATCGGGATTTTTGTCGAGACTCTTACCGAGATTTCCACCAAGATTCTTGTCGAGACCTTGGGGAGATCGTATATGATTTCCTATACTGTTTTTTCATACGTTGCTGCTATAAAATCGCTCAGCGGTTAATTACACTGCTATCTATAATGTTAGGCTCACAAAATGAAGAAAAACATGATTTTATGTTCAGCCTCAGAGCGCCGAACAAAAAATCGAATCAATTTACTTCTCGATACGTTTTCATGAAAAAGTATTCAAAGAAACAGCGATAAATAGTTTAAGCTCGGAAACTATGTTAGTAGATTCCATGGATGTTTATTGTTCTGCGAATTACTGCGTAACTGGTATTGCAATTATCGGTTCGATTGAAAAGTGTTATTAACAGCCATTGAGCACATCATTTATAACTAACGTTGTGGGTTTTCCAATCGAAATAAAGTTCTTCTTTAATTATCGCGAAGCTGTTGGACAAGTTGGACGAAACGTCTCTTTCAGTGAATTCCCGTTCGCTAATAATTGCATTTCCACTCTCGTAAAAGTGAGCAAATGGTGCACAGCTATTTAATCTACAAGTACTTGAAGCGGAGTACGATTAAATAATGATTCTACTTCCAATTCGATTTGATAATTAATAAATTTCGTTCGCCAGTAGCTGCGGAAATTCTGTTTAATGCGAAGAAGGCTAAGATACCATTGCCTGCTTCATTTCTCGCACAAACGTAATTGCAACTTCTTGTACCTGTCATCGAGTTTGTATTGCTGGGTTGCCGCACCAAAGTCGCTGTTAATTACAAATGTAATTACTCGAACACGGGTGTAATTCGAGAGTGTGAGCGAAGAAGACATTTCTCGTGGACGCCGAGCTCTTGCTTTCGTGTCGTCTTTCTGGTTCCGTCAATCTTTGCAGGCATTTTTGTGCCAGCTATTTTACTGTCTCTTTCTGCGAGGTGCCAGGTGCGAGAGCGATTTTCTCCCAGCCGCATTACCGAGAATATACTGGATACTCACCTCGAGCCACGATGTGTGTATATGTCTTCTTGCATACCTTCGTAATAATTACACAATTAGCACTATAGTTGGGAGGAGAGTGTAAGGCGGACCACGTGCGTCCGGTGCGCAGATAATTTCCACAATTTACTTAGGAACGATGGAAGTGCGTTCCAACACTCGGAGAATATCTGGAGAATTTCTTAGCGGATGGTGCCCCGAAATTATGGACAAAAAAATGTATTGTCAAAATTGGGTATATGAGGACCATTCTTATGGTTGTGTTGGGTTGAAGGCACTGAGTAACCATAAAAAAAAAATTCATTAAAAAAATTGTGTCGATTATTAGGTGCATTACAATGATCTTGGTTCGTTTACCAAATAAATCGGCCAGCACAAATATAACCAAGCATTTTTTTTTCACATGCACGTGCATCCGGTGTGTAGAAAATTATCCACAATTTACTTAGAAACGAAGGAAGTGCGTTCCAACACTCGGAAAATATCTGCCGAATTTCCTAACCGGTGTCGAGGTCACCAAGAATTTATTGACAAAAAACTGTATTGTCAAAATTGAGTTCCTGGTTAGTCCAGTAATAGCACTGATATTTTCCCATTGTATGTGTTGAAAAATAGAACATTTCGATACTAGGGAAGAAAAAAAATCTTTTGGGTGTTGAAATGTACTGTTTTTCAGCTGTACCAAAAATTGAACAATTTTTTTTTTAGCAGCATTGAAACCACCATAATTTAAAAAATGTAACCTTGATGTGCTTCTGGGGTACGCTGTACTTCATTTTAAGCTCACGAGGACGATTTTCATAAAACCAATAAGGAAGAGTTCATTGGTTTATAAAAATGTTTCCGTGATTCAATGTCCCTACTTTTCATTGGGTTTGAGCTAATTGAAAGAAAATATAGCAAACTTAAGTATTTCATTTCATTGACTAAGATTTCCGTGATCTAACGAAAGCTTTTCTCTCAGCGCCAATCCCATGGGCGGTGACATTAATTAATGACTAACATATTCATAGAGCATAGTGAGCAAATTGAGACTCGACAGAGTACAACATGTTCTGAATGGCTCTAGGCTCTTAATCGGGTTATTAATTCATGAGAGTCTAAGACAGCGGGGAGATCGCGTAGAAAAGCATTTGCCAGTGGGCTACCCACGTTGGACCTCCTTGGCGCGATTTTCCACGCACGATTACCGATCTTCGCGCTCAGGCACGCGCACACGACTGGCTCGTAGAAGAGATGAAAGACCGTACAGAGGTCTTCGTTGTCTGAGAATTGAAGCCAGACTGCCAAGGTTCTGGCCCAGAATGTGCACAACTTTACGCCTCAACAACCGCTCCGACGAAATTTTATCGGAATGTATAATTGATTCAAAGGAAATCGATTTTTGCTCATGAAATATTCACATCCGCGAATCTCCGACCAATTTATTATTTATTACGACCATTTGTAAGGCGAAACCGACGTTATGCATTTTACAAACGACACTTACATTTTTTTTTCGGCCTCTATGTATTTTGCTGAATACAAATAAAAAATAAACATGAAATGAAAGAATTAACTATTTAAGTAAAGGGATTTTTTTTTTTTCAGGTTGACCAATTGAATAGTCAGATAAAAAAATTGGTTGGTGTCAGTGAATTAAATTGTTATTAGAATCTGTTTATTTATTGGTCTATGAAAAAATAGAGATAAAATTCACTTGTAAGTAGAAAAAAATGGTTACTCATATTTTCTATTCTCGACTGCAGATTTTTCTTCAGTCGTAGAGAATCGCGAATAAAAATAGATCAGAAAGGAAGCGTCGGAAAAATATTTCTCGACAGGGGCGTCGATGGTCGTTCGTTCCTCTCGTGATGCTGACCACCGGAGCAGACTCGGTACCATGTATTTACACTCTCGAGTTCGCAGAGCGAGCAAGACACGCGTGTCGATACGCCACGATATTTTTAGCAGTACGTAAGAGTTTCCATTTGCGAGTCTCCGAACGCACAATCGCTCCGCCGATTTGTCACGGATGAGTCGTGGACGTACGTGATTGTTATGTTTCGCCAGTAAAACAATTAATTGATAATTATTAGTCGGCGTAAAATAATGATTATTTTATTTTTATTTCCTCATCAACATTCTTTGTCCCAACAACATTTTTTTTTGCAACAAAGTGGACGAGAATTAATATACTTTCTCAAATTTTCACACAGAAACAACAATTTTGCTGGCCCAAAAAAATGTTCGCTAAATTAGTGATAGCATTTTATTATGTGCTAACCTAGCATAATAATTTGCTGGGTTAGCAAAAAAAAATGGTCAGGCTCTCAAATAATGCAATATCGTCACTATTTTAGTAAAATAATTGTTGGGTCAGCGGTAAAATTGTTTTCTCCATGCAAAAATTGCGTAAAACGTATTTTTATTACTCTTGGAAAATATGAAAAGCTATTATGTCACGTGTCTGTGTTATGTTTTTATAGATGTATCAATTATGAGAGAACTAATTTTATTACGATGCCTGAGTATGAAATGACCGTCTCTTTTTTTATGAGCAACGCGATAGTAAAAAATTTATATAAACGTCTCGAAATCGATAAAAAAGTGTCGATAAGAAAATTGTCATTTTCAAGATTTCTATTAATTTGCTATTTTAGCAAAATAACTATATTCATTTCTACAGTAATAATGAAACAAAAATTGACAAACAATAATTTCATTAGGAATGTATTGAATATTTTAAATCCTTGATAGACGAGTGCATTTAAGCATAAAAAAGTGTCTAATGGGTTAATGTGGGAAAATTGGTTTTCATCAGGAAAAGACATTGATGGCTATCAGAGGTTAATGAAAATTTAATGTCAACTCACCATATTTGACACCGTGCCATTTCATAGCTGTCTGTCGATACCTGTTGTTCGAAGGTAATACAATTTTATTCGGCGGTGGCGAACAGGGTTTGTAAACGACCATACAGCGCACGCACTTCCGGTGGGTGGGCGGTTGTATGTGAACGTAGGCCACGGGTTTGCTCATAGAGCGTGGCGTGTAGTATCGCGAATATCGTTTTCTCTGTTCGTTCGTGGCATCGTAAACCGGTCTCGAATTGCTGCCCACCGATTGTCCGCCAATTCTGCCATAATTAAGCGATTTACCATTTTTCCCATTTCGATTGTAGTGCACGGGCCATTTATACAAATTGGTGCCAGATTTTTGTTGCATCGCGTAGCGATAAGGTGAATTCCTTTTTCGACCATTTTCACCTTTGTCAACACTACGTTTTACCAAAACGTGACTCGATCGATCGGTAGAAAAATCGTCATAAGTATTCCTCGAAATCTGTTCACTATTTCCGGCATGATTAATCGATTTACCATTTTTTCCATATCGATCGTATTGCACGGTCCAATTTTTAACGTTGTCAACTCTACGTTTTTTCAAAACGTTAGCCGAAAGATCGTCAGAAAAATCGGTAAAGGTATTCCTCGAACTTTGTCCACTATTTCCGCCATAATTAACCGATTTACCATTTTTTTCATTGCCATCATATTGCACGGGCCGATTATTTATATTGTCAACACTACGTTTGTCCGAAACGAAACTCGAAAGATCGGTAGAAAAATCGCCAATGGTATTTCTCGAACTTTGTCCACTAATTCCGTTATAATTAACCGGTTTACGATTTTTTTCATTCAGATTGTGCTGCACGGGCCGATTATACATATTGGCCACAGATTTTCGTTGCAACGGGGCCTGGTAAGGCGAATTTCTTATCCGGACATTGTCACCCTCGTCAACCTCACGATTCTCCAAAACGTCACGCGAAAGATCGGTAGAAAAATCGTGAAAATAATTCGTCGAGCTCGGGGAATCGGCGACTTCCGGCGCGGACCAGGAAGAGGTCGCGACCGCGCTCGGGCCCCGAACGACATCCGAGTGGCCGGTGCCCCGGGGGCACACAAGAAGAAGGGTCGTCGCTCCGAGGGCCAGAACGCCCCGGGCCCAGACTGACCTTCCGGGGTACATAGCCGCTACCCCATAGTCATAAGCTTGTGCTGCACTACCGCCTCCTCTCACGCACCCACGTTTTCTTCATCCTTCGCAGCCTCCCACTCTCAACCGTATAGGTTATTCTAATTCCGCTTATTCATCACCTTTCACTAATTTATTCACAGGGCACTTGAAACTTGATCACTGAAGAAAATTTTAATTAAAAATGAAAAAAGCAAATTTCTAAATAGAGTAATTAAAATGATCTATAAAAATCTATTAGAAAAGTTACCCAGAAAAGTAAATATATATATAATTTTTTTTTAAATTAATTTTATTTTAACATTTCTTTGGTAAGCTATATATATATATATTTTATTTCAATTAAATTTTATAGTAGTGTTTGTGATTAAATAATTTTTGCGAATAGGTCGATGAGTCGTGCGCGAATGTAACCTTCGCCGACCGCGGCCCGAGAGACACTGTGGCTCTCTGCTACCATTACCATTAGCTCGGTTCGCCCTCACGTCCTATCTGCTTCCCTCCTTCGCCGGTCCCTCTCTCCGTCGTCGTTGATCTGTCCGCTCTTCTCCCTTCCCGCCGCGAGTACACACAGAATCCGAATCTCTTTCTCTTCTTCTCTCTCTCCCTCTATCTTTCTCTCTTCGTATAACGTTCTCCATCTATATACCTTCCGCGCGGTGTGTTTATCGTCGTAAGGCACGTGGGTGTGCACGAACCGGCATCTCGACAGCAGCCAGACACCGGCCCCGCCGAGCGCGCCTCAATCGAATATCGACGATGCTTCATCTTCGATGGACCTCCCGACGATGATGATGAGATACCGTGTGGCAGATATCACGAATTTTCTATATATATCGATGCAAGCGCAGACGAAAAATTTGTACACTTGGAAAAATCGTAATAGTGAATTATAAAGTGACAATTAATGATATTAGGTGATTAATAGTTGTCAATAAAAAAAAATTATTCTACGAACTAAAAATAAATTATTGCCCCTTTATAGTCACTGTACAATTTTCTCTCGGTGTTATTTGGTAAACCGGTCCGAGATCATAAAAAAATTGAATGAGGGAATGTCATTTTTATTTGTATTGTTATTTTTGTTTATGTAGATTCAATATTTTTTCAGCAGACTATAGACTGAAGTTAGAATAAAATAGTGGCGAAATAATTGGAGCATATAAAAAATAGTGGAATGTACAGAATTTTGTACTGAGACGATTATGAACATTGCAAATTTATTTGCATGCATATTTTCCAACTTTGCTTGTCTGCTTTTTGATATTAACGGTAAAATATAGTTTTCCGGGAGTTTTTATTGCTAAACGTTGATAAGCACCCAAATAGGCATTACAGATTTTTAACGGCAAACCTCGATTTTCAAATTATAATATTTGAAAAAAAAAGAAAATGTTCCCTCTAGTTATAATTGAACATAATTAGCTAGTGAATATTTCAAACTGTCTAACGTCAAACTGTCCGACCTCAAAGAGCGACTATATAAACGGCGTTGCTACAAATTACAAGCCTAAGTGAAAAGTTTTTATTTTCTTCAACTACGATTATTAAATTAAAATTAGCTCGTGTCTAGGCTCGAGTGTGATAAACGTTTATCACGTACTAATTGCGCGCACTCTTGGACTCGAATCTGGAATCCGTTTCCGGCACTCTCGTGAACCAGCCAACATTAATTTATGGTGAGTCGGGTGTGCGACGAGAAATTCTTGGTGAAGTACCTCGTAGCACGCGAATTAGCCTTTTCCGTAGCTGCTGTCATCGAGGCTAAATACTTAAACGAGGACAACGACATGAAAGACTTTAAATATTCATCCGGTAAAGAGATCTTGGGCAAACAAAAATTTTCTTGCATATTGAAAGGCCCCAAAAGGGCCAGTCGAAAATATCTTGATTTAGGTTTTTATCGTTTAATTCTTGAGCAATGAAAGGACATCAAAGTGTACCGATAGTTATTGCTCTTCTTCGAGAGATTGTTGGCCAAGATGTGCAATAATAATCGTACTTTTAAATGCCGGGAAATATTTCAGGGTAAACACAATTGTTTTCCCTGATTGCGAATAAATGGCGTTTTAAGTTGACTTGAAAAACTTATTTTTTATGTAGCTTCAAAGAAATATCCATTTTCATTAGAAAATATTAGAAGAAGTGGTAAAAAAGTGGTATCAATCGTGGTTTAATTGTACGCATAATTATCAGCTAATTGCAGTTGTTCAGAAATTTATATTTAAAAAATTAGAATGGATTCTGAAAAAATGTATAGCTATTCAGAAAAATAAACAAATTATTTTTATTTTACAGGAAATTAAATGCTTGTTGAAGAATTTTTTGAATCAATATTTTATTATGCAAAATCAAGCTTTCGAGGTGTTTTATTTATTTTTTCAGATTTTTATCTTATCCAAAAGTGTTTAAAATTCTTTGTCAACCTCACATTTAACTGGACTGTACCGATAAAACTACCAGTGCATCGAAAACTAGTGGAGGAAAAGAGGCGCCAAGGAGATAACGAACTATTGTGTGACATATTTCGCTCAGAGTCATCGAGTTATCGTGAGACCTCCATCGATAACCGTTATCTTTCCCGAGATCATTGCGTCATCTCATTATCTTGTCACCATAGTGCCAATGTACACTTCCGCAGAAAAAAAAACGCATTCAATGCTTATCGATTTCCTCTTCGATTCACGTCCTTCAGCTCGTGTGAGGGAGCAACGTGCTCGATTAATTTTCAACGGACGTTCAATGTGCTCGGCTGATACAGTAGATTAAAAAATGAGAAATTAGCAGTCGACTCGCTGCAGCAAATATGATTCACTGCCTGTCTCCCGTCCAGGATTAATAATCACCGAGATATTTAATTAAAACATATAAAAGAAAAGGAAAAAAAAAATTCTTGATTACGAATTAAGACTGCGAACTACGCTAAGGGTTAAATAATTTTTTTTATTCATCCGCCATGATATTTAATTAATTATCGTTTCTACAATTACCTTTGCCTACACTCAGAGAAATATTCAGTGGTACCTAAAAGAGGCTATGTAACTACGATTATATTTAATTACGTAAATGAATTTTTTTTGACGATCAATCATATTTAATCGATATAATCAAATGTTCATTGCTATCGATATTTTATACGGACTCTTTGATTAGTGCACATCTATTGGGCGTACGAATAAAATCGTCTCGTAAGACAGTATTGCTGAGTGAATGCTGATACTTAATTAATATCTCGAGTCGCTTGAGTTAAGGATAATCACGTCTAACCAAAAATAATATCATGTATTTTTAAGACAGAGTCCATTAGAGAAAGCTGTGATTCAATCAATCTTTTCGACCACACGCAGATATATCGAATTACCTTCGAAAAATTAATTAACGATTAAACTGGGAATGTACAAAATTTCGGAACTATCCATTTGAATTTTTTTTTTTAATACCTATTAGATAATTTTAAACAAATTTGACAAACAGTAGAATCGAAGATTCGCATTATATTTTTCGATATCGCCAAGTAAAAACGCGTCAAAATATAAATATAACATTTTCCAACTATCTTTAAATTATTTCCCTATTTTCTCCAAATGCTATAATTGAATTATTATCGTTGGTCACGTGTAATTGCGCCATTAAAATTAACTTTTGAAACAATAATGGTTAGCAAACGCAAATCAATTCTATATACATTTTTAGAAGGACGTCGTTAATAAACCCAATCATATATCCATTAGGCAAGCAAATACAAAATCATTTGATAACCGCCAATTACCTACTAAATCCTCTTAATTTCATCTCTCGAATAGCCTCTACGCTTATGATTATAATAATACAAATTCACTGGCAATTACGTCCACCCGAAAATGATTGCATTTTTTTTCCTCCACACACTATTAATTATCGAATGCTATAATTATATGAATGAATATTCTCAGTCACGTGGCATTGCATCACAATTGCCTCACTATTAGAGTCAATCGATGATCTATTAAAGTTTTCTAATACTTTTATTTTTCTCTACACCGATTCGGTAATAAAATAATCATCTTCTTGTGGAATACCATCAATTAGCCAATGATAGAGATCAATTAATTTCTTGCACCGGTTACGTCATGCATACGCATGTATGCCGAGCGAATAAAATGATTCAACACCCTCGGGTCTCAACTGAGACAGAGGTTTATGCTGAACGTAACTATGCAACAACGACGACGACCACCATCACCGCGATAAGTTCATAAAGCTCGTGCATTGCCCACAATGAACGCCCACTTATATACAGACGTGCACACGCGCCGTGGCTTTCCGGATTCAATTAAGTGCACTGGTCGTTCAAACCGCTTTGTGTCGGGCAGCACGAGTCTCGCTCGACAGGTGCACCACCGGCTCAAGCACATATGAATGCTCTCCAAGCATGTGCGCCTCAGCACACATCAACGATAACGAACAGAGCCGATAGTGCAAGACGCAACGATTCACTTGCGCCATAAGTACATACATAGTGGCAAAGTGAAGCCCGGGGCGTGATGAATCAATGTTTATGGTATTTCGACCTTTTTGTAAGAGGCAGTACTTCCCCCGCCACTTTCAAAAATTTTGAAACTTATTTTCTCCCAAAATACTCGGCACAAAGAGCTCAAAATTTGATAGATTGTCCGGAAGTGTTACAAAATTGGGCTAAGCTGCCGAATCTGCGATACTAAAAATCGTTTGTTTACAATAATCGATAAAGCAAAAAGTTAGGTTCAGTAAGAGAGAGGGAACCCTATAGGCGTTTGACATTGAGCGAAAAAAATGTTTAAACATTCAGTGCATTATAATGGTGTGAAGTGGAGGAGTAACATTTTTAACCTGTCGTAGCTTTCAGACCAAACTTGAGGATAGAATTTTTTGAGGCTTTTATGCAAAATTATGGATTGAAATGTGTAAATAAATCATTATTCGTTAAAAACTCGCTAAATAATTGGAACTCACTCTTCGACACATAAGACATAGAATACTAAAATTTGGTCTTAAAAATTCAGAATTATAATGCTTAGTATCTACTTAATGACGTTTAAATAAAAAATCTATGAAATGACGTAAACGTATTACCTACAGATTTTTTAAAATGACTTTCTTTCGGTGATTCGGTTCCCGTAATCTTAAATTTCAAGGGTATTTGAATTTTCATGGCTTTTGATTCACCAGGCCCCGGTTTTCTCTGCCTCTATAGACATTTCAATGTTTATTCGCCCGACATGTGTACGTAATATTGTTTGGGGCTCTCACGCGAATCTTGTGTGCTTCAGGCTGTGTGAAATTGGAGCGTACAAGCTCTAGCCTTCATTGAATTATCAGTGTGACTGGCTGTGGTGGAAGTGCACGAATGTGTGTGATTGCAGTATGTGCAAATGCTCGCATTTGTGTTTATGCTTGAACATTATGAGTTTATGGGCTTATCGATAGAGAGAAGCTCGTTGTACGCGTATACATATACATATTAGGCTGCATGTATAACATATTATGCTCTTTGCAGATGCCGCCTCCCGAGCTGTGTTCTCATAGCTTGTAACCAGCGCGTGCCAATAACGCATCTCGTTTATAGATCACAAAACGATCGCCTGCATGAGCTTCTCTTGATCGCTTTCTCTAAATAACCGGCGATTGTGGTCGCGATCACTGTGAGAATTTGAAGAGTATTACAGAAACTCTGAGATCAGCAAATGGAAAATTTGCTACATTGCAATTATGTTTTCCAAACACATATTTTGTAATTATTATCAAACAATTGTGGAAACATTGAGGGAAATAAAAAAATTTAATTCTAGATGTATCTTATTCTGTTTGATAAAAAAAAAAATTAGACGTAGAAGTTAAATAAGCTAATTTTTTTCAACACTTTTTTCATAGTATTTTCAATCAAAAAGAGTTTGCCATTTTTTAAATTTGTTTTTCTGTATGGAAAGAGGTTTGGGTGTTTAATGTTAGCGCTTTTAATACGAATTAAATTTTTCGTTTTTCGGTTTAGGGGAAGTCCATGGATTTGAAAAAGGTTATAAGATAAATAGGCTAATGTCAATTCTTAAATTGTCCACTACAATAAAAATAGAAAAAGACGTTGACATGAAGTTCTTGGGCAAAAAAATAGCCGGAACAAATTTTCTAGAAAGTCTGTCAGTTGTAGTTTGCGGATTCAATATTTAGACGTACGCAACGATGGATATCTGCGATGCATCGGCGGCAGCTGTACATGGTCAACGGCAGTGGTTGCGGTTGGTTTTACGACCTCATGGGTCGCAAAGATGGCTTATACCATCGAGGAATAGCGACGCAATATAAAACGCGCTAGGATAGCATAGTGAAGTTAGTACTTCCGGTAGAAGTTGCAGAAGAGTCGAAGGAAAATATATTCTTTGGGCCATGTCTTGATAACTGTGACTCGCTTGTATCCATTTCTGCTGGTTACAGAGTCACGATTATTATGCTTCAGTGAGCATGAGAACCCGAATAAATTATTGAAGTTAAATGTAAATATTTAGCTTCAACATCTCGGTAGATAAAAAAAACGTTGCAGAAACTTTTTTTTAATCGTCCCATTTCTTATCGTCCTGACGATAATTTCTTTTGTTGCTATCATTATTTTTGTTGTTAAGTTCTGAGCTCAATCGTTAAGATTTTATGTCGTAATTGTTGCGCCGACGAAATGAAGAAATCCACAGAATAGTTCTGCCGAAATGAAAATTATCAACCAATACGATTTTGGCGACGCAAAGCGGATTATTATTTCAACAATTTCTCCTGTATTCAATAAAAATTCTTCTCAACTTTCTAACCAATGCGACACAATATTCCAACATAATCAAAACATAAAACTACACGAAAAATGAGAATGATTATACTTTTTGAAGGTTAAAATCAATTGGTTCGAGTCAGTGATCTGAAGATGGCGCGATATCAATTTTCCGATAATCTCGAGATCGGGATCACCGAGAAACCGAGCAGGAGAATTAAGGTCACGATCACGACTGGATGAATCAGTGTTGAGCATCCTAACTCGGTTTCTCTGTTCATTGTGCTTCGCGCCGCCGGTCTAGCCGGTCTATCGTCTCTCCCACATTCGTGTTGCTACACATATTCTCCGTTGGCGTCTCGTAAAGGCGCGCATTCATGTCCGGATGACGCTCCTTGATAATTTAACCCGTGAACGCGCGTGTTTACACGCACTCCCCCATTATCACCGCGGTGAATGAGATTAGGGATTCCTCGGTCTGTTGGAACTGTGTACAGCGTCACGCAGCTTCCTCAAGAGAGAGAGAGAGAGAGGTTGTCACCTGCGTTCACGCAGCGCGCTTTGAATAATCTACTCGAACACGATTTAACTACAAGCAGCGACATAGTTTCCATTCCATCCAAGAACACGAATCTCTCTCTCTCTCTTTCTCTCACGACGTTCGGGTTACTTTATAATATATCGATCCTAGACGAGGAGTTACGAATATTGGAGAAAGTTTCTAATTAAGTCACATAGAGAGCAAGTTTTCTGTATCTGGTGCGTTTTCTTATTAGAGACTGGCGCTTACGTTGATTATGGGGCCAGTTGGATCAAGAGAACCGGAGAATTAATATACACTGAGAGGAATATATAATTGGATACAGCACATAAACAAATAACTAGTTTATCCGAAATTATTATATCCTTAATTACTTGTTTTTTTGAATGAAATTAATATTTTGTCGACTCAACAAAATGGTTCGTCTTTTGGACTGATTATTGTGTCGATTGAACCCAATATTTCTGTGAAAACGTCAGACAATATACATAATTGTATTATACGTGTTACAGCAACTAAATTTTGCGATTCATCAAAACAATATCGACAATACTTATTTTGATCTGGACAATATACGTTAGAATTTGGTTAATATATACTAATCACGCAATTTTTCGAATGAAAAATATAGCCAATTAATTTGCTATTAACTGAAAGATTTGGTTCCTTCACATACATATTTTATCCACACAATTTTTTTTAATGTCTGTAATTTTTACAGGTACCACAATATCCTTGTTATTTAAAATTTTCCATGCTGCTGTTAATCAGAAAAATAAATTCTACTCATTGCCACATGAAAAATGATCCAACTCGCCCCGATCTCTTCCAGTCTGAACGATCCCCATAAAACCACCGTAAAACTCGGATCAGTAATTAAATAGTATTTTAAAAAATTCATTGACTGCTATTCATCTCTTTCCTGTAACGAGTACACTGTAATAAGCTCGAGATATAGATTCTCGCGAGGTAGACACCCCGTACGGAGTTCTTATAATCATCGGTCCGTTAACTAGATTGGAAAGAGATACGTTTTAATTGATCCTTTGCCTCGCGTAATGGCACACCGCTCGACTATATACTACTCGATGCGTATACATCCATACGTGTGCCCATAATACATTTAACGTGCGTGCTTGATAGGTCTTTCGCATATACCGCGCTTCAGCACAGCATATGTTCGGTTTTATCGATCTACCGATTCGATTAATCGCGGGGCGGGTCCTTCGAGTGCAGGAAAGAGAAAGAGAGTGAGATTCTGTTTTTCGCGGCACAAACCGACCCTCCCACAGCATATGTATGTGTATATATATATATATGTATATACATGCAAGAATAGCAACAAAAAAAAGTGTATATTCGGGGGTTTAAAAAAAAGTTTGTTCAAAATTGTTTATTTAGACTTGCAAAAGTACGTTGATTTATCTCGATATGCATCTTTTTACATATAATCTGCCGGCAAAATTTTTTAGATATTTTAAACGCATATATATTGGTAAAATTGAATGACTATTGGCCGTTGGTATCACTGCAAGTTTACGGTTTGAAAAGTCGGGCAAAGTGGAATTTTGAAAAATAATTACCCTGCCAAAAATAAATTTGACATCGCACTAGCATGCCAATTTATGAACAAAAACACACTTTCGCATAAAATTCCAATTAACATTCTCATCTCTTCGTTTGTCAAATGTCATTCCCTGTGTATTCGCAATTCCTAATCTTTATATTCCTAACAATAAATATACATATATATATATTTTCCGCGATCGTTGCAGTGCGTGAGTCGCTTTCAGAGTTGACTCGTATTTCCGCGTTGGCTTGGAACGGATAAGAAGCCGCCAAGTCACGACGTGACTAAATGAATACGCCAGATTTTTATTTGCTTACTTTTTTTTTATCGTTCCTGCCTTCCTTCTTGTTTCTTGTGGTCTTACACAATTCTTTCGTTCTACGCGCGATGTTCTCCGTGATCCGCGAGAGTAGATGATGAGCGGAGGTCGCAAGAGCGACGACGATTCACGCGACGGATACGAGAAGCGCGTATGCGGTTTTTCCTCTGCGTTCTCTCGAGGCATACACCACGTTCACTTGATGCGGACGCTTAATGCGGACGTCGAGATGAACCTGGGAAGATGAGAAAAGAGGAAGGACGATAGGAGGACGAGAGAGGATCATGTAAAAAGTGTCAACGTGAATCCACCCGAGCGCAGCTGAGCTCGGAGTCGGACACGAAGCTCCTTCTGCCTCTTATATGCGAGACGAAGCGCGATACGATCAAAGAATCTCTTGTTCGTGGCCCTTCTGGCTCTTCGCCTCGTCTCCTCATCGCTCGCTCTTTGGGTACCGAGTCCCTCTTGAAGGTAGCATTTTTCGGGACTCGAAAAGCAGATACGCCATTGCAGGATAAAGGGGCGAAGAAAGTGAAAAGTGAAGCAGAAGTACGATGTACTTTTGGGTTCTCCGCATTAATCAATTAACTTCTAACTATGGTCCAATTCGATCAGTCTGCTAGTGACATAAATTCCTTATATTGTATATTATTGCGGTGAATTTTTATTTTTCTATTTTCCACACAATTGGAATTATGTATTTTTTATTTTTATTTTTTTATTTGTATTCTTTCATATACCTTCTTCAGGTTTTTACTATTTCCCCACTCCCCTTCATCCCCTTCCATTTTTATTGAGTTTCCCCAGAGCAATCTTCATTTTTGTATACCAATATTGTATTAGTTTATGACGAAAGCATATGAAAATTAATATTCAATATGTGCATTCTAGTTTAATATATCGGTATATAAAGCTCGGAAAATTTCAAATTTTAATAACCGAGTAAAACATTGCAAGTTGCAGTAGCGCTGTAAATGTCCGATGTAATAAAAATATACAAGGCATTCCACGTCATTTGAGCAAACAAAGGTCATAAATAATGTCAGAAAATGTGGTTATGCATTTATAAAAAAACAACCCACGCACTTAATTCTTTATATTTTATTACAAAACAATCCAATCTTGGAAATACATATTCTAAAAAAAAATCGTTTTTTAAGGACTGTAGGAAGAATTTTCATTCAACGTTCAAGATTCAATTAAAAACCACGTTTTACTGCAAGCAACTGCAGTAAATCATAAAGCAATGAATGCCTCATTTACTTTATTACACTGAATTTATTTCAATTTTCTCAAAATATTCATGCCCGCATTTACACACATTGTCAATAATTTGAACGGTCCTTAGTTCCATAAGTACTATTAAATTTATGTAATCAATGCTCTACTGTACATCGAGTGAAGTCAAGAACGTATGAGCATAAAGAATACATATAATATTGTGACTAGAAAGTGCTCGTCAAATGTTAAAAAAACATTTATACGAGAGAAGATTTCTGCCGACATGAGATCATCTTTATAGCTTCAGCATACATTGGCGTTACTACCAAGATATCTTATATAGCATATTATAAATGAGTCGAGGTGCTCACATCGCATTATTAATACGCTCGGACTCGCCCACGCTTGTGAACATGCTCGACGAGTACCCGAAGCGACTTGCTGGGCAGATAATGCCGGTAATTACGCCCCTGAGAAAACACTCATTAAGCATGGCGTATGAATGAATTAGCGATCGATAAAACGAGGGCGTCCGACACCATAGACTCGTGGATCAGTGTAATCCCACTGAGGTTTACGGTGTGAGCTCATGCCTCATTTTATACTATAACTATTGCTATAAGCCACTCTTCACCAACTTGACATTTTTTTAAACTATAGTAGTGATACGTAATTATATACTTTCTGATTTTTCTTTTCAGATTTTTTAAATCACTCGTTTCGAAAATTGTTTTTATTTCATTCATTCAAAAGTGTTCTCACAACTTGAAATATATTGTAAATATTCAATCAAACAACTGACACAAAGTTTCGAAATCTCTGGGGACATATTTTTTGTGGTCGCTTCAAGTTTCCGAGATATACTCACTTAAAAATGACGTTTGTTAATTAAATATTGGATAAACAAAAAATTTTTAAAATGAAAATGGAGTATCTTTCAGTGGTATCTTGATAAGATAAATTATGAGACAGTTCCGAGATGGTCGACAAAAAAAATGGTTGAAATGAGGGAGGGATACTTCATATAACGCATTCTCTATCAACTTGAGCATTTTTTTAAAGGTGGTACTATATAACAGCGGCGTCTTGTCGATTGATAGCAACAAAGTCAGACACGAAGTGCGGCATGATAATAATTCAGCGAGTAAGAATACCATCCTATGCGTAAAAGTTGCAGATAACTATTGCCTCCAATTTCTTACCTTCGATCGAATATTAGTCGATATTTGGTGGCGGTTAAAAATTTCACCGAAAAGAGCTTTCTCATCGCGGCATCCTAAACACCCCAATTTGGGACCATTACAAAAATCCTGACACTCCTTTACCCTCGGGGTTAGAATTTAGCGGCTGCGTCGACTAACTCCCTTCGCCCGAAGGAATTGGTGCAAACTCAAGTTGCCTCCTCCTTTTTACCTACGATGTTTTAGAGAACAATCGATCGCTTGATAATCACTATATCATGCTAAATATAAAAAATCATAAAAAATGAAATATGAAGAAAAAAAAACAGACACACACACACAACTTTTAAAGCGAATTTTTATAAAAATAATAAACATTTGTACACAATCCGATAGTAAAATTTTGAAACATGTCCCTCATCAACTCATTACAATAAACACGGAGAAAAAAAAATTAGTTGGACTAACTACGTTCTCAACTTATTGTGCCGGAGTTTTTTCGAATAAGTTGGAACAACTCATATTTATTGACCCAACCGCTTAAACTATTCATGATTAGTTGTCGTTATACAGTATACACGATAAATCGTATTACAATAATTTAATTTTGTAACTTCTGATTGAGAATGCATGTGTATGGCGTCACTGAGGTGAAAATATCCAAAAACTATGGAAATTAAACAATGCTGTAATTGCACATATATAATGTCTTAATTAATTGCAAGTAGAAAAAAAATTCCCCCTCGTTATTTCTACATTACAAAAAAGTCCGCACGCTGTACAATGTAACGTTTTAGCAGGAGCTTTTTATTCCGCGGAACGATAAAGGGTTAAGGACCAACATTGGCACGAGAATTGCTAAATACAGACGTAAAACGGCGTTCAGGACAAGATAGCCGATGGCGCTCGCGCTGAGACCACCCAGGAGGTGATTGCCACGGTGAAGATCCATCTCAAGCGGTTGGTCGGAACGCTCGCGCCCGCGGTTCATTGCCGGATGGCGTACGTCATCCAGCCGCGCGCTTATTCCTCCCGTGCAGCATTCCTAGATCGAACGGCAGCCCGCCAACCGGAAACTAATAGCCAACAACGCGTCGTCCGCGGGTTTACTTCTATGTATTATAAAACTGCTACACAGTCATAGGCTCGAGACTCGCGAGTTTATCTTTGATAAAGTAGTTTCACCGCAGGACACACGCTGAAGAGACCTTTGCCACAATGGTGAATATTGTACGTTACACATTCAGAAAAAATTGATAGTCTTCATGCATAATCTCGTGAATTAAATTTAATATGCAATTGTGACATAGAATTGAGATCGTTTGCAATTGAATTTAAAAGTAAATTATATATTCAAGTATTTTTACAGTAACATGATAAAAAAGTTATTATAATTTTTGTACCGAAAACTTAATTTGACATCTGTCAATTATAACGATGCTTAATCGTGTAAAATCTACAGCAGGAAAATTTAATGAAATTGTTACAGAAAAATACAAATGAAAAATTATTGAACTTGAACTAAATTCAATTTATTTGGTTACCAGGAATAGACAATACAAATATATGAACCTTAAGGGTGACTAGTCAGTGAAAAAAGTATTATTTTTTAAATACAAACTCTCCCTCTCACTAAAGTAAAAACTGAAAGTAATTCCCTCTCCCCAGGATGAACGCGAATGATCTATTTGTAACTCGACCAACGCTAAATATTTTTCAATATCGTTCATATAAAAATAAAAAGTAAATCTTCATAAAATTAAGCACACAGCTTATGCAGCATGTGGTCTTCTAAAACAAGACTATTAATTTTGTTATTTTCATTTACAGTGTAAAGCTTCGTCTGTGATGAAAAGTGTCAGCTTGTCAGCAAGAACTTAATTCACATCCACAAAATTTGACTTGCTACATAATTACTTGTACCTGAAGTTCCCGTTAGGCGAAACGAGCGAAAGGCAAGCGATGTAGTGATGCGCACCACTGTTTCTTTATAACGGTGTGGCTTTAACGGTGTAGCATGGTGTGGTCGACGAAAAAAATAAAATAAAAAGCCCACCGATGTCCCCGAAGACAGAAAGAAATAAGGTGCAAGAGAGAAGTAGCGAAAGTAAGGGAAGAAAAATGAGTAATCGTCGAGATGCTCAGCATGCCAGGAAGCTCCAGCGACGATGGGTAGAGTGAGTGGAGTGCCGCCGTGTATGAATCAGTCGCGTAATATCGCGGACGATATTGCACTTTAATTGCGACAAATTAATCGAGGTGGTCCCGCGTTTCAACCACCACATGTGATATATATATATATATATACCAATTTCTTTTGGGCGTATTATATGTGAGTTGGCAGTGGCGTGTGTTATGTACGACGTGAAGTCGCGCAGGTGCCATGTACGGCATGAAGGTGCGCGCGTACCGTTAAAATGAAATGTATTTTGAAAAATGAAATGTTTAAACCAACATATCTTTGTTAATACTTCACCTTTCAGTACTGGTTTTGGTCTCAATCGTAATATTTTAAGCTAATCTTACTGCAATAAGAAATATCCGCAGGAGACTCGAAATTGGTTCATATCCCAATATAATCTGTTGAAAATGCGGCTAAAATGGGTAGATTCCGGAAAAGATACTTAGTAGCGTCTCGTCGATTCGTATATGTACTTGTCTCGAGACGCTACCGTGTCTCTTTATTTTAAAAAAAAAATGGAATTAAGAAATCACAAAACCACCCTCATAGTAAATGACATGCTTTACCGACAAAATGTACGTGTTTTAACAACATATTTTAATAAAAACATTATTTGCCCCTATTGCAAAATTACTTTCTAATAAATTCTATGATAAAGTACACAAATTTCAATTTCTCATTAAAATTCTACATAGTATCTGATACGTATTTCTAATGATTCGTCACATTTATGCATTCATTCATTCATTGCAGTATCTAAAAAAAAATAATAATAAAAACAATACAACAAAGTAATTTAGTAATTTCTACTGTATACCTACCGTAAGAAATTCCATTGAGGCGTTGTCTCGACAATGGCGAAAGGAATAAATTTAACGGTACATTGGGTGACTCGTTGCATCATTGCAAAGTCCTGGCGACATGAGCTCGAAATGCTACTGCGCCGATGCTGACCCGGGTCAACAATGTCTCGGTTGGCCGTCGTCGGTTGCTCGATCGTCACGTTTCTCACGTATACATTAGCGTAGTCGCTGATTGCAGCGCGCGTGCATGCATCAGACGTCGACTTCTATGTATGCTGCACCCGCTCGAGTCTCCTCTTCCACGCGTCTCATTCAGGCACGCACTGAGCGATGCATATCGATGCAATCGTCTTGGAGACCAAATACACATACGAGCAAAACGTGCCTCTTACAAACGTCATATTTATAATGGTATCTTTCGCTCCTTTGCCACACTTAGTCATATTTCTTCAACATTTTTTCCCTCGTTTAACTCAGCCGCGGGTGCATCCTACTTCATTGAATTGGAACAGAGCCTCTGACATCTGACTACATGTTTTTTTTTGGATTTCAGTTAGCTGAGAAATCTTATTAGTTTGTGGAAATTTCTCCGTCATGTTCTACTGTTCTTGTTCTTTTTTTCGGAAACCTGGAACTATCATATTTATAATCTGACGATTCATTGCTTACGTCGCTTTTAGAAATATTTCTAATAACGTATATTTTTTTGGGTTTCATTAAGCTCAGAAATTGTGAGATTAATTCCATGCAACTTGAGAAATAGTGTAACGAAATAATCAATTTCAATAAAACATTACATTTTCATCTGGCCCAGTTTCGTAATCCAATTCCACTACATATTCAGTGATTTTTAAAAATCCTTCTTACTCCATTCGAATTTGCGCAATCTGAACCACAATAAATAAAATACCTGTAATCTAATATTTTCACAATAAAATGTATTCCCCAGAAACCATCAAATTTTTTTTATTCCACTAATTTCTTAACGAATAATTATTGCTCTTATTTGCGTAAGAGCAAAAATGTCCATAAAAATTCCCGGACTTGTAGTCACCACAAACTAAGCATAAAACAGTGACAAAAAAATCACTGCAACCTTAACTGCATGCCGCGACTACTTTATTAATTTTATTGCATATTTATAATGTGACGTTTCATTACTTCTGTCACTCTCGGTGATATTTCTTATTTACCATATTTTCTCCTTATATCTAACTGGTTAGCCGCAGGGTGCACACATTGTACTTCATTGATTTCCGGGAAGAGTGCATCTGACGTCCGGTATGATGACCCGCGGTCGTTGTATGCAACCGAGTGCTTACAACGTTTATACCCGGAGGGTCCTGCTGAGGTATAGAGCCAGCAAGAGTTCTCTACCGATTTGATTTATGATCGGCCTCATGCGTCAGGAGTTATGCCCGAGCTACGTTTTACTATCCTATCGTACTATCCACCAGAGGTACACCTACCCTGTACTTGGCGCTCGGCGCTCGGTAAACGGAGTTTATACGGAACGATATGACCGCGTGCGCGTCCAGCCGCAATCCGTCTCGCTGTAACTGGCACATTGTTTTCAAACCGCTCACTAATGATTACTCGAGCACGTGCGGGGTTTCAATTCACTATGATGATAAATAATCACCAATGATCCAACTGCAAATGGCGTTGACGACGTTTATTTTTATTTTATTTTTTTTCGTTTTTATTTAGCTTGAAGATTATTTATTTATTCATTTATTTATAGTTTTATAGTTAGTTAGTTTTATAGTTTTATAGTTATTTATTTATAGTATAAATAGTGTTTAACGGAAACAGCGTTAACAGACATTTCTTCAATTTGTAAAAATATTTCGGTCAATTTTTAAACTAAAGAAACTAATAGATATAAAACTGGAAAAGCACAAACTTCTGAAAATTAATCAACAATTTCCGGAAACATTTTTGAGCGAAAACACTTCATAACTTTGTTCAAATTTTCGCTTATGCTCAAAATTTCTTTTTGCTGCACTTATACAGTCAAAAGTCCCTTATGTAATTTAAAAGAATTGTGTGTGCATGCAGGAATGCACATAAGCATAACTGTCCAGCAGCTTATTCCAACCGAAGACCGAATACTATATTCAAATGTACAAGGAGCGAAGAACTCAAGTATTCGACTGTGGAAGATTGAACTGTAGCTGTAAACGACTCTAATCCTGGAAGGATTAACCTTTTGACGGTGGACAGTCGTTTCTCCGATGGCAATGACGCCAGTCTACCATATAACACCATGGACAGGTAGAAACAAGACATCAGAAAATATAGTGTACTGTATACATGTCGGTCCCCTTAAGGAACGCGTGTTTTCCCAACCCCTCATTTTCTTCGGACAAGTTCTCAGGGCATGATCCATCTCTATCTTGTGATACACCTGTATACTTATAATAATCCTGCGTGAGGCACCTCGCCGAACTCCGATAGAGTGTTCAAGAAAGCCACTTTACACCTGTAAAACTTTCGACATTTACCAAGCACGCTTCATCACACATGAAAATTCTTGTATAATTATATTCTGAAAACGATTTACCTACCTATAGTTGAATAGTAAATAATTATAGTAGAATTGCAACAAAAAAAGTTAAAGCCTTGCATATTTTTTCCAATATGCAAAATTCGACTATGCATCCTACTTTGAATAAATTTGGGAAATTGAAAGTGAATTCGCTACATTCAGAAATCTCGTATAGCAGTACAGTCGATTATAAAGTGACAACTACTAGTTTTTACGGTAACTATTTGGTAATTGTGGAAACCCTGATATAATTGGTCCCATGAATTAAAAGCGGAAAATTGTCATTTGTTAGTTATATCAGTATCACACAAAAAATAGAAATTCAAATACATCGAAGCAACTTAATATTAAGAATTTTTTAATATAGGCTAAAAAAATGTTTGCGGTTTATATACGAAAAACTGGAAACGTATTATAAAAAAAAATGTTAATATCTAAGCAAGTTGTCTGGAGTACGGGAATATTGCAACTACTCTAAGAAATGTTGAAAACAAAAAAAATGTAGCGATAAAATTGGCGTGAATCCCCAGATCGCGTGGGTTAGGCTCAAGAAAATAAACGTGCCCTGAAGAATTCTTCGATGGTACGATGGCAATAAGTGTAAAAAGCCATACGAGAACGAGCTATATCTAAAAGCGCAGGTATACGAGGAATAAGTGGTGGACACTGGTCAGCACTGACAAGCGTACTTGGTGACCAAGAGCGCTGCGCGCTTAGCGGTGGCGGCGTCGGCGGCGTTTCGTCTGATTTACCGCCTTGGAATATAATAATGCGACTGGTACGCCCACGGGCGTTCGATGGTTAATTTACAGGGTGGTAACGTACCGAGTGCACTCGAACACTCGTGGCTCTGATACGCTATACTAAAAGAAAATCATTCCACCCACGCCACGTGCATGCGCTGCAAAACTATATACATATACGGGGCATTTCATACCAACTCGACATGGATTTGACGCTCGTCCTTTCAAAATTCATTTTCAATTATTTATGTTATTGTTCTATCTGTGTAAAGTCGCGACAATTTTTATCAGATTTATTTTCAAACACACTTATTAATTAATTATGGAAAGCATTTTAAGGGTCGTAATTTTTAAATGTAATAAAATTCTCATAAATATTGTATCGGAGATATATTTTTTAAAGCTTAGATCCTTGGTTCTATCTTTTTACGATTTTTTTTTTAAACAAAAATTGAAAACACTTGGATGTGCAAGAAGCGCTGCAGGCTATTGCTTGAAGGTCTGTATGCATGACAAGATTCGAAAAATTTTGTGAAATTTGTTCATAACGATTTGTCCAATGAAAAATAACGAATTCAGAAAATATTCAACTCCATAAAAATTGCTTGAAAAACTGGAAAAATTCTCTGTAGTCCTGACATATATAGAAACGTTCAAGCAATGATCTGCAGTGAAAGGGTACTTAAGCATCTAATTTTTTCCATTTTGAATTTTTAAAAAAAATTCGTAAAAATAATTGTATCGATGCCAGGATCTCCGAGAATGTTGTCAGATTTTGAAATTACAAAGTTCAATATTCTCGCTATAAATCACAAGTATATAAATTGTTTCGAAAATATCCAATAGAAATCGCGGTTGCTCTTTGAAGGTGGAAGAATAAAATAAAAAATTAGGGATGTAATTCGAGAGGTCGAGTTGGCATAAAATGCTCCATATATATATGCTATGGTTCAAGTTGCCTTCTCGGGATGAGGAGCGCGATGCAGCACGAAAGCCAGGCCTCTTTTCCTCGGGGCGAGAGGCGTATATCAAGTAGCCAGGGAACGAGATTTTTTTCCCATTCGAAACTCGCTACCCAAGAGAATATGACGATGAGCAGTTTCTGACGGAGATGAAGAACAACGCGCAATAGTTGAACCGTCTCGAGATTTCAGTCAATATTCACCCTTCGATAATGACGAGGCATATATTTTACCTTATGGTTTTTTAAAATATGTATGAGCTCCATTCCAATAAAAAAGTATTGAAAATATTTGAAGAACTGATTCTTACTTCATAATTTAAAAAGGTAAAATATTTCCGAATTTGGGAAATAAAAATTTGCTTGAAACCAAAATCTCCCTCTACAAGGAAGCAAAAAGGGCTAAAAACCTTTTTTATTGAACTGTATTAATAGAGATCAAAACACAATTCAATTTTGTTGGTAATTGATTTTTCAAACAGAACCTTGAGGAGTCGTGACACATGGTCACACTCATAGGATGCTATGGTGCTGTTTTACTTGCACTCATGTGTTAGGGAAATGAGTTTCACCTCCTTCTAAGACTAATCTCCATAATATTTTGATAGAAATATTATGGATTTTCAACGTGAACGTGCGACGTGAATTTGTGCATAGCAATTAATCGAGTAGTCATACTTGGTTGTAAATGTGTTTGGCCGACCGCGTTATATTGCCCACAATAGGTGCACTTTTATTATCCGCTTTCCATGTCAACAGCCATTGTGATTAAACATCATCAGCTTAGTTTAATCCTCAAAGACACGCCTAGAGGCTCGCATCCCTCGGTAGATGCGGCATAAATTAATTTAACTGGTATGGGATTTTTCATTTATTGTTCGTTATTAAAAGGAGTATTGCTATTCTCAAAACAATAGAATACCTTGCGGTCAAGCGAACAATAGAGTTTGAATGCACTGGATCCACGCATCGCCACGCGCAGTCCACTCACCTGACAAATGTATGCCGAAGTAATAATCTGAACGTCAGGATTGTATTTTCAAGAATGTTTTATCAGAATTGAAATAAAATGTCAAAGCCATTGGTAGAATTTCAACTTGTTGACTATCAGTTTTTCATCTTCAATTTTTTTCCGATTTACTGTCGGTACCTTTTCTAATGTTTGGTACATTAGAAAATTTTGAGAACGCCTAAGAAACCAGCCACAACTTGGTATCTATTTCAGGAGCAGGTATTTAAATAGTGGGTTCTTGAAAAATATGAGATTGACGAACCATAAAATATGACTCATCTTGTCCGAAGGTATTTTTCATGGTTATCCAAATAAATATGTGATTCATACTCAATAGGCAAATGATTATGACACAAACGACCTTTTTTCCGCTACAACCCTATGGTGTAATAATGTTAACTCTGACCGCCTCATTTCGTGATTTTAAAAAAATCGTAACTAATGTTTTTAACAATTCACGTTCATATTTCATATCAAACTAACTTGAAATGTCTTTTTGAAATACTTAATTAAACAAAAACTTAAAGAACATCATATGGTGTCTAACGTAGTTTTGCAGTTTTTTATTAGTCGCAAAATGGGGACGAAGAGCGTGACCTTAATAAAAATTGGACTTGGAAGGCGACCCAGGGTAAAAACGACCCCGTTACTGCCTCGAGTCTACAAAGTAATAGTGATGATAGCTCATTTGATCTGGTATTACCTGACCAACATGAAGCCGCCACTCAACCGAGTCGGTTAATTTTCGATAAAGTCACGAATTGCAATGTTCCACTGTTACGCTCGGGTGAACGAGTGCCCGACGCGTCTCTGCAGGGGTTCGGCTCCGCAGGTAATAAAACTCTGTACCATTGTGTACTGTGGATTTGGGTACGACTTATATTTGCAATCAAAGCGTCCGTGTCTCAGCGTACCTGTATTGTCGAACGTCCCTTTTGTGAACCATCTTGTGTCTCGAGCCACCGACCATCGCACCACCCCAACACTTGAGGCCTATATTGCTACTGAAGTGTCAAAATAACGTTGTCCAAACTTTACGGACTCGGGAAAAACCCGGAGCTACTACAGGGCTAATAATATCGGCAATGGAACATGACAATGGTGACGATAAGTGCAGCGGTGGCTGCACGTCAGGTACAATAGTATCACCCTTAAGGACTTTTTAAATATATCTTGCAATGCCCAGCGACGCTAAATATTTCTATGATACTGAAAATAATTTCGTTTTTGAGTATTCGCAAGGTCAAAAAATTATAAGGTTGAAGATATCTGCATGTGCAAATTTAATACTTGTGTCAGCTATAATTTTTTAACCCTGCGGTGAATTAATCTATTTCAAAGGCAGGTTTGTTCATTTCCTCAATATCTGGAAGGCATTTTTTCAATTTTTTTTTTTCGATGATTCTGCAAAAGTAGGAATCATTTTCGTTATTTTTTGGCGAATTATCAGCTGTACCTTTTCACCCGTTTGTTCAAACAATTTATTTTCATAGCAGATTTGTTCATTTCTTCATTATCTCGCCGGCGTTTTTTGAGTTTTTTTTTTTTCGATGACTCTACAAAAGTAACATTCATTTTCGTCGATTTTACTATTATTGATCATTACGATTCCACTGCTTTAATGTGGGAGTTCGCAAGGAACAATTTCACGAAGCCATTGCAGCACGTATGTCGTATTCTCTTGGATCGGTTACCGTTTTACTCGTAACGAATTGGTTCGATTAAGGAGAGAAACAATCAGGAATCAATAACGCAAAGAAGATGATCCGATTCCCTTCCGGCAGGTCCATAGTGCTGCCGACCTGCAATGATTAACTTTGATCGGTAATCTGATATGTAAATTATATTCGTACGGTAGAGCTCGGTTACCTCTACCGCAAAGACTCAGGCGGCACTCACAATGAAGCTCTGCTGAACAAACTATTTTTGTTCTTACTCCCAAAAATTTCTTTTCCGTACATTTTTAATGCTATCTATTTTAATAAAAATTGTTATTCACACAACGAAAAAATTTGTAAATAAAAAATTGAGATTGTCCTGTTTCCTTGCTTTCAAAATTCGACGATTGTGAGCAGCCCATAATGACCATCTTGTAATTCGTTGTGCACGCGTCCACATCGTCTCATTCAGCGTGCAAACACATACACAACTACGAGAGTGTACAGCGCGGGCCGCAGGAATGCCGATTTTAAATACATCGCCATTAATAATATTTGTCATTCTCATCGTGGGAATGTTGATAAAACAAGTTCCTAGATTTATTACATATTAGAGCTTCCGATGTATTAGCAGTTTTCACCAAGTTCCGATTAGCACTCGTACACGTGCAGGACGATTAATTCCCGCGAGATTTAGTTACTGGAAATTGGAGCGTCAACCAAAGTTCGATATTTTCGCAAAATTTTTGGGAACTGATTGTTTGACCTAAGGACAGTGGGAAGACTGCGCCCAATTGGCTCGTGCGCCCAATCAGCGTCGAAGCGATACTCCAGGTATCCGGAAAACAGGCACCCCCACTATTTTCGCACAAAGGGATGGTCAAAGTACGCTTAAGAGATATAAATATGACCACTCGAAACATTTTACTCATTTCACTTGACAGGCTGTCGTCAGCAAACTACTAACAGCGTCGAGTCGACTTGTGAAAAATTAAATCAGTGCGATTTTTTGAAGAAACCCAGTGTTGAAATGGAGAACAAGAATCTGCCAAAATCTGAGGTAAGTTGACGTACGTTAATGTGATGTTATGTGATGTGAGTTAATGAAAAAAATACTGGCAACCCCACATGGAAAAAAAGTATACGTCCGATATATAGCAAGATATACAAATTATATAAAGCATATATGACGGCAAAAAGTTCTATATCTTATATATATATTTTTTATATATCCATCAGATATATAATTCGATATCATATTTTGATACATATTCGATATAAATTTACTATATGCTGTATATATTAGCAGATATATATCTACGTATATTTGATAATTTATAACTTTTTTAATACTGCATATAAAAAATATACATGACTCATGTGTGCATAATATATCTATATCTTGCTGTCGAGTAGTTTAGGAGAAAATAGGTTTGCAAATTTTGGGCTGAGCTGGGAAAGTGATGGAGAAAGAAGTACCACTGCCTCTTAAGAATGCGCGTTACGCGCTTCGTGCGATGTAAATAAACAACGCGTTCAGACAGCCAACAGTGTGCGTACGCGCGCTCTCTCTCTCTCCCTCTCTTTCTCTCTCTCTCTCACTATAGCATTCAGGAGTCTTACCGCCAGGACATAAACTTTTTGTTTTCTGCGACTCCCCATCTTTCTTCACGTATCTCTCGCTATCTTCTGCTTCGACTCGCTACACGGCGCTACAGCGTGCTAAAGTTTTTTTTTGAAGGTGCAGAAATTTTCAGGGTCATATTAATTATATATTGTATCAAATTTGTTTTTATAATTTTTGGCTTCCTCAAGAAGATTTGTTTTCTGACACATTAGTTTGGTTCGTGAATCGACTGAATCGATCGCTCAATCGGTCAATCGAAGAAATTCAACTTTTCACCAAATGTTTGTAAAAGTTCGCCGATATGACTCCATAGTTCTTTATAACTAGAGAGACATTAAATGCTGTTTGGTATTGAATTTCGATAAAATAGGTAAAGCGGTTCGGATTTTATAGAATTTTGAACTTTTGTAAAAAATCAATATTTTGCTATAAATCGCGTCGAATTTCAGCAAATTAACTGAAATGTTCTCTAAAGGAAAAATAACATAGAGTCCTACTGTGTACCAAATTTGGTGATGATCGGTAAAGTCGTTCAAATATTACACCATTTTGAATATTTGAAAAAAAAAAGCGATTTTCGCTGTATCCCTCGCGGTAGTTACTAAAGTAAAACAAAAGTTTGTGCCTAATAAAAATGAGATGCGTTGGTGATTTATACATTTATTCAAAACAAGGATGGAAAGTAGAACTTTGCACATTGCTTTCTCATTAAATTTTGCTTTTGACAAAGCTTCCTCTATGAGGAAGCCAAAATCAGTTACAATACTTCCTCGTAGAGGTGGCTATGTAAAGAGCAAAATTTAATGAGGAAGCAATGTGCAAAGTTCTACTTTGCATCCATTTTTTACTATCACAAAGCTTCCTGAGGAAGCAAAAATGGCAAATATACCTTAAATTGTATTTAGATTTTTGTGTAATGAGTCTTCCTCACAATACGTTTTTTTTTTTTTCTAGGCTCCATCGACATCCACCGATGACCTCGAAGGCGTGATCCCCGGCAATTTCGAGGGCCTAACGAATTTCGATCTCATCAATTTCGAAATGCTCCTCGATACAAACCCCCCCAACAACGAGAGCGATGGAACAGGCGGCATTCAACGCCGTACCAGCGAGGATATCGAAAGCGGCTCTCCGGAAAAAGAAAAGTGCAGCCCGAAAGAAGACACGACGTTCCTCAATCTTCTGGACGATTTATTCGAGCAGGACAAATCGATGGAAATCGTGAACAACCCACTGGAAGGAATAGAAGAATCGCTTAATTATCTCTTGGCGGGGGCGCCAGAAACGAAGCGAATAAAGGCGGACGACGAGTCTTTCGTTAAACCAAAAACTTATCACTGTCGGTTTTGTCAAAAAATATTTTACACTAGTGTTCGCTGTCATAACCATCAGGTTCGTCACACAAAAGTGTTATTACGATGCTCTTGGTGCCGTAAACAATGCCGGTCAAACAGCAGCTTGAGGCGGCACGAACAATATTATCATAAATGCACGAATATGTGCAAGGTATTTTTTGATTTACGATAAGGATTGTAAAATAGTGGCGAGGATAAATTATAGGATAAAAAGATGTATGTTATTAGTGAATCTAAAATGTATAATAATATGTACATATTCTCTGTGTTTTTCTTTTAATAAATATTTTTAATTCAAATTCGTGTTTTTTGCTTTCTGTGAAATCCTTTTCAATTTAAACATTTTTTGATCGTGCTGAAAAATAAAATTATTAGAGTCAATATCGGACCCGGCCTGCGGACATTTTTAAAAACTTGATACAAATGTCAGCGTAGTACAGATTCATACAAATATCAGCACCGTATGGAACCCAGTGACCAGTGAAAAGTTGTAAAATCTTCCAAAAAAACCCTTACGGGTAAAAAAATTGAGACAAGTACATTTACGTTGCGTATTTCTATTATAACCCAAAAAACAGTGTATCAAAAAATTGAAATAAATGCTATACTACGTATTTTTTGGGGGATAAGACTATTTTTGTCAGCATAAAGATTAGTATAAAAAATAATGTCGCATTGGAAAGTGTTAGAAAGGGTTGAACGGTTACTGAGTTGGCCAGGTAACCCTCACATCCACAAATGTTTATGCAACGTACATGAAGCATATGTGAAAATGTTATATGGGTCATATTCTTTTCCCGTGAGGTTTATACGGATCAGGTCCGGATTAAGCGTATTCACGTCATCTCAAAGTGCTGCTATCGTGGGTGCACAACCGTACGCGAATTACGAGCGGCTGTAAATTTCGCGCTACGGTATAATGCCCCCCGGAGGGGTTTTCGCGCTTCCCAAGTACGCCAACCGCATGTGGCCATCTGAAACATAATTTTACGCAACTACTCTCGGAAAATGCACGCTCAACGGTGATAAATACATCAAACATTTCCCGTTGCTGAACGTGCTTCGTGGTTGGTCGCCACCGTAGACCAGACTATTTCAAGATATTGAAAGAATAATCCAACCGCGCTATTTATTACGACACGAAATGAGCTTCAAATACCGATAAAATCCGACCTTTTACTGCCGACAAGAATTTCACTTTGAATTTTTCAGAGTATGCAGAAAGCAAAAAATATAAGGCTTTCATTTATTATTTATCGATGAAATGAGTAAACCATTAGTTATATATACATTCACTATATTATGTGAATACGTTTTTTTGCAGAATCACCATTTTTTAATGGCATTTTTCATCCAATTGTCCTGAAGGACCATTACGATGTTTGGAGACTCTTTGTTTGGTTGAAAACAGTCTGCAGGTTCGTTGATAATATTTTACTCCACTTCCTGGATTTTCCCAATTTTCGCGAATTTTCCTCCAAGGTTTCTACGTTTATTCAGTACATTTTTTTCCGTTTTACCAATTTTTCGAAATAGCCATTACCCGTTGACCACACGATTTTCAATATTTTTGAAATATTCCATGAAGGCCGTTACGCTTCATCAAGAAATTTTCCTCCATTTTCGAAATTTTCCAGAAAGACCGTTACTTTTCCATAAAGGCTTTGTCAATACATTTTCCCCCATCTTACAAATTTCCAAGAACGCCAGATACGCTTTTACAGGACATTGTCCAAAGGAGGACGGAAAAATTATGTTCACCAACATTCTTCGTAATCGGGTTATTGAACCGAACTTATTTTTACTCTATTTTCTAATTCTAATTAATGAAGCATCCAACCATCCCTTTTTTTACATAACAAATGTTTTATTTACGGAAAACCGGAAATAGTTCTTAATGACCCTGATTTCCGACCTCCCCTAAATATTTGGCCGCCACAAAAAACATCACCTACAGAAAATGTCTGATTACCCGACCAGCGAACTCTCCATCGTCGTCCCCATATCCACATGGATTTGCGTAACTCAAAAATTCCACAAAGGCGGCAACACACATTTCTCGCTTTAACAAAACACACACACACACACACACATACACACGTGGACATACATACCCCGCGCTCGCGATAATCCGAGTGCGTAAACTCGCGGATAATGCGATAACAGTTACGACCACCGGAGCATTAATGGAATAACTTGTTGGTAACTCTAGATGGGGGAATGCTGTCGTTGGTGAAACGTATCTAAAGCGCGAACGCGGTGAGAACTTGACTTCTGTGCCCAACGTTCACCATAATATCCGGTGAACATGTTACCGTGCCATATATCTGGTGAAAAATAACGATGGTAACCAATGCGAATGGTCACGTAATGCCAGAGCATCGCAAAAGCTCGTGACAGATGTTTTTGCGTAGGAATCTCAGTAGCAACCAAGAGCAAGTAAACCAAGAGACCAGCAGGAGCAGAAGGAACTCGCTCTCGGGTTGGTTGCTTCCTCGCCTCAAGCAGGATCCTTGGCTATATGCGTGTTCCTTATTAACGTTAAATTGCCCGATCGCCATAAACGATCGTGGGTACATATACGATCGAGTTTGTAACGCACAACATATATATATATATATATATATACACACATGTGTGTACGCGTGTATTTATAATGTATGTAGTGTGTGTATGTATAACTATCGGTGAGAACTACTTTGAGAATTTAATCCCTCGAGCGCCACGCAAAGCTTCGACGAATCGATCGGGCCCATCGCTCATGGGCTAATCGATGAACGCACACGACTCTACATCCTCCGGTGCGCACTTTGTGCACGAAATATTAACTTGCTCTGGGTACTCGCCAATCGTGTTTTAAGTATTGCCGTTGTGCGTTAACAACACCAGCGCCACTTGCTCGAAGTTTTGTATACTCGCAAGCACTGGACGTATATTTATATGTGGATACAGTTTGCAGTATATATATATATACAGCATGTATATGAAAACAATGTTAATATATGCAAAATGACATGGAATTTACGAATCGCATATATGAATTCCATGTTAATGTTACTTTTATTGTAAAATTTAGAATAGGTGTGTAATTTTCAATATTGTATTTATTAATAACGAGTGCATCTGAATATTAATATTCGGGGTATGCGTCAAAGTTTTGTATGCCGGTGTTCAAAGTTCGAATAAAAAAATTTGGACCGGTGTGTACCGTAGATATAAATATAAAGCCCATATTTTTGTCGCTGAACGGAGATGACAAATGTCGCCATTTTGTGCACTGCCTGCTTAAAATGGGCGCGTGTGGAGATCATTCGCGGAGTCAATAGTTAGAATGGGGACGAAGTGGAACACTTCCGTGATACTGATTAAAAAATTGTTTTCTTTCATTAGCCTGTACTTGTCTTTTTCTTCTACATGGGAATTTCTTATCAGAACCATGTCTAATTATGAGGCATTCACGGTAATTATGGAGACATATGGAAATTGATCACGGCGGAAGAGAGGGGGAGATGAGGATGACCTGTTTGTGTGTGCGTGTGTGTGTGTGTTTGCATGAGAAATGTTCATGCATACGGAGAACCACCAAAGGCGACGATGTCGACGAGGCGGATCCCTTCGGCGTAGTCGTCGTGTGTTCCTTCTGAAGTTGGCAGCCACTACGTCTAGTATGGAAAAGCTTTCAAGGTGATGTTAGCTGCTGGTTGTCGGCTTCTCTAGACGAGCGTATTTTCTCCAAGCGTTAGAAATTTCTCGCATGCGTTGCTGATAAGCGCAGAGAAATCGTAGTGGAACATTCAATTATAAATTGTCAACCATCGAACATTATTTGGAAGATTAAATTTTTTTGACACCGTGGTGAAAAAATTCGGTTTCTTGATCCATTCGATTTTTGGTCACCGATTAGTAAATTTAAATATCTCTTGAAAATACACTTCCGGAATTTTCCACATCATTGATTCAATTTTCTTTTCCCAAAATTTCATTAAATATTCATCCAGTAAAAAGAAACTTGTCTCACGATGTAAGCGATGTTTGTTGTGAATTCACGTCGACAAATAAAAAAATTTCATCCTGCTGTGACAATGAGTGAAATTTAGTGTTCATCCATCGTAGAGAATTCCGGTTCATTTTCACCCCCGTTACCCTGTACAAAAGTCCCTCAAGAATTTCCATGGGACAGCGGAGTAATTAGCGAGATATTCTGTAGTTTGTAATAGTTTCGGAGTCAAATCAAGAGACGCGGCAGCGTCTCGAGACAAGTACATTTACGAATCGACGAGACGCTACCAAGTATCTTTTCCGGAATCCACCCATTTTAGCCGCGTTTTCAACAGTTATATTGTGATATGATATAATAATATATGATATAAACCAATTTCGAGTCTCCTGCGGATATTTCTTATTGCAGTAAGATGGATTAGCTTAAAATAATACGATTGAGACCAAAACGAGTACTGAAAGTTATAGTATTAACAAAGATATGTTGGTTTAAACATTTCCTTTTTCAAAATACATTTCATTTTAACTATTATTGACACATGATTTGCACTCATAGCTGCGTTAATTTGCCGTTCGCGTAGTATGAGGTCGTGGGATAATGGGAGAGTTCAATGCAGTTGGTAAAAGTATTTATGCTTATGTTATACAGGTTTGAATGTAAGCTCCAGCGAAGCAGAGAAAAGGAAACGTATGTGCTAACCGGAGGTTGATAAACTCGATGAAATGCGATTTAGTATTATGCTAATTCTTTGGCACCGAGGTGCACGCAAACCTTCAGGGAGGACGTGATCGCCCTCTTTATACATATACTATTACATGTATATATATATACACACTGCGCTTATGTGTATAAAGAAAATATATCAAAGGATACACTGGTAGACATATTACGTACAGATTCACATATCGCTGAATGTGTACATAGCATATACATATAACATATAACATTAAGTCGACGCAGTAGCAGAATAAGGAGCCCCCCAACGGTACGCTCGAGATAACGCGCTAATGGAGTTCCAATCGAGAGAAGTTGCTAACTAATTGCCTGTGGGTGGGGGAGGAGGAAATGAGAGAAAGGTCGGTGAGTGAGTGGAGGAGAGATTCTTAATTCAAACCAATCGTAGTAGCTTATGAAAGAAGGCGTTTCTAAGTGGAAAACTTGGTAGGCTGCAATGGTGCATTACGTCAGAGGTGCAGTCAACTTTAGTGAAAAATGCAGTTAATAGTCGATACAGCAGATAAATCATAAGTGGGATAAATTCACGCTGAAAAATTTACTTTTTATGAATACTCAATATCGAAATACGATCGAAGGTTGAATAGTATTAATTCTAGGAATATTCAACTACTTTCTTTAAGGGTAGTTCCCCATTTTCAATGTGAGTTAAATGTATGGCAATTTTTTCTAAGAGGCGGGGTCAGTTTATTTATGACGTTTTTCTTTTTAAACGTAATAGGTTAAGGAAGTTGAGGTCATGGTAAAATCATCATGAAAGTTGAAAACGTTGAAATCAAGTCAGTCATTTCAAAAGATTGTACTAAAGTACTTAAACACTAAATTAGGAAATTGAAAGTAATAAACTGTGAAGTTCCAACTTTACAACAATTGAAAAACGAAAATTTATCAATCGAATAACCGAAATAAGTTATTCAACAAAAAACTGACACCATTAAGGTTTCAATAACAGTGATAATCCAACGGTTACTATAATACATTAATATACCAGTGTCATTATCACACAACATTATTTTTTTACACCCCTCGTTATTACTTACAATTGCGGTAACCTCATACATCCATCATCTCAATTTTATCGCACTTCCCCAACAACATATTAAAAATCTGAACTTTTTCGTTCATTCACCATTTACCACAAAAATAATGACGATGGTGACAGAATAGTGATTCTACGAATGAACAAAGTCGACCTTAAATTGGCTTCCAGTACAATTTCATATATATATATATATATAAATTTTTGTTTTTTATTTCAAAGCAAGATTGTAGCGGAAGTCACTGCCGTCATAGTCACTATTCTTGATACGCGAGCAATTGCGATTGCACGGGAGGACTCGCGCGGAGGGCTCGTGCGCTCACAGAATTCTCCCTGCATCCGCCGTAGCGCGAGATCGCGAGCTTCCCTCGGCAGGTCCATATATCTCGCTTATCTCGATCGCAACGGTGCGGAGCATATATATATATATATATATGTACACGCGGTTTGCCGCTGGCATAATCTTCTGCTTTTCCTTTTTTCTATCCATCTTTTTCTCTCGTCTAAGATGAGCCTCTCAGTTTAAACTCTCGTGATGGTCATTCTGAACCAGACGTAAAATATTAGGAGCAACAGAAGAACTGGTGCATATACGCTGTCCCGTCTTCCCGATTGCGATTAAGCTGCAGCTCTTATTTTCCCGCGCTTGCATCGAGTAACCTCGTATAATCAGGCAAATGTCCTCATCGTCGGTGCTCGTGTTTCTAATCAGTGCATCATTATTGCATTAAAGTCTCTACAAGGCTTTCGATATAACTCACGTCAATTACTCATACAGTAGTACCTCGATTATGGCAACTCTTCACACTCAGTAGAAAATCGGTGGATTATTTTTGGAAGTGGTTGGAAATAATTTTTGTACATTTCTGTGGCTTAATTATCAATTGGTTCGAGGGGTTATTTGTTAATTTATAAAGTGGCGGGATTTGTTATTCACCTGTAAACCGCCGTTATCGTTATTTTGCGAAAATAGCCGATTTCGATACGATCGGACATTTTTATATCAATTGGCTCGTCAGAGAAAATCCAGCGCGCTGCCAAGTGTGTTGTTTACTAACACGTTATGGACGTTATGGTTTTGACGAGAATGGCACATTAACAGGCTAAAAACCACTTTTCCCATTAATAATCTGCTTTTAATTCGAGAACGTAAACAGCAAAGTTTCTTCGACTCCATCAAAATCACTCGAATCAAAATCGGGATATATTGCGCTGCAATTTTATTTGATTTCTACAGATTCCCTGTTCGACTACACCAAAACCATCGCACCCACTTCTCAATGGGTGTAACATATCCTCGGCCGTTGGTCGGACAATCCAACGCCAGTTAATCAACGTCCACTCAATTTATCGATGTCGATATATTTCTCTATGAGTACCCAGGACGATTTCGTGAATGAAGCTCTGTGCGCATATGGTATGGCCTTGGTTGGGTTATGGGGATATTAACTCGTGTGTGCGTTATCGACGCACCACGTCCTACGCATAACTGCACAACCCGAGGCCCCGCCCGCGTTCATTCCTCTTCAAGAATTCAACACTCAACTTATATACCTTACGTATGCACGCGTATATACACATATATATACATATGCGCACATAGAAATGGACACCGCGAGTTCCGCGAGTACAGCACGAACACAATTGTATCAGTATGCATCGGGCGTGACAATCGAAATGGAGAAAGAGAAAAGAGAGTCGAAAGAAAGGAGATGGAGAACTTTATAGCCTCCCTTCGTTGCTTTATTGGCGCAACTTTGTCGGCTCGTCTGTGCAGCGCGTCGATGAGCTACGTTTCTATCGTCTTATGGCATGGACAACAATTCTTAGCCTCTTTTACGACGATGATAGACGATTTACTGCTTGGGAGCCGTGCACCACGTCAGAATTATAATTGATTGAGTCACTTATTTAAGAGGCATTGATTCACTCGCACGGTAATTGAATTGCTGCGCGAAATCTTCGTGGGTGGACAATGGAAATGCGCCGCGAGAGAAAGCGTAATGTAGTGTCTAGATGTCTAGATCTCATGAATGAAATCGCGGAGATCGCATGCAGATTGGAGCAGTCTGCTCTACAGGAAGGAATAGGAATTGCGGCCTCACGAATCCTACGCGAAATATCTAAACACGTTTTATATTGTTTTATTCGTTTTTGTAAAAATTCTCTGGACTTGGAATTTTTTCCGACAGGATATAAGGTGGAATGTGATTTTTAGAATTTCTTATCATCTCGGCAATCATTTGTTTAGTTATAAAAAAAAAACATTGGTCCTTAGGGTCGATAAGAGATATATGATAAAAATAAAGTTTCCCTTTTAGCGTCTCTCCTCTAAACGCAAAATAAACAACAACGAATTTATTTAAGCCACTTATTATATTATTATTTCATTAATTTAGTTACATGACGATTTTTTAAAACTTTTTTCACCCCACTAAATATTTGTCATCCTATCCAACAATACTTCCATATTTTTTTAACGTGTCACTGTGTGTTGCATAAAATACATAACAAAACAAAATGAGCAAATTAGTAAGACATATATAACTATGGAAATATCATTGACTCCACGCAAATCGCATCAAATATGCGTTATAATGAGCCTTACTCTGTCGATGGAAAAGGGACATTTTGCCAGGAAACGTATTTCAACCAGGTGTTAAATTTCCGGTCATCGAAACCGGTGAATGGTGAATAAAAATAACAGGTTTCCATATAAATTCTTACTTCTTTAAGGAACCGAGTGCAAAAAGATCTTGATGTTTGGGTGTGCGTGTGCACAAGTTACGTGTAACGTAACAGCCCACGCGCATTTGGTGAACGTCCGGACAAGAGGCTCGAATGGTCAGGTGGGCAAGTCGGAGCCCCGAGCTACGATCGAGGGATCGGGAGAGAGATGCCCAGCAGCATCGAGAAGTACGTGTACACGTCGGCGCTGCCGTCCAGTATATATAATACATATATGTACGTAGTACTCGCAGAAAAGCAAGGGAGTCTGCCGAGTGCAGCGAGTGCAGTATCTGATGGGCCGATTGCATCATTAGCGAGTGTACGTGCCCGGCAAAGAACCACGGCAAGTGTGGAGCGGAAAAAGGGCTGAAGTCAAAGAGGAAAAATATATAGAGCGTATAATGATCCATCTACATTTGTTGAAATTAATTTTTCATCGTGTGCGAATATTAGCAATCAATTATTAATCACCCGGGTAAAAATAATGATGTCAAATTGTGATCGTAAATTGACGTATGTATCTCAAAAAGTGGCGTTTTTGACACTCGTTAGTGTCAGTTTCTTTAATTTGTGATTTTGCGTTAAACATTTTTTATCGTAAATTGCACTTAATTCGTTAAATCGTAAGATCTTCGATCCTCCGCAAAAACGTTTTAAAAAGTTGCTGAAATTGAGAAGTAAATTGCGCGAAAATTAGTCAGTAAACGTGACATCGATCTCAAAATCGTTTCGAATTTTTCCGAAGATATTTCGCATCGTAACGCATCTGAAAAATTTCACTTTTTAACGTATGTCGATTTGTGATAAAGATTCGTTTTTAAATTTCAAAGCAATTTTGAGATTGATTTGATAGAATATTTTTTGATTAACTTGAGCGCAACTTGTGACTCGATTTTACATTTTTCTTCTTATCAATAGACTGCTCTGATATCAGAAAACTCGGTATGAAAACCATCTGAAAATCGTCTTAAACATTTCTAACATTATTCGTCTCAATGCTTCGCAAAAATGGCACTTTTTGGAATATGTCAATTTATGGTCACAATTTGACATAATTATTTTTACGCGGGCAGACAAATTTGGCGTGAATCTCGCTGGTGAATACTATACAGTGCGTTTTACTGGCCGCGCTGCATTGGTGCCATCGACCAAAAGTTTCGCAAAACTACATTCCGTCGAACCGGTGAGTTTTTGCGAGGTGTCCGAGGGTCCGAAGGTGGACAGTTGACGGCAGCATCAGAAGAGCAGACGAGAAAAGACCCCGGGAGACACTCACGCGCCAAATGCTCGAGCGACGAAGAAGCGAGAAAAGGAGGGAAGCCGGCTCCGCGTCATCGATTCTACCATGCCCGTACCGGGTTTATCGGCGTCTGAGATCGTCACTCGCCACTCCACGACTGATGATGCGCGCTTGCGATCGTCGCAAGGAATCGATAAGGCTCTCGATCGCTTGACTAAAGGAAACACCGAAACGCGAGAGACTTAAATTCAAGTGCCAACTTTGAGCACCTTAATTCGAAACTTGCCTCTGGACGAATTAATAAATAAAAATGTACGTACTTAAGGGGATCGAGATTTAAAAAATCGATGATAGCCTTTTTTTAAAAAATCTTACATTTAAATCGGATCAAGTGCACAAATTCTTTCATTTTGTGAAGACATGCACCAGAACGTTGTGAAATAAATAAAAAATCAAGTTCTGAACTTTTAGAACAAACCGGTGAACAAGTTTTAGTCTTCGATGTCTCATTTTTCAGAATTTCTCAACAACAGATTTTGCATTCCTATGAATTTTTCAGGTGACGTGGGTCGTTTAAAAGGATATTAGGACGTTTATTGGATTTTCCGAATGTACAGGATATGAATGCATTTAATTTAATTCATTTGGAGAGAAAATTATTCCATGATATTTTGTATTCCATAAAGTTCATGATGAACTTTACAAAAATTAGAAAACTATACCTCGTGCAAATATTCTACGTTGCATAAAACTGAATTGTATTTTTTTCAACAAGATATTTTTAGGACCAATTTTTTGGCTTCAATAAGCAAATGCAATTCTGGTTACCTGCTCGCAACACTCGATTAACAGCGCGAATTAGGTGCATTCCATGCGAACGCAAACAGGTTAATGAATTTGTTAATTAATTTGTACGGCAGATCAATGGAATGGCCAGGCCCGATAAGCATTGATTATCATTAACTCAGTCGGTTAATGAAGCAAGAAAATCACTTTTTTTTTTTTCTATAAAATCCACGCAATACCAACAAATTCTTGTTTCCGGCGATAGATTCGCTCGGCGATAGTTGCATTGAGCTTTTGCGAAATCCTCGACGATCGCTCCAACTAGATATACTGGCCGCCCACGTGCCAATACCTCGTCGTTTCTATAGGTACAAACTATACGCTCCTATGTGTTATACCTTCGACCGCTTGGATCTCGATCTTGTCGCGGAGCGATGCACGAAATAAAGCGGATGTGTTTACGGCGCCCGAAGTCTCGTTAGCCACGGAACAAGAACGGGACGCGGAGTTAGCGTGAGCTTAAATCGCGAGAAGAGAGAGAGATAGAGAGAGAGAGAGAGAGAGAGAGAGAAAATTTTTCGAGTCGTTCACGCTAAGCATGTGGTAAAGTATCAAACGCGTTCTCTGGCCAGCGGCTATATATGCTCGTTCGCATGAGCTGCTATGGCTATACCGAGTTTCCGATTCCGAGAATACCTCGGATTACCGCAGCGGTCATCCCCGTCTGCTGACCACGTCGATCCCAGGTAAAACACGAGCTGGTCACTTCCGTGTGCTACGCAAGCGGTACGTCGATCTCATTCTGATTAAAATACATGGATAAGGGACTATGGTAATTCGTGTATGCTGATGGGTATTCTCGTTTCGATAAGGTGCCGGGGAAATTGCGGAATTGCAAGGACTCGTCGCATAATCTGTAACTGCGGACTCGCCGTTAAGATATTCTTTCGTTTATTTTTTTTTATTTCGGAAGGTTTAGTGACATGTGACAAGAATTGACAGCGTGTGACAGTAAATGACAGCATGTGACGACAAGGGATTTATTAAAAAGTATAACAAGTCATTTGTGTCACGTATAGAAATTATTATCATAATATTTGTTAACACAGAAAAATGTCTATATCGTGATAACAAAAATTGTTATTTTAGGCTGACTTTTCGTTAGTCTAGAAAAACGATCTTGTTTTGTCACAACACAGAAAATTCTCTCTGTGTGTTACGTCATAATCTTTTAAAAGATATAAATTCTCCTATAATTTTCACTTTTTCATCATTGTACATGCTAATGTGCGTTATATAAATTGCAGACCAGAATAAAGTGTCCAAATGAGTGAAATATGTATAATGGACCATGTCGATCTCAGATAAACACAAGCTGGTCACTTCCATCTACTACGCCAGTGACACGTCGATCTCATTCTGATAAAAATACATGGTCAAGGTACTATGGCATTCCATGTATTCCGAAAGGTATTCTCGTTTCGATAAGGTGTCGAGAGAAAAGCGGAATTACAAGGACTCTGCATAATCTGTTATTACGGAATCGCGATCGAGATATTCTTCGTTGGGATTTATTTTCAATGGAAATTTTATTAAGAAGTAAATTTGCCAATCCAGAAACACTTATGAATGGACGATTTTGAGAAAATAATTTTCAGACTTATCTCCGTGCGTTTTCAATGATTTAATAAGGAGAGCAATGCCATTGATTTTATATTCATGAATGAATAAGAAATCAGTGATATCCATTCATGCAAATCTCACTTGTTTAGCTGATGACTAAATATGGATTGTTGATCCTTTCGACAAAGATTTTTTGCTCGATAGCTATTTTCGATCACCTATTTTTTTTTGTTTCTAATGCTTGCAATTTTTTACAAAATAACTGATAAATTAAATATTTTTGAATAATTGTAAGTTGTGTGAAAGATAAAAGTTTCCAGCATGAGATTTGTGATTGAAGATTCAGTTAAAATTGAGCATATGCTATGCATTTATATAGGGATTTAATTAACTATACGATAAATGGTACTTTGACCAATTTTTATATGGCGAAAAGACTGAACTCATGATGGACCATTTTTGGAACTGACTAATTACTATTATGATAACTCATGAATTCTTAGTCGTTTGAACCTGAAATTTAAGGGATTAAAATCGATGAAGCATCTGAAATTTTATCATAATTGATATTAAATAAAATTTGCAAATTTTTCACAAAGCTTTCTCTATGAGAATTGCAAAATTACTTAATGTTGTTAATCGCAGACATAATTTTGACAAAGGTGGAAAATATGTAAAAAATTACTAAGCCAGTTTCAATATTGCACTTTTCTTTTACCGTTAACCATAACTATTGAAGTCTAAAATTAACCCGAAAGTGATCCATTGGAATGAAACCTATTTCAAAATAAAACATACTCCAATAAACCAAGTCCTGAATTCCCGGTATTCGAGGAAATCAATTTATTTCATAACGAGCGTGATAAGATTTATTTGGTTTAAATGAAAGTTATTCTATTTAGCGATTTAAATCGGCCCCGTGACTATATAAAATAAATCCATTAGCCAATTTTCTCCAGATGTGGTCACATGGATCGCCAATTAGTCGCCAGGCCCACTGTGATTTCTCTGGACGAGGCTGCAGCCGATTTAATCGGGCATGTCTCCATGAGTGAACAAATTCTAATTAATAATATAACCGCTCGCGACAGAGTGATGATATTTCCGTAGTCCCGGGAGAGAAATGATTGCCCGCGAATACGCGGGACATATCGAGAGATCACTTCACGACCAGACGTACCGGTAAAACAAGCCTGGCGTAAATCCATCTCCTCGCAGCGGGACATCCTCGTGAGGCGTAAATTAACGCTTCAGAATGTCGTGCAACGTATTTCTCGCGCGCACACTTCGCGCACACTTATGTATATGGGGAATTCCGTACCAATTGGACCTGAACCTGACCCTCGACTTTTTAGATTTCATCCCCTATTTTTGATCTCATTGTTTCAACTCTAAAAGGCAACAACAATTTTTATGAAATTAAAAAAGAATCAATTTATATAGTTATGATTACATCGATTAACGAATATATTGAAGGCCGAAATAAAAATTTATTTCCAAAAATTATGACAAATCCTGTATCAGATATCAATTTTAAGTTTAAACCCAAAGCTTCCGTCACTTCACTTATATATTTTGATGATTATTTTTTCTTCAAAAAGCAAAGGACTTTGCAGAATACACTCAGATTTATTCAAAGCGTTTTTACATTTTAATTGATAATTTTGTGACATAATTTGTGAAAAAATAGAAGCGAGGTCCGTGACACTTTGGGGTTAGAGTTAAAAATATTGATATCTGATAAAAAATTTATGAGAATTTTCCATAATTTCAAATTTTCCAAATTTTCCAAATTTCGGTTCTTAATGTGTTCATTATAAATAATCATAAGTGCATACTAAGTGTTGTTTAAAAAATCGAATAAAAATCATGATTGCTTCTTAGATGCAATATGAAAAATCGGGGATGAAATCCGAGAAGTCAAGGGTCGGACCCAGGTCGGGTTGGCGTGGAATACCCCATATACAATATGCATACGTACTAATATCTTATGCACGTGCGACGCCGCGCTGCATATCTCACGAATATTATACACGATCGCGTCTCTTCACTGCCTTCGAGTAATGCGAGAGTTTACGTGAAGTACACTCGACTGCATTAGTACCTTCGGGCACCTCGACTCCGAAAGTTTGTAGGGATAGCAAGAGTTCGAAAGGTTACCGCGAGATTTCCTCGGTCCGATTCGCCGACGGTTAATTACGAGTCTTGGCTTTTTAATTTTTTCATCCGGCACAATCCTCAGGTTCTCGCAGAAATAACTCCGAACACTCGAGGCAAAGTGGACGTTTAATTACACCTCTTCTGATGGACCCCTCGACGTGATATTTTCATACTGCAAATGATGTCGATTCTTTTTTAAATATGCGATGAAGAGTCGTCACTTTAATTACGGTTGGCCTTTTGTTTTTTTTTTTAATTCTCAGGTACTCGTAAAAGTGAGGCTGAAGAGATGAAGAAAAGTGGCTGTTTAATTGATGTGGGCATATTTAATTTAAAAAATTTTTTTTTTTTGCGGCTAATTTCGCTGCGATTGCATGAAACTTCGAGGTGATGAGAATACATGCTACATTTGATAGCATAGATATTATGAGACAAAGTATGATGGAAATATTATCATCAGAAAATTAGAAAAAGTTCATGGAAAATTATTTTATCACTTTAGTACTAAGAGATTTTTTTAGTAATTAAACATATCATTATCCGTAGTTTATTTTTATGGTTTAAAGCAATATCCGTGGTTAAAATATATTCAAGTCATCTGATTTTCATTAAGGAACGGCGAGGCTAATAAAAATTGAGTCTAGAACAGTAGTCCAAAATCGTGCAAAATAAAATTTTCTACTATTAAAAAAAAATCTTTATTCCTTTAATTTGTCATTTCTTTCAGTATTTCAGGATTTGAAAAAAAAATCTCATAAAAGGATACTATGTATCAAAAAACAATTTCATCAAAGTAAGAAAATCATATTCCTTGAAAATATGCAGGGTAATTTTAATTCAACGAATTATTATTGTTGGTTAATTTTTGAGGCGTTATTTTCTCTGTAATTTGAATAAATGCCAATCCAATTTTATGTATGTTTAGGTACGCTAGGGTTTAGTCACATAACGAAATAGGCGTAGTCATATTCAAGGGTTAACGATCGAATATTCATATATTCCACCCGCATGTAATGAAGTGCGGCAAAGTGGTGGCACGAATTTTATAAGTACGTACTATAACATATGTTACGAGTGCGTTCTGGCCAACGCAGGATGCCGGGAGCTTAGCGAAGCGTATCAATTGGAGGTGAGGAATAAGAAGGTGAAAAGGCAGACACGGGCATACGCCAGAAGTTGAATATGCTTGCTCTAGCAGTAGGAAGTTAATTAACGTCTCAGACAGGTCGGGAACGGTCTGGAGATAGTATAGCCACCCGCTCGTTCGAGATTCAGAGTGCACGCTCGTTAAAGCGAAGCGTTATTCATGCGATCCGTCAAGCTACTCAAAGTAGCGCGAATCTCGCGTTTCCGGCTTCTGACGTATCTTCTCTGATACCGGAGGTCGCAATGGGACACTTATACCTTTTTCCTGTTTCCACTTTTTTTCATTATTTTTCGATTACACAAATCTTCCTACGTAATTTCAGGAAATATGATAAAATCAGCTTTTATAAGGAGAAAAAAGATTCGGTGATTCAACAAGAATTCAATTAACATAACTTGGTTACATAATATTCAGCAGGACTTAAATTTTGTGGTGATGAAAGCTATTTTTTCTATGTGAGAAAAGACAATTTTCAGCAAAACCCATTTTTAATGAGAAAGGTGTAGTTATAGGTGTGCAGGTATCAAACATTTGATTTTTAAGTTACTTGATTGCGGAATGGGATTGTGAATTACCCAGGATCAAACTTATTTTTGAATACTCGAAGCACAATTGATCTGGAAAATAATAATTCAATTTTATAATGCAGGGTCAGACTGTTTAATCCCGGTTCAAATGCGGAAATAACCATCTCGCGTGCGAGAATTGCCACTTCTGGCATGGAGTACTATTATTTCACGCGGTGCGTGAAATGCGATCTTACGCACGTTTCGCATAAATCCCCATTTTCACACCTTGTGAAATAAAATTTTGTACGATACTCGTGAGACAAACATATTCTCAACTCGTGCGATTGTAACACTCACCTTTGGCTCATGCTGCAAACTCACACTTGTCAGACAATCAAATTTTTATCGCACTAGTATCGTAAAGTGCTATTGTAGCCTACTTTTTTCCCATGAGGAATTGTCCCCCAATTTAGTGAGATGGATTCGCAAAGTGAATCATCCAGTACATAAATTTCACAGGATTGCCATTAAGGACACAGTGCACCAGGTCGTCCGAGTAAACGACTGTCAGAAAAAAAAAATCCGAAGCGTTAGGTGTACAGATTCCTCACTCTCAGACTGCGCGTGCACTCGCGTACCTACTTGTTCCTGCACAAGTACTCGTATACACTATACGGGTGAGCAACATCGACGAGTTATTTATTAGTGTCTTATAACTGGTTAATTTCGCGTTTGCGCGTGGGAGAGCCGTCTTCGCGCGTAGGATGGCAGACGCTGAGAGGCTGACCGGCCGCGTGGTCAGCACGGGGTAAATTCTCCGCAGCCTCTCAAGATCAGTTTCGGAGCCATGACTATTAAACTTGTCCTCTAAAAGCACCTAACACCATTCCCTTACAAACTTCCCACAGCAAATAGTTCAATTGAATTCGCAAATTTCCTCTCGAGTATAATATTCCACATTCGGTGGCCTGAAGCCAGCCATCTAATTAGTTGTACCAAAAATGCTACGTTGGAAGCTTAAGGGTTAACCAGAGAATAAATGTCTATTTGATTTTGTTCAAATGACTAGTAATTGAGTGAGAACAAATTTTTCGGTTTGGTTTCATTTCGTACAATTTATAAGAACGGTGGAAATATTTCTTTTAAATGAGTATAAAAGGTACTCACCAGCACAGCCGTTCATGCTTAATCCATAGTGATACTGTTCGCACTGATCACAACGATATCCAACAACTCCGGGCGCACAAACGCAACTTCCGGTAACAGAGTCACAAACTTCGTCAACGGCACCGATATCACAATCGCACTCTTTACATCCCGCGGTAACGTTTCCGTAGCCATCAATGCACGTTGAGCAGTCACGACCCACGAACAGCGGTAGACACTGACATTGACCATCAATGGGATCGCAGTAACTCGAATTGCTGCCGAAACTGTTGCAACTGCATGCTGAAAATATTTATAAAAAATATGAAGCCTGTAAGAATATTGTTTTGAGGGAAAGGGCCATTTTTTACGTGAAAAAATTTTGAGCAGGATTCACTGGAAAAAACGGTCCTCTAAAGGATTTTATTCTAAATATCTCCAAAAAGCATTGCGGCACTTAAATTAAATGAAATTTATCTTTTTATTTAGACTTACGAAGACAATTTTGGTCCAGCGGATCGCCGTAATGATTTTGCTTGCATCTATCGCATCTCCAGCCCTCAGTGTTTCCTCGGCACTCGAGACACTGTCCGGTTTCTTGATCACAAGTTCCACCGTTGCAGGGACAAGGTATGCAAGTGCCACCGGGAATGTTAGGGTTTCCAAAGTATCCATAATCGCAGCTGTCAGAATGATTGAACATTTGATTATCAAACTTAAATGATGTATAAATTTGATATTTTGTTCATTAGCAAAAGAATCACAAAGTGACAGTAAATAATTGATATCATTTCTAGCAACCAAACTTCTAAACAAAAATAGATTTCTGTCACTATTTGATTATTTCATTTGTATCAGCACGATCTACAAAATTTGGAAAATTGTTATGAGGATTGTTACTCATTTTGCATCTGTTCCAATTGTTTAAAAAAATTGTATACTTTAAATTCCAGCACTGCGACTTTTATAATTTTCATTAATGGAAAAAGTTTAATGGAAAAAATAAATAGATAAGCCAAAAGTATAACGTTTCCTTAAAAAATTGTTGTACCGACCGACGTCAACTGTAAAGCTACAAAACATAAATCCAAGCTTATAGCATTTTAGTTGAATTTACTGTTGAGAATCTCGATTTCGCGGATCAATTTTCACCGTTTCAACGAAAATAAAAATAAGTCGCAGTAAGCTGCAATACCTTTCGCAATGATCTCCAGTGTATCCTACAGGACATTGCGTGCAGACGTATCCACTTTCGGAATTGGTAGGATCGTCTAATTGGCAACTGGGACTGAAATTATTAGGTTCCTCGAAAAGAGGACAGGCGCAACGTTTGCAGTCATCAGGAGTGCCTTTTGTGGGATCGCCGTAATAACCGGGTGCACAACGGTCGCATTTTGGGCCTGCCGTGTGATGCTCACATATCTATAAAAAAATAAAAACAAAATAAAGACTTGATCTAACGATAGGAATAAATATCCTTGACCGTTTGAGCAACTGCTGGTAAAATCAGTTTCTACCACGGATCGCATCTTCACTTCAACGGCGCATTGACCGCCATCTATTTGTGAAAATCCTCTCCACGTGCAATATCGATTACCAGTCGTCGGTAAAACAGTCTGTAGATCCTCTTTCGAATTCTGGTTCAGATCTCGGCAAAAGCCATATTCACACCAGCCCATGCTTAATACACTTACTTTGCACTCTCCCATGACGAGATCGCACGACCCGGCATGACCATTGCAATCACACTTGACGCATTCGTGATGATCCTGATGATCGCTGCCGTTCGAAATGATTTTAACGTGTCCCCAGGCACAATTTTCGCACGAAAAACCAACGTATCCTTCGGGACACTCGCATTGTTCGACAAGAGATTCGCTCGTTTCCTCGAACGATCGTTCACCAATTGGCAGTATTGCTGATAGCAGGCTGCAAAATTAATAACAAACCATCGAATAACAAGAACATATTTGTTTTTAATTTAATAGCACTATAGTTTTACTCATTTTCAGTTCACAATAAAATATTTTCCACTATATTTCGAGAAAGTACAGACTTATCTTATTTTCTAATCCTCTTTGCGGTATTACTTATCAAGAATATTTTGGTTAAGAAATTATTTGAGCAGCCTAAGAAATTGTTTTGCTAATACAGAAAATTCTTTTGCACATATTACTTACAATGCTATCGACATTTTTAGCAAAAAAAATTGTTGCCACAGCAAAACCCACTTCACAATCGACACTGATAAATCCTACGAATGCTCACCTTCCTTCGATCTGCTCAGTGCGATACTGCGCCCTGATCATTACATGTTTGAGTTCGGCCAGAACCCTCATCATTTGTGACCTAGTCACGGAATCTCCACGATATTCGGTTCGTCTGAGTCTAGTTGGAATATCGCGGATTTCACTTCGCACGTGAAACCAGCCTTCCTCTTGAAGAGGCACCGATATCTCGGCACTTTGTCCGCTGTACTGCTCTTCGCCATAAGCAATCCTCATGCCATTCTTGCCCTGACAAAATATACCATAATTTATCGATTTATGTGATCGTACAATTAGATTATTTCCGTTTTGTTTTGGACCAAGCAGCGATCGCTGATTGATTAATGCGGACTCGCATACTCACAACGAGAATGATATTTGGCTCACTGGTCGCTTTGCCACTCGTGTCGCCACGCATGATGACCCAACTGATGGTGTAAGTGAGATTGCTACCGTAGGAGGACAGACGATTTCCGGCATAGATCTTGGGCGCCAGCCAGAACGGACTCTCGTACTCGACATCCGAGGAAAATACAGTCAACAAGCCGGTGTCAGGGTCCGGACTCACGGCTAGGGAACGCGATGCGTTCATGTCCGTGATCATCCAGCCCTCCAAAGTCGAAATCTGGAGATGACACAAAATAACAACATTTTTTTCATAAGAACCTTGCAAATTTTTACAATTTTCTTTAGGAAATCAGCTTCCGATCATATTTTGGGTACTTGATAAAAGATGTCATAGTCCTGGCAGATGTTCATAGATTTTATCATTCCATTTTTTTACTGTCACACAGAGAGAAAATTATGGAATTAGTAAATATAAAGTGATGACTATTCAATTTTAGTTCGTATGTCAGAAATAAATTGGGAACGTCAGTATGCGTTGTGATTACGAATAATAATTCTACAATCGAGTTATCATGATAATTTTTACAGATACATTCTGGTTAAATAACTTTACATTAATTTGTTAATTCGTTATTTCATCATTCTTAAAAATGGCTTGAAAATGATTTTCTAAAAATTATCTTTGATACATTTTTATTTTTATACCACTAGTAGCGACAGCGATGAAAAAATTTGATTCAAACATAATAATTATTGCATGAACTAGCAATTGATAGCTGTCGTGTAATCGCTGCCAGAACTATCACGATTTCCCTCAGAATATTATAACGGATTTTGCGCAAAGCGAATAGAAATCGTTGCTTCGGAAACGAGCGTTGAAATAATAATAATACGTCAGCTGTTCGTGGACAACAACCCTACTCTCAACTTCACTACTCCCTAGTCAACGTGTTCACCACTATTACGTACATCGGAATCGTTACTGCGACATCGTAATTGCGGGTTGTTCGAAGGTTTTCAACCACGAACACTTTGATAACATGTAGTACATATATGTACATGTGTTGTTGTATGTTGTCGTGTATAAGCTACGTCGTTCTTATCCACATCTCTCATCTTTCGTGGAGACTTCCGACGTGTGATTTTCTTAACTTGATCGACGTTAAACCCTTGCGTCAGATTGCATTGATTATCGCGATTTAATATCAACGATAAAACCGCGATTTTTTGCTATTCTTGTCATTATTTTATATTAAATCGTTATTACTGAATTCTTAGTCCTAAAATAACGTTAAAGTACTAAAAAACATTTAGGTTTCTTCATTACACCCAAGAGATGAAAATAAAAAATTACCATAGAATATTTCTGCAAATAATTTTAATGTGTTCTATCAAAATAGTCTAATTTATTCAAATACGATGATTTTACCTTACTTATATGCCAATAATAATTTTAAATCCACGAAATCGTGAAACAAATTCGATAAATGAACCAGAAAACGTTATGCGCTATTTCACAATTAAATTCTTAAATAGCCAAGGCTGTTTCTTTGAAAAAAAAAGTCTTGTGACACTTTTCTGATCAGTAATACTGTAAAAACGGATCTTCTAATAAACTCAACTTTTAATCTACATCTATAAATAAAAACATTTCTAATAAAAAATTTCTTTCGCCAAATCTATCCACAATTTTGGATGTGATTTTTTTTTGTTTTTTTATCAGTAGCGCAATTTCCAAAATAAAAGGTTACTCACCGATTCGTACGAAAGTTTGGCAGATCTGCACTTTGTGGTAATACCAAAACAATCACACTGCAGACATCCCTCGAGGTTGTCACGAGTCAAAGCGTAATATCCCGGTTTGCAACGGTCGCAAAATTCACCGGTGACATGAGCCTTGCAGAGGCAATCACCCTCGCAATCGTGGGCAGGCAAAATCCCTCGGGAGTCGCAAGGACAAGGCATGCAGTCGGGAAATTGACGATATCCAGCCGCGCACTGATCGCACTTGTAGCCGGAATAGCCGGGCTTACATTCACAGGCACCTGTTACCTGAAACAGCATCGATTTTATACCTATTCATCATTCCGACCGCACCTCTTTCGGGACGCTGTAATCGCTGATGGGAAAATTCGATTTATCAAATAGACGAGATGAAAGACGGCTATCATTTGTATAGTTTACCTTTCCTACGTTCGTGTAAGAGTCGTCGGGTGTGCAATAACCCGTGCTGCCCTGAAGATTGCAATGATCGCATGGCAGACAAGGCTCAGGTGCATCAGGTGGAACGCCGTTCGGTCTGTAATAGCCGATCTCACATTTCTCACAATTGATTCCCGTTGTATGTTCCTGCAATAAGCGCTGCGCTATACTAAACTGTGTTTACTTATTATATTTATTTTGTTTATTTTTAGCATCCCTCGAATAAACGGAAAGAAAAAAGTGATGATTTGCCATTTATGCAATCATTTTTTTGGGGTTTAAATTTTGTACAGGACTCGTTGAACAAAATTCCTCTCAACTCGTATAATTGCAACATTTGTTAGAAAAGGGTTTGCACCACTTGTTTTTTTTTTTGTTGCTTTTTTAAATATGGTGGACAATTTATTGCTGAAATGGTGGAAAACTGGATATTTTAACAATTTAGTTTAATAAAAATTTACAGAAATAAACTATGACAAGCAATAAAATGATTTGGAGTAATTTACACAAATTCGTTGAGAAATCAAAAAGTGAATAAAGTGATTAGTTCATTGACCGTGCTTACGGAGCAAGCCAGTGAAAAGGATACAGTATATTCCACAGATGGAATACACAGAATTTCTCGCTGAGTAATCTTCGTATGTCTGTTTGTTGAGTCAATTAGTCGTTTATTCATAAAGCACCTGTTACTTGCGGTACGAGAAAACAATGGCGTGGCAACTTTTTATCGATTATATCAATATTCAAATATAAAATATCCCGATCAAAAAACCTAACTTGTGAATTAATTTCCGAAATAAAAGTGATGAATATTTCATTCGAATTAAAGAAGGATCAATAATCTCTCCTGAATTTTTTTTTTTTTTACAAAAACAATAAAACAATTTTCCAGGATCGTTCGTTTTCATTTTTCCTTCATTTTTATATTTTCGTAGATAAATTTTTTTTTTAAGTTAAACTTTTTTTCACTTTTTTGTCTATTCCGTTCATTTTATGCATTACATTTTTGCATGGGTTTTTACTTACCGTGCAATCGATACAAACGCCGCCTCCGCGATATTTTCCACGAATGTCGATGGACATGCGTCGTTCAGCTATTTCAGAATCGTAACGGCAGGAGTGAGCGTGTCCATTGCAGTTGCACTTCTCACAATGGAATCCTTTACCGGAAGTTCCGGGTTTCCAGGGAACTTGATTGTACATCGGACAACATTTGTCGCATCTCTCGCCGCAAGTGTGACGCTCGCAGTCGCACTCCTGATGCTGCAATGATACAATGATAATTGATTCACTGCTAAATCATGAAAATGATGCAATAAGCAAATCTGCCCAAAGACGAAAAAAAAATCAAGTTTGATTCAATAAGACATTCGGTTCATCGGCTGCCAAAAATTTGTCATTAATTAAAATACATCTAAAGTACATCTAAATAAAATTAATTTTCTCTATACGTGACCAGAACAATATAAATTTTTATTATAGGAATAATATGTATCATTGTTATTATATGTTCTGTCTACCAAAACGATTTAATCTAAAATACATGAATAAATAAACACGCTGTTTTACAAAGTATTACAATGAATATATCAATTAAATATTAATTGCAATAACTATCGTCCCAAAACGATCTTATGCAAGAGCATCGATACTATCATTTTGTTAATATTTAAAAAACCGTATTTCCCACAGGCACGATTTTATGATAAAAACATCACATAATTTATCCTCTTGAGTATATGAATTATTATTCTGTATATCCAAGAAACAATAATATTAAAATTGGAACGATTAATATAAATCGTGTTGACTTGAGCGTTGAATAAAGTGCATCGTATTTCCGGCGGATGTCAGCGATTCTATTCTATTATACATACGATCTGCCGAGGGACTCGAATAATTTATCGTCGATTTTATTTTTTTACCATTAAACTTCAAAGCATCTCTACATGCAACTTAAACGAACGCCAGCATCTTCTACGATCCCATTGGCTGGATTAATGTCGTGACCCTTAATAACATAACTCGGATCCATCGTTTACGACCCTCTTGAACCCAACTACACGACCAGCCGAGTTTGCAACATCGTTGAAGTGAAGAGAAGAGAGACAAAGAAATAGGAAGTGTCTCTCTTTTACGCACACGAAACTCTGCGAATGTAAAAGCGTGTAAAAGGCTTTGGGACGTAGGATACTGTAGCACAGAGAGGGCAATCACGGTGGAGCCCTTCGCTCTCTCCGTCTGAGACAAACTTTATGGGAGGCAATAAAATTATCTACCGACGTACGCTGCTCTTCATAGTTTATCCATATGTATGTGCTTTATACGCATACAAAGCCTCTCACGTAACCTCTTTGTGTTTTCTTCTTTGATTGTGTCAGTCAAAGCGAAAATTACGATATAGAACAATCTTAAGGGGACCCAATCACCTAAAGAAAGCCACAAGAAAAAAAAGATCCTGCAAGAGAACAACTACAAAACCTTACGAATTGTTTCCTCACTATTTCTCACTTTTTAAAAATCTCTGTGAAAAAGTTTGTTCATCAATGTTCTTCATTGCGGAAGTTTTGTTAAAAGTTTAAAATAGTGAAGGCAACTTTTAAGCCGTAAAAAAAGACGGAATTTATATTTTTCAATTCTGTAATCGAAAAAATAGATTCGGAAATTCAATTAAAATCTTACTACTCATAGAATATATAAAATTGAGTTATGAAAGATAATTTAAAATATAAATGTAAAGTGTAAGGAGTTTGTTGAGTATTGAAAAAAATTCAGAAATAAATAGCAGTTTTTAGAAACCTGACAAGCTACCATCAAATAAATTATTGCAAAATTGAGGTTCGATTATTATCTATTTCTATTTATATCGATTGCCCGTTGAAGCGGCAGGCGCATATTTTTGTTCGCATTCTTTTACCGTAACCCGTAACGGATTCGAGCCTTAAGGGCGTCCTTGAGACTTGACTGGACGTTTGTAAGCCCTGTTATTTGCATAATTTTCGAATAATTATTATGAATCCCTTCCATCTCCTTTCGTAAATCATATGCTGATAAGTGTTTTTGTGGTGTAATTTCGTTATTTCCGCAGCTCTTCAGCAACTGATTGTTACTTACATTTGTTTCATATTTAATACTTTGAGCTGAAATAAATATATGCTTTTGTACACAAGGGAATTTCACTTTCATATAACTTTCTCTCAGCCAACGCCACTCGTTCATGTCATCCGAAATTTGTCGAAATAAAAATCCAGTTCGTTGCTGGCGAATGCACGGACAAACCGCCAAGGCAAAGACTAATTGCACGGATTGCGAACTTGATTACTCGCTTGCAGTACATCCACATGAACGTAAATATATCCGAAATGGTGTGGGTATATTGCAGTGAGCATAAAGCTGCAGTACGCGAATAGTTGTAACCGTTGAGCCATTATCGAGACGGTAAATGACGGCGAAGGGTAAACGGGAGAATCTCGCGCTGTGATTCATCGCTTGATCGTTGAGCCATTAAAACCTTTGAGTGTTTCGACCGAGTGGCGAACTCGCGTTGCCAGAATTGACATCACACGAACCCGAAACACAATCATGCACAAACGTACGCAAACTCGACGCTGCGATATTCGCAGGGTCGATTTTGTGTATGTCCATCATTTTTCAATTTTTTATTCCGTCGACCCGCATCATCCGGCCGAGGGTCAAATTGAGGGAATGCAGGGAATTGAGTCAAGTGAAAATCGATGATGTTCATTGATGAATGCGTTCTTTGTTTGCCTGCTGGTATTGGAGGACGAAATATCCACTGCCACATAATAAATAATTTGGTGATGGGTTGAAAAAGTATCTGGTTACTCGTCTACCGTATTTTTGAATATGCGGTTGTGCAGAGTTTAGCGTTGTGACGGTCATTTCTTATTTTACTAAATTTTTAATTCACCAAATTTTTATTTTTAACCCACCACCGAATTTTTCATTTCAATACGAATTTAGCAGCTGTAAGCACCTAATTTTGTTGTCACAAAGATATTGTTTATCGTTTACTCACTTACGAGATCTCCAGTTTTGCATCAATTTAAGCGGTCGCCAAGAAAATGTCAATATTGTCCGGAAACCAAAAGAGCACTAATTCTTCTATATTTTGGCGCCCAATTTGAAATTAAAAAGTCCTTGATTGTAATTCTGACTTCGAGTTCTTAATGTGCGATTCACCAGCCCAATAGATCTATACCATGTCACTGAATATCACTGACAATTATCCTAATCCCTCTCTATACTCGCTACCACTCAATAAAGCATATTGTGCTAAACATATTTTGCAGTGTCAATTAAAAATATAACGAGAGGTTCGTGCGGAATTGACAGCTGGATGAATTGAGACGCAATTTGAGGTTGCGCCTGAAATGCCTGGGAGATACCCGCATTCAAGCAGCTGGAACAATTCGATCGCTATGCGATCTATGCACTTCGGACGCAGAACCAATGGCGGGTGGACCGCATGTCCAACGGGAGCAAGTAAGACAGAATTAATCGGGTGGTGATCGCGGTGCTGCTCAAAAACTAATTCAATTACGGCGAACGCGGACGTGGCCATAAGTCGATTCTAATATGATCCTCACTTCGGTCATCCATACTTTGGTCCTGCGAAGAAACTCGCACGAGATTGAGCGCGCGATCGGTACAAAAACATAAGAAATTCTCGACAGGAACCGCAATCTCTCGCATACGTCGTATCGAGTCTCATTCAAACAGTTATGGAGCATTCCAAGTGGAGTTTATTACTTAGTTCGCTTCATATATTTGAAGACTCCTGACCAGACTCTCCTCGTAATAACACACTAATAATTAAATTCAGTACAAAATAATTGATTAAAGTAAATCTAATTCCCTAGCATGTAGAATCCCTACACCCAAACGAAACTGCTCTGTTCAACAGATGAAATAACTCATCTAACCCTAAAATTTGTTCATCATTTTGATCTTCAATCTACAACCACTTCAACATTTTCTCTCGCCCCATTTTAGTGCACTACACATCGCTACAAAATTGTATAATTATAATGCTTGATGTGTATTTATCGAGGCTTAAATGTAACATTTTTAACTGAAGGGTATCACCTAGAGAATTTTTGTTGACCTTCTTTTAAGATGAACTCGGTCCTCCTCGAGGCTTCCCACTTTGCTGGGCCGTCGAATGCAAGCAAGTGGTAACAAAACCACCACGAACGATCGTGACCGATGACCGCGAACGCGGAGAACAGGAGTTTCGTAACCGGTGGCGGCGTCGGCGGTTGCGAGCTCTCGACACACCGCCAGGAACACGTATCAAGGTACATACGTCGTTTCCCGCCAAACGCGCAGCAGCAAAAGCGAAAGAGTCGATCTTAGTTGCTTACACTGCGCTTCGAGAGTCACCCAACTTGGCAATGACCATACGGGGACGATAATATGTACTGTATATACGAACGTCGACACCCATACGATCGAGAATATCTGTACATGCTTTACTGCGGAGTAAAGTGCTCAGGAAAGGTACCTTACTACACTGCCGTGGAGAAAGTATGTTGAGGACAATGGTAATTAATGTCGATCGTATAAAAGACTCCACTCCTTTAAGGAGTGACTATCTGTACTATAAGTACCTATTCGGGATCACCATAAATCCCGATTAAACATTCATTTCCTAATTTGTTATATTTGAAACGTAAAAAATAAGATAAAGATGTCATGCACGTGAAGAATAATTTGCGATAACTGTCTATTACAAAACCTTCTGTACTTTCAAGTATGCTCCAGATTTCTTCGTTTTTATGAGAGGGCTCGGAGTTATTTCAATCCTCTCAATTGTGCTGGATCATTTTTCACGAGTTTCACAATTTGCTCAATATGGAATAAAATTTTAGAGCTAATCGTTATTCGGCTGCACTAAAAACGGGGTTGGGTGAGTTAAGTAAGTTTGGTAGATACGAGGAGTTGGATTCTTTGTCAGTATAATAGTATTGGTCAGTGTTAATCATTGAATTGGCTCAGTCAGAAAATGAGTAGGGTACCAGCAAATTACCTTATCGCGGCCCTACAAATCAATTGTTATTTTTAAAAAAATTCTCTTATTATACATTTAAGTAAAATCATTAATAAAAATCTTTAATATATGAGAGGACAATAAATGTCTTACCCCATGTCGAGGGCTGTAACGACAGCGTGAGGCATGACCGGAGCACAGGCAACGTCCACCGATGCTGATCTCCTTTATCGAGTAGAATGCACGTCGCTTGTCAGCAATAGCTCCGCCTCCGCGACGAAGCCCTTGAAGACGAAGCTTCACGTATCGCGCTTGAGTGAATTCCTGAAGAGCGACGGTGTGGTTCGCCGCGCCTGCTCGACCGTTCAATAGATGCGTGTGAATCTGATGGAACAAATATTATACTGTCAAATACTACAACAATTTAGCGCTGAAACATTAATACTAAAAGATTAATTATTTATATTAAAAACAATAAATGCTGTGGAGTATAACTGTGAAGAGGAAGAGACCTAACGAAGGTCAACCCTTTGACGACAATCTCTGAATCATGCACAGACTTTAAAACCTATGATCCTGGTTTTGATGCAAAACAATTGACCCAAACGATTGGTCAATTTGCAAATAAATTCTTCGGCTTAATCCTGAAGAGACGGAGTTAATTACAATTTTTTCTTTGATGAGTGGTAGTAGAGTGGTCCTTATAATAATAATAAAATAATACTTTTTCGACTGACTCATCTCCCTTAATTCTGGTGAGAAAATTGTCATGTTACTATATACGATTGAATTGAGAGGAATTGATTGAGGATCATTTGGGGACGACGGTGAACAACGCCAGGCGAGAGAGTCTCATCGGGTCGAGGAGTAAATCATCCGCGAATGGTGCCGCGTAAGATCGAGTCGAGATGCGTGCGCGAGACTCGCGAGGGGGCAATGGGAGGCTGCCTGGAGCTTCCGTAAATGGTTTGCGCGGTGCCTAATACGGAACAATCCGGCGAGCATTTTGGTACGCGAGTCGAGTGTGCCGCGCCCATCTTTCGCTTTTGCGACTGGAGCTGCAATTGCCTTTCAACAGAATTTCTGGCTACATGGTTATGCGGTGACGGTACTATTTGATTTTACGATGTAATGACAGATCCATAACGTATGTACTCCGATGAACCAACCGCTTTATTCCAAGATTATTTGTACACCAAGAACGTGATTATTTACTTCGACTTATTTTGATGTAACAAAAATAGAAGTAGTTGGATCTTCTTATGAGGTCAAATGTTCACAAACCAAAATGATCGTGGTGGACCGCTTAAAAACCCGAATGGTCGTATGGTTGACCGGTTACAATGAACGGAGTTGAATGTATAAGGTTGAATAATCGTAAAATTGGTTATAATTGGCCTCAAGATAATTCAACTTTATGACGGTGTCCGAGGTTTTTTCTACTGTTCGATCTGCAATCCTCTTACAATTCGACTTTAGTATTATTCTACCTTATTACTATTCGACCTTATTTCCAATCGACCTTATTACCATTGGATTTTACTATCATTTGACCTTATTACCATTCGATCTTATAACCATTCAGATATGTAACAATGCCACCTTATGATCATTTGACATTACATGGTCTATAAAAGCTCGACCTCACGATCATTCGGACTTCAATGATTTGACTTTGTCGCTATTCGGACTTGCGACAGTTAGCTAGAGCTCTGCTATCTGTTGCGTTCTACTCTCAAGTTCCAAAGTAACACGCGAATATAACAAGGAATGAATGTATCCAGACTCGGTCATAATGATCAAGAATCTATAATTTCAATGTGACTGCTTATGGCCAAACGATTGGAAAGTTGATGTGGATTGAATATTCCCACTGCCTCAATATCACTCTCCCGCGCACGTACGTCATGCAAGATCGATTCTCTTGATCGGCCGCGTACAGAGCTTAACCATACGCAGTATAATACACAAAGTGGTGTTATCCACAGGCGCGAGAGAGTGGGCAGGTAATTGTCCGATTTCTCGGAAGCCGAGTGGGGCTAATTAAAGGTCGTTGCACACGCGCGAGTGGCGACGGTCGTTTTGGCGCAAAACTGGAAGGAAGAGGGAATGGGAATTGAACGACCATGTGAGCAATAGGGCGGAACGTCGTATGAAAAGAGACGGGAGCATATGATGTGAGGAAACGGAGATGAGTGGATCAGCGAAAGAAAGAGTGAGCGAAAGAAGAGCCTCGAGGAGAACACGTCGGTGTGCGATTCTCAAGACGAAGGAGATTCGAAGAGACGCGAAGGAAAGACTCCGATGCTGTTGCTGCTGCTTCTAGATGACAAAAACGGCGATCCCTACATTCCGGCCATGTACGGTCGTACTGCAGGACCTTGTAAGGGATCTCACGTACACACCCGTGGCGAACAGACGAGGAGGAGGAGGCAGTTGGCGCAGTTTTGCGATACTGTACACACAACACACGAAAAAACAAAAGTACCGGATTGCTGAGTGCTCTGTGAGTCCTGTCTCGGTTGCGGAAGAGCCAGTTTCGACGTTGGGATAATGTCCTTTAAGCGGAATCGAGACTATTTAATGTGATTAGCCGTTTAGGAGGAACAGTGACGATTCTCGAAGACAAATCGGGACTAAATTTATGTGATCAATTTTTTTTTTTCAAGCTTATTGCATTGCATGATTCAGAGGGTGGCTTACAATACAGGATGTATAGTCAGCCTATATAGAGAATTGTGACGAATTTGTATAAGGATGAATTGCGTATATCAGAAAACAAAATATGCATAAACATCACTAATCATCAACGTTTCTTTTCAATCAGACACGTTTTCGTCCAGTTCTTTCCAAGTTTAAACTGTAATTCTTTACCGATTTCAATGAGTGACAGCTCATTCTCTTTCTTGAAAGATACTCTACGAATTCACCGCCAAGATATTTCATAGTGTTGATCGTTTAATAATTATAGCCTGTTGATTGTGACGATATTTCCATATTCCTTCAACTGTTGACAATATTGTCATCGATTTTAGCGAATAATCATTTGAAATCAAGTCTCGAACATTGTAGTACAAAATTGTTAAAAATGTACGATCTGCTTAATCACTAATAGACTTCAGTATTTATGGATTTTGTTTTTCTGTAAATGAAATTATACTGAGAAGTACGAAATAGGTTGTCCTACAAAGCCATCGATATTACAACAGCGAGACTATCTTGGGTGGACTTAACGATTGCGTCTCGCGACATAGCACCAACAACCGGAAGCAAGCGTGCCTGGAGACTGCACAATATCTTGTGGTACAGCGGCGCTAAAACCGTAGTCGATAATCATCCAATCATGTAATTGCGGGCATGTTATGTACGGGCTTGTAAACCGGATGATAATTAATGATCGTGCGCGTTCGTGTGCGACGACGAGACACATATTTCCATAGTTGAGGGAATCGGCTACATGCGAACGTGCAATTCCAGACCTCTTATTACAGATACTCATTATATTTTTGCTGTTTGTTCCAATGCGTGTACCGCCGATACATTTTCCCGAGTTTTCCTTATTATCTTACTTATTAGAGGCATATATGGATAAGCTGTATCGTACTTCGCCATTTTCCATTGGCGTCTGTCTGGAATATATGCTCGTACAGATAACCTCGTCGTCGCCGATGGAAAGGGGCTTTCCCGGCACCGGCGGCACCGAGTATCGGCTCCAACATTCCTCGTCGTTCGGCGCATAATACTGCCAGGGTTGAAAAACCTCCCCGTCCACCGATCGCTCCAGGATCCAGGCTGCTGGCCTCGGCGAATTTGCTGCCTTCACTATGACGTTCTCGATTTGGTAAATCTGAAAAAAAAAATTAATTGGATTGTGTTAATTGCGATGAAAATACAGTAAAAAAATCTAAAAGGGATAAAGGGATCAAACATCGTGTTGATTTTTGGCAACGGTTGTAAAATGCAATGCACATGAGAGAAAATAATGGTATTGGTAACTTTAAAGTGACATTGATTAAAATCTAATAAATGAAAAAGGCTTCCTGAAATATCAATGTGGAACGTAATTTTGTTTAAATTTCTACGTATTTAACACGAAACAGACCCCAAATTTTGTACGCCTAAGATCTGTCCTGGTACTCGTAAAATGGCCCGTACGAATTACACATGTGCTCCTAACAAATAGTTCTGTTCCATCAAAAATGCATTATTTTGTGACGAAGTGAAAGTTTGTCAATAATTGATTTCGAATTTCGAAATGATTTCCAATGCTATTTTATAATTATGAAGAAAAATAGCAAAAGGGACAGACAGTAGTACATAAAATACCTGACACTTCGAGCAACGTCTGACAATTCAAAGACTAGCAAAAGGCAAGCATGACATTTGTCTTTTTATCAGCGCCCAGTAGGAAATCAAGAATGAAATAAGAAGTATTTGTATCAGGATGAGAGAAGAGAAGATACAATTTCAGGAAGTGAAATAAACATGAAAGGACATAATCAATTGAAAAGCAGAGGTGAGATTGCGCGCGATAACCGGCAGGACGCCCCGTTGCAAAGCTTTATTCAGAGACAGTCGCGCGTGTCGCGATCCTGGCACCGATCGAAAAGCCCTCCCGCGGTGCCGGTGCCTCCACCTTTCAAAGCAGCATCTTGCGGTTAAATCGTGTCTCCCATGCCGACGCTGACCAGCTATAAGCTCGGACTCTCTTTCATTTTTCTCTGCCTCGTAAGCTCTCGACCTCCTTTGCCTCATTCATAATGCCCATTTAGTCACAACGCTGACACCAGATCGAGGGTGAAGATACTGTTCCTCCGATTCTTCTTCGACACCAAAACTTAGAAGAAGAAAAATGGATTACAAGGGTCATCGGGTAAATCCCATTCATCGCTTCCACTTTAAAACGACTCGTGACACCCATGATTCTCGTTCTCTTCAACTTTTGGTGAGACCAGGATTGAAAGTAATGCCGTTTAGTTGTAACAAACGCCACTGCAGCGCTTCTAACGATCGGAGATAATTAATGGAGCGAGAATTATTGTTGAGGCCAACGAGCGCCTGCCTTAAGGAATCGAGTCACTTAAAAAAGTCACGTGATAAAAATTCTGTAGGTGATCTCGTTGCTTTTTGTTTATTTCCTAAATCTTACATTTGAACCTCACCAAGAACGTATAAGTATTATAATTCAGTAATTTTGTAAAGGTATACAGTGCACCAAAATAGTGTGAGGTAAAAAGTACAATTTTTTACTTGAAGTAGCTCTCAGATGAAAGAAGTGAACAAATATTTGTTTTCAATGCGTCATTTTATCAGTTGAAAGGCCTATATCAGTATAGTAAAATGGTACATTTCAAAACCAGGAACAAAAAACTTTTTTCAGTCCTTGTTTCACCAAGAAGAATTTCAATTTACTGTCAACGTGTCACTAGCAATAATACTGTGGAATAGTTGTTATCGAACATAAACCCAAAATTCAGAAATGGAGCCATGCCTAAAGCACGTCGTCTTATGGGTTCAAAAAATTGATTAAGCCGCTGATAATACAAGGATTATGGACCATTAGATGTCCAGAATACTTCAGGTTTCTCGTTTAAAAAAAGCCAAATACAATTTCTGTTACTCTCGTTTCTGGTTTTCCCTAATCCTATTCGATGTTCCCTGCTCTCGTTGTCCTCGGAAACCGACATCGCATTGTACATCACCAGTGTCTTGGAGTTTGCAGGAACGACGCCCACTTTCGGTCATAAAAACAGATCGCAGATACATACGCGTGCACGCACGACGCGCATCTCTCGGGTTCTCCGGTTGCTCCCTTGTTGGTTCGAACCATTTATGGAATTGCACCAGAATCGTCGATTCGTCTGCTTACACTTTGGAATCGGAGCGAAGCGTGCGCGCTCAACCAGCTCTGCTTTCAATTATCTTGGGCCCTTAGAGTCCGTCGCTATTGACCGAGAAGAAAGAGTGTAGGAGTGAAAACAAAAAACAAAGAAACGGAGAAACTCAAGTGGTGGGCCACTCAGCTGAAGATACACATCAGCATGCAACAAGAAGTAGAAGGATATGTGTATAACGAGACCACGAGACTCCGTCAGCGTAGTCAACGTATCTCAAACTAAATATTTATGTTAGTGCGGCTGCGCACGTGTTTCGAATGTTCTGAATCACCGTTACGTGCGAGCACGGGGTCGATATAGATCAGAACTTGCTGAGGTAGGTCGTGTAGGGGAAACTGGATCTTGTTGGACTCATTTGTCTTTGCGATATGTCACTAATAAGCGAGACAAATCAGTCAAAAAAGTATTTTTTTTTTTATTGTAAGTACATCTTCTCGTCACCAGAGCAAAAATGAAGAATAACTCCCTCCCTTTGAAGTGAAACCATTGGTGTCTTTGTACATGGACCAACCGATTGGGTCAACCGGTTGCCTCGAAACCAGATTCGTGAATGCCAGTGATCCAGAAAACACTGCCCGAAGAATTGGCCTTTGCTAGGTGACATTCACTTCGCAGTTGCACTGCATTTAAGCAAAGCAATTTTATTTAAGGGCCTTAAAGAAGAGTTGTAACAGAATGTATAAAATGAAACCATATTGTTGGCATTTGAGACATGGATCTTTTGAAATGTGATCTTCAAATTTACTTTATAGATTTAAGTGTTCAGATCGTTCGATTTATAACTATGTAGGTAGAATTCTTTACTTTTCGGGTTTTGGATCTCTAAATTTGAGGAGTCCAGGACAATTTCGACATTGAAAAATCAATATCAGCAAACATCGAGGTCGAAATATCGACCTGGACACCAAAAGCTATGGAGATATCGACCGGGATATCAGAAACTATGGAAATATCAGCGTAGACATCGGCAACGATGAAGACATCGTTCTGGACTCTGATAACTAACGATTCGGCCTAATACCCCTGCATAATTCAGTCCAATAAATCATTCTTCAGGCTTTGTACTTTTCATTGTGATTTAGTACTCTTTTCTTAGCGCGACCATCAGAGAATTGCACGAAAATTGCCGATTCCAAGTTTATGCAACATGATTTGATTTGCGCCGGCTTTGATAGCCATGTCGAACGCACTTGCGCTGAACTCGCAGGGAGCAGGAAGTGCTGGGGAGATCCCGAAGTAGGTAACTCTCGCCGCATCAAAACGAGAGTAGTATACGTCCAGAGACGGATCGACAAGATCCAGAAGCGGAGAATCGCCGCTGTTGCTTTTGCCGATGGCGAGTAGAGGCTGCACACAGTCTGGCGACACTGAACTGGCTTTGCTCTGTTACTGGCAGATCCCGTCGCGCGGCTCCCACGATCCTCGCGACGCCGAGTCGCCAGCTTCTTCGTGGCAAGCTCGTGGCGAGTGCCATGTACGGAGCGACTCCCGACGCCCGTGGCATTAGCATCGAATGACAGAAATGGCTTTATAGCCGAGAAACTCGCGAGATGAAGAAAATCGATAATGGCACCGCGACAAAGTCCGGGAGTTTCTTCGATCAGTTGCACGATCGCGCCCATGAGGACCATGAAGGACGTGATGTGTGAGGAAGGGAAGAAAACCTCTGGTATTCCTGGTCCGAGCAAACAGTTACAAAAATTCCTAAGCCTAAGTCTCGAAATGGTTAATGCTCTGACTAAATCATGATTTTCAAGTTTTTTTTTTCTTTCTTCGTCTCTCAACCAAACTGAAATATCAACCGGTCGATTAGTGAGCGAAAGCAACTCGCATGCCAATATATTTTAATAAGACGCTTGAATCGATGGCTTCGTAGAAATAAACCGAGTTCCAACTTCTAGAATCTGATATGCAGAGTGGAAAATTTACCAGCCGACGTCAATCATGGAATCACCATCAATCTTACTTTCGCACTTTTTTTATGTAAGGACCAAAAAAAAATGGAAATAGGTTATTTTATGCACAGTTGAAATGGTGCCCATTTTACCCACAATTCCTATTTTTAACCAAGCTGCCAATTTTTCGCACAATTCTTATTTTTAATCAAGCTGCCCATATTGTCCCATCTTCCTTACGTAACTGGAGAACCCCAATAAGTGCAAAGATTGGCCTGATTTACTCTGACATTTGTCACGATAAAGTTTATCAGTCATGCATCCGAACAAATGGTACCAATGTTTATAAATCACCGGTGAAATGCACTGGCTGCACATTGCAAAGTCTCTGAATCACTATCGAATATACTATTCGTCATTACGATTGTTGATTGACTCGACACGTCTTAGTCAGGCGAGGATCGACCACGCGATAACGCGGTATAAAAGTTTGAGATGAACGAACGGCTCAATCAGTGTTTTAAGTGCCACGATGAATTCCGTTGCACTCTTTGTACTCGCCGTAATATTGATCACAGGTAATGTGACATTCTCGTTGATTATACCAAGAAGACAAGTGTTATATGCCTGTAGTGCTTGGAGGCAAGAATATTTTACATCCTGTTACGTTGCCGAATGCGAGGAAACCTGTGACAATCAAAAAGGCATTTGTCCAATTGGCTTTCACGTAGCATCGGAGAATTGTCGGCCTGGATGCGTTTGTGCTCCAGGATTTGTCCGTGATCAAGATGGAATTTGCACCGTTGCGAGTGTCATATGCAGATATCAAGGTATTTAATCAGAAACGACATTAAAAAAAAAAATTTATTCAAAATCGTAGTATTTTATGTATTCCTGTTTCATGTTTTTAGCTCTTGCTGCCAGTTTTTCGAGGGATCCAATTTGGAGCGGGCCTTTGGCTTCCAGTATAAGAAAAAATCGTCGAAGACGATTGCGTTACATATAGTGAATTCTTTTCAATAATTAAAAAAAAATGTATTACTGTAAGAGCACGACTATGGCTGATGTAATCGGTTACATTTACAAGCAAAAATAAAATACAATGTACAAAATACATTTCTTATGCAATCGGGAAAACGTTGTATGAAAATAGAAATATAAATTAATGTCATCTGTTTAACGTATATAATAAATCTTGTGTTGTTTGGACAAAGAATATTTATTATATTCTTTACGTATTACATTCAATAGTTCGAGTGCTATTGTTCTGTAACTCTTTATGTGCCTCGCCCTGTATATATATATATATATATTCAAATCTACATCTATGAGAAGGCATGTGTATTCATCAATTTGAAATTCCTCGTGTCAGATGATTTGTAATAATATCATGGAAAATAACAAGGATATGCAAGATTCACTTTTGCAAAAGCTTTTTCTATGAGGAAAAAATTATTAATTAGTAAAAGCTTCGAATTTCCCAGATATTTGAGAAAAATTCAATACTCCTTTCTTCCGTTCTCTTTCATAACTGCGAAAATGACCTGAAACGATTTTTTTTCCACAAATAAAAAAGTTCAGTGGTCTGAAGTGCGTGGGTGCATACGGAGAGCGAGCGACTTCTCTCTGTTGTTGAACAACGTACCGGACACACGCTGGGAATGGTCAGGGTCGGAAAGAAGGTAAGCAGAACGCTTCCAGTGAGAGAGCACATGCCAGTACATGCGACATATCGTAAGAACAACTTGAAACTTACGCGTGTACCTAGTTCTCATATGCTCAGAACGAGCCGGCCACTCACGCTCGTCACGGGAAAACGGCTTGAACGTGGGCGAGTCAAAGAAAGTCCATATTCGTAATTCATTTGTCGGGCCGTTTTACGGCTAAAATTTTTCACGATTTCTCGGCAATCATTCATTCACGCTCTCATTACGCTATCAGATTACATAAATAATATTATGGATTTAACGTGAATTACTTTTTCGTGAATTCTGTGATATAAGTAACATTCCTTCCATTTAATTATTATTATTATTAATGAATTCATTAGCTAACACCTTTACATAATTGCGATGTCTCTAAAGGTAATACGATTTTAACTATTATTGTACGGAATAAGGTAAGATATTTCTAATTTAGGTCATCGACCGTAGTTCTTCAGCCCTTTCTCCACTTTTTTCGATGATAGTTTGATTAAATTATAGATTTGCCAATTTTATTTTTCTAATTCTTTCTAATCACATGCGCTGGCATGCACGAAAAACATTTGCGTTGGGGCGTTCTTACAAAATTCCGAAACGTCACATCATCAACATCATCGTATGTCAATTGTGACACAAAACTGAACTTGATTACCCGAGACTTTCCCTGGCAATCAATCACAACACGAATAAAGCTGTGACAATGGTTTTCATATAATAGTCGTTACTCATGATCTTTTTAGGGAAGGACGTGGTTGTACGTTTTTTGTAAATATTCGAGATCAGATGCAGTAGCAAATGTGGCAGTGTTTGGCTCGATGATGTCTCCTACGTTGTCCTATATAAATATTTGCCGAAGAGGTTCCTGGAGTTAGAGACTGAAGATGCTGAAGAGGGACACGCGGGCTTGACAATTCGAGAGGAGAGGACGGTGAAGCTTGCGGCAGCGACAGCATACGTTGGATGACTCAGAAAGTCGAGTCGTTGTCCCGAGACTCCTCGAGGTTGTCCAGCTTCCTGGAAACTGCGAAGGAGTCGTGACGATAAAGGAGAGAACAAGCGAGAAAAGGAGTCGGATGCGATGAGGGAGAGGGCGGACCACCGTGCACAAGCCCAAGGAACGTGGTCAGCCTCTGTTGCTCTGCTCCCGGTTGCTCCACTTACTTTGTTAAGATTCTCATGAGCCGCCTGCTCGCTCGCTTTCCTCCTCAGCTCCCTTTATGGCTCGTATGTGCGCACCGAGAGCGCAATACCAAGCTTACACGACGCGGGAGAGCTCCTTAACTAAGGCTTAAGCCTTAAGGGCACCGCTAATAAATTGGCCTCGCGCTCTATCTCGCTCCTACGTATTTACGGTAACCGTACACACGAATATTTTCCTGCCCGTACCTCCAGCCGAGAGGGTTTGTCCTGGAGGGCTGCATCGCCAGTAAAATAAGGGCAGAGGTTGCTTTCAAGTTTTATAAGATTAAAATGAACCTAATATGGCAGGATCGAATTATGTTAGTAAAAGAGCTTCGAATATATAATGGAAATGTTTTGAAAATTATCGAGATAGGTATTGATTTTATAGAGATTTAATGAAGAAGAAGTGTCAGATCCAATTTTCCAGGGCATGAAAATTTTTGTTACGGGGTTCAATTAAAAAAAATTGTTTGAATGAATAACAATTTAAATTGAAAAATGTCTGGAATTAATACATAAATATGAAAAAGTTGGCAAGTGCCAAAGATCTTGAGTAGGAAATAGAATGTAAAATTGTAAAGGAAGAAATCAAATTTTTCAGTAAGACAAATTTTCACCCTCGAAATAACGAATAGCCATACCTGTGAAAAAGAGAATGGCACATTTGCATCACAATTACGAGCCAAAAAGCAATGCAATCAAAATATAAATAATTATGGCTAGCAAATGAAATTGCGGCAATTATATTTGATTTCCGTCAAAAACCCCCGAGTTAAATTAAGCATGTACAAATAAATTGGGAGAAGGAGAGAAAATAAAAATGTAACCCTTCGGGGATCAATAAATCCATTACATGCATACATATTTCATTTACTTTGAGAAATTTTGAAAAAATGTTCTATTTTTTTGGGATAAAATGTTTTTTAAATTACACTTTTTACCGACAAAAAAAGCAGAAAAAAAGTGATATATCGCTATCGCCAGGTGACGAGGAGGAATGTAATCTCGGAGTCTCGGACGCGAAATATCCAAGAGTGCAGAACGTACAGGCGGAAGCCCAAGCAGTATTTTATTTGCTGACTGGGGCGGTAGCAGCGCGGAATAATTAATCCGCCCATTAGCCGCGGGCGGAGATGCACAACGCGACGTTCCGTGGAGGTTCGGGGCGCGTTCCTTTCATGCATTGTCCTGGGCACCCACGGGTACCCTTAGCTCGCTAAAATATCCAGCCAGAAGTGTAGCGAGAGGAAGGCCGGATGGAGAATAAAGAAGAAAAGAATCCTGGAGATTCCTGGCACGTGACTGTGGGGTCGCTCCCAGCGCCGCCTACAGATCGCGCGCTACTTACAATACACTCTTAAAAGTGCAAGTAAATTCGATACACTAGATTCATACATCGGGCATATGAATTCCATATTAATATACATTTATTGAAAATTTCTCTTTAATATAAATAAACTGGTCAATTAAATTTAAGGTAAATTTTGGATATAACTTTAAGTCACTTTTTTAATAAAATTAGAGCAAATTCAAAAAATCTCCAGTTCATGTACATTAAATTCCAAGTACATTTTGTTCACACTCCAAAGCTTCAAACAAAATATTTTTACAGTGCAGTGAACCCGCGCGGGGGTTGCATAAACGCGCATACTTAAGCGCACGCAGTCGTTAGTCATCGCACGCCTCAGGAACAGCGGGCGACAATTAATCTCGACGTTGTCTCAATCGTAATAAACACTTTTTTGTGCAGCTGCTTTGTACTGGCTAATTGCTTCGGGGAAGAAACAAAAACATTCGGAAAATTGAATTAATTTCTCGCGAGGCGCACGAGCATCGAGTAGGATCCACCTGCGCATCGCGGATCGATTTACAGCGCATAATCCGATGTTACACAACTGATACGGACTCCATCAGACGCTCGAGGAATTTGACACGATGGTACAGTCATTGGCCATACTGCAATGAATATATGTACGAACGTAGTTCATTGTAAAATAAAATACTAACAATTGTAAATTAAGGTCGCATAATTTTTGTACTTTTAGCAAAGGCGCCGACAATTTTTCATGCGACGGCAATTTACACTATTTCTGCACCGTAAAAAAAATATCCATTCCAAAAGACACTTAACGCAACATATATAGTATTCGATATTCCAAACTGTCTTCAAGATGCCGTTTGAAATATGAAATTTTCACTGAGATAAATGTAATTTTTCCTCAGTTTTTCCATTTCTCAAACTTCAAATAGATTCTTCACTAGACATTTCTGTTATTAAACTGAATAAATCATACATCCTGCTACATAATAAAGTACATTTATCTACTTAGGACCGGTTTTATGATCAACAAAAACGTGGGGTGTTTTACACCCCAGTCATGTATAAGTCATGTAAAGTATATTAATAAATAAATAAATAAATACATAAATAAATGAATAAAAAATATTACCGAGCTCTATGAAAGTTATGGGCCGGAGGAAAATGGAAGTATGCCAACAACTGTATCTCTTTTTATGGGAGTTCAGCAGATTGCACGTGAGAGAAGCGAGTCAACTGTTATAGGAGTAGCACAGCCATGCGTATAGGACTCCCCTAAGGCTGGCTATCGCGGTGACGTGCGCGGATAATCGGATTATGTCGTCTCGCGTTACCTTAATTCCACCTGCAATTAATACCTGCCATGGACCAGAGCCGAGATACGAGGGAATCTCTATATGGTAACGCGATATCACACAGACGAATCTCCGGTCGTCCATCCTGGCGGTAGCCCGAAGGACTGGCAGAGGCCTTTGCAACAGCGAGAACAGAGCACTCCCGATCCTCGAGGAAGAGCAATCAGAAATGGAGTTAAAAAATGTGAGGTTAAAGAACGAAAAAAATACTACAGGGTGGAGGAGGACGAGGGAAAAAGGAAAGTCGAAAGAGGATGCGGCCAAAAGGGAGACTGGTGAACCCTCGAAACACCAAGAGGTGCACGCCGCCCCAAGCCAAAGGATAATTGGATCGGTTTGCAAGGAACAACCAGCAAAGAGAGGTAAAGTTCATCGGACCTCGTGCCCCAAGCTTTGGGAGTTAAAGTAAGGACTATATTATGCACCTGGGTAACAAAAAAGGTGGACTATAACGGGACAAAACAATCAACCTACTGAAGGAGTGGATTTCATGTCAACTCTGGTCCTTTCTCTTATCTTATTATAAAAAAATTCAATGCCAAGTGCAAACCGGGTATTGTTTACGCAGGGAAATTTTATATGGTCGAATAGTGATACCCCATTAATCATTAAATCAAAATTTATGGTGAATTAAATTTTTTTCCAAATGTATATATATTTGGTGTTGACTGTGTTTCGTTATTCTATTTCACTGTGATGGAATTTACTGTCAAGTCCGAGCTCAGCCCCATGGAAAAAAGTATGAGTAAATATTTTTTTTAAACTTGCCACTATGTGATAAAAAAAAGCAGATAAATTTGAGACATGACAGTGAAATACATCCTCTGGTCTTTTTATCTGCGGGCAGACAGTAATAAAAGTTATTGAGATATACTCGACAATAGTAACAATCTCGAAACCACGTAAAAAAAAAAAAAAATAACAATAATAAATGTAAAATAATAATAATAATATGAAAAACTTGAATTACAAGGATTACAAAAATCATAACGATAAGTTTACGCTTTCTATTTTCGTGCTGATCGCGGAATAATCGTTAGAGTTAATGACCGAAGATGGGAACGCATCTCGCACATACAGGTGGGTATAAAATATGTGGAGCTGGGTGGTCCAGTGGGCATCGATTTTACGACGCGATTCGGTTTCCAGCGAGACCGCGAACGCGCGCTAACAACTTTTAAGGGGGTTCCAAACCGCAATTTGAGTGCGCAGCTGAAGACGCCTGTCCCCACTGATTGCATGAACTCCCATTTCCCTTTGTTTGGTTCATAATAAACACGATATTTACGAGCCCGTGCGCATACGGCGAATTAAAGAAGACGTTTTTATAAGCTCAATTCAAATGAAATATTTTCGAGGCTTCTTATCGTATTTTATATGTATGCAAATGAAATGGCCAAAATATTGCCACCACATTTGAAAAACAAAAGTGTCTAATTAAAATCAGCTCATTATTCGAATCGAACACAGATGAACCTCAATTAAGCGAAACTTCATAGTTTAAGTACAATCATATTCAGTGGATATTTTGAGTGATACGTTTATCTAACCCTTAATGACAAATGTACTGAATAAATTTAAGAAATAGTTATTGTTGAAAAAAAATTTTCGAATTTTCAACTTAAAAAATCAATTTGAAACGCTATTTTCATTTTTATTTTCGTTTGAAATTAAAACGCATTTCACCAAAAATGAAAAATTAAATCTTACAGATGTTTAATTTTCTCCACTATTTACATTCAAAAGAGTTTTTCAAACTCTTCACTAAAAAAATCTTGATATGAAAAAAAAAAAAACTGAATTTGCCGACAATCATCGATTTTTTTTTCTCCGGGATGAGGCCTCGCCGTTAATGAATTAATTTTAATTAACAAATTTATTTCAGAACTGACTTAATAAGACTTATTTAAAAGGCAAAAATTCTATTCGAGTATATACATTTTTTAATTTAGCTGAACTCGAACCAGAATGGGGAATTTCCTTGAATATGCATTTTATGCATTTTGCGGTATTTCCTACCGGCGAGAAAAGTGGAATCGTGAAGTGGTAAAGCAATCCACCGTTGGGGACACGAGATAATAATTTGCACCAGTAATCTCGAGGATTCGTACGAGAGTCGACAGACAAAGAGAGTCGAAGAGGAGCGAGCTCATATGTGCGAAAGAAAGCGCAGTTACAGCCAGTAAAATTTCACCGCTAAGGAAGAGAGTGTGGAAGCAGAAGCAAATCTTCGTTGTCTGTGCATGTCCTCCGCACTCTTCAGCTTCGCGATACCATCCCGACACCGCCGCAACGTCGCAGAGGTTGCCGCCGATGAGTCGGCGTGCCTCAGACAAAAAGAATGCTGCATGAGTGAGAACGAGACGTGGAAGTTCCTCTCCACCGGTTTGTAATTATCGTCAGTAACCGTGGGAAATGAATTACGCGCTTAATATGTGTGATGCGTATCCACTGCGAACCAGAAGCGAAACTAAACGACCAAGCAGTGTCAAATAAGTACTTTGATCCTATCTACGAAACGACTCAATTCGGTGCGGTTACCATTCGTACGTTCTTTAATGACAGAAGAGAATTACCACTTTTTTTTTTAATTGTCTATTTCGATTCATAAACGCTTTGTGTTAAAGCGAGTCGTTCTTTCGGATATTTCCAAAAAAATTGACTTGTTCATTCCTCAATTGTCGAAAAGTTCGATCGTTGTCAAGTGTGGCATTTAATCAAAATCCCAGCAAAAAAACAAAGCGACGGCTTTTAATTGACTAGTCGAAAAATGTAGTCATTTCATTGAACCAGTTCAATTGGAATAATTATTATCAGAACATGAGTTGGTTATCGTAATGATTGTAATATTGTCGTGCCTGACATAATAATAAGTTAATTTGTGAGTTATAATCTGACGTTTAATTATGCCGAGGACAACAGTCGGGCGATTTTTGCGTACACATATTTTCACACCCATTACTCTCACGAGTTAAATTACAATTAATTATATAACGTAACATTAAAGATACGAAGCCCGTTGAACAGACATGTAAAGATTGTCCAGTGCGATTATCCAAACTCGATTCGCACCCGCGACAGAAACGTAAAAAAATAAACACACGAAATGGTGGCAAAGAAGGGGGAGGAACGCTAATGATCCTGCGAAGCCCTCTGGCCATTGGGGATAGCCGCTCAATTAGCGAGAGGCGAGATTCCACAGATTCTCTGGAATCGGCTCCGCCATCGTAATTGGCGCGCAAGGAACGTTAAACGCCCTCCGAATCAGACATAAAGGACCCTAAATCAGGGTTGTAAGCTCCGACCATGAAATTTAATAAAATTTATCGTGTTACTGACGTAATAATCACTATTTTGCATAGAACATCTGTCATTTTCATAATGCGAAAATTCAAAATTGATTGTTAATGAACAAAATTATAAAATATGATACCTTAAAACAAAGGGACATGTAAATTGAATAATAATTTAAAGGTAATTTATTTTTACACTTGTACGTTATATTTTTATGGAGATTAATTTTCATGACAGTTATTGAAAAATTTGAAGATATTTTTGTTGATATTATTAACATGTAAATAAATAATTAGTATGTTCTGTCATGAACATAATTTTACAATACATTTCTTTTCTGTTTCTGATGAAGTTTCTGATGAGAATTTGACTTTCATAAAAAATGTTATATATAAATTTATCTGTGATTGTAAAAAATCCTTTCGAGTGAAAGTAAACGAAGAAAAAGATTAGTCCGCGGTCTTGTATAAGGACGTTCAAAATTGGCTCTTTGCCACATTGTTTTGCCACGTCAGCAGACGTTTCCTGTTATTTCGCCGTGCCGTGACTCCAATAGTAGATTGTGGATACTTAGCCAGAGAAATGTCGCAGAAGAAGATGATGATGAGAAATCATACGGATTCTTGAAGGATTTTTTTATGACTCAGCAATTTTCTTTTGTGATTCAGCAATTTTGTAATTTGAAAGAAAAAAAAACATGGTAACTCTTTATTTCTGACACACAACATTTTATTTCTCCCATTTTCTATTTTTGATCCTGAAATAATCCATGTTTTTTTTTCTCTCTCAGAGTTTTCATTTTTTCTTTCATTTCCAAATTTTATTCCAGCTGTCCATTTTGCCATCATCTTCATAAAACATGAGAAATTCCAAAATTCCAGAACTCCGAATTTTCTAATAAGCACAAAATTGTCAAGCACGATATAAAAGTTAACAACTGATCAACGATAAACAATTACTGCCTTAAAATAAATAAATAAATCATATTTGTTTACCGGGTGTACGCATTGAACATTCAGCTGGAGAAGTGTCCTCTGACACTTCAGGCTGATGAATCATGTTGAGCCAGCAACGAAAAACCTACACGATCCGTCTATTGGCGCATCTGTCATACAGTAGAACTTTTTACGTTGCAGGATCATAGCGAGGGTTTCGTTCACGAGAGGCTCGATGGATTCTCTTTCTTTGGATTCAAACTCCCTTTGCCACCCTCACACGCATGTTCTCATAGCTCACGGCCTTGCGACTCGACTCGTTAATCCTTGGACAATGAGGATATACTCGGCATGTACCTGTCAAGTGGCAGGCATTCAGGGATCCTTTCACGCTAGCAGGATTTCAGTCTCGTAAGAGCCCAACGCTCTGTGGTCTCATGTACGAACCCTTCGCTCATCACGTCGACGTCAAAGCCCGGATTAGTTCAAGCGGAATGACAAGTATTGAAAATACAAAAAAAAAATGTAACACGAAATAAATAGTTCTTAATGTGCATCAAATCATTTATGCAATATTGATTTATGCCATGAAACAAAATGGAGTCCAGAACATTGCTTTTTATGTGGCAATCATTATGGTAACCATCAACATTTTGCAAATCTCTGATCCAAAATAATTCTGGATTTATCTTTTTGTGGATAAAAATTATTTCCTACCTACTTGAACATTACAAACAACACATCAAGCATCACAAACAACTTTTTGGTTGTGACATCCAATAGATGGTTCTCACAACCAATTTAGTAGCTCACAGTGCATTTGACCATTAGACAGGGCAACCACTTTTTTCTTTCTGTGTATTATTACGAATAAAACAAATTCCCCTCTGAAATAACTATTCCAGCATAACCCACTTACGATTTTCCCCTATTCTAGGATGCAATAAAAAATTGATTTTGAATTATCATCATCAAGAGGAATGATGATTTTAAACCAGTGCTTGTTTGTTTTTTTTTTTCCAGACTCCGAAGATTTATTTACGTCCGTGAACTTTGGTACGGTGGTCTCGTGCAGAGACGTCAAGGACCCTCAAGAGCTTGGCCCTCGAACGACACGAAGCGAGAGCTGCAGCGCACTCTCAGGAGCCCCAACATCAGCGGGAGCTCCTGCGGAATTATCCAATGAGTGTGGCCCTCTCGCCAAATACGGCTGGTCTGGAGAAGCTCTTCGGTGTTGGACGGTCGGACGGGCGCCCGTCGACTCGTTCGAGCAAATTAATTTATCGTTCACTCGCGTGGGCGAGAGACCTCGTGCAGTTGATAGCCATGCAACGTTTAATAATGAAAGGAAAGGAAGGGATGAAAAGCAGAGAAGAAAGAGAAACGAGACTACGCAGTGCCAACAAAGCCGAATAAAAAGAAGAAAAAAGAAAAAAAGGGAAAATAAAAACAGTCGAGAAGAAAGCGGCCGATTCATTCATCCGGGCGTTCATTAATCTCCATAGACGAACGTCCTTGACCCGAACCGAGAGGCCCACGCGCTCACGCACAATCCAATTAAAGCCTGCCTTCGCATAATTATAATATGCGAAGCGCTTTCATTTGCGCGATTGATATCGACCGTACGAATTCATTAATCTGAAAGCAGATTTAATAACTGCTGCCCACATTGGGCACAGATCAAATGGAGTAAAATACAGTTCAGCCACTTTTCAATGAATCTGACTGGTGTTTTACGTAATTTACCAGGTTTTGTATGAGTTTTGCGGTCTCACAGAGAAAGCTCTGCATTTTTTGATCTATTGATAGCTTAAATGGATAGTCACGCAAAGATAATCTGTAATAATCTTCATGAAAAAAGATTGCCGATTTTTATGCAGATTCTTCAGATCTCGCTGTCGATTTCCTCTAATTTACGTAAAATGAAAAATGTTACATTAGTGAAATCATAAATTACCTGATTTTTTTACCAAATTTTTTTATTGGTTTCTACAATTATTTGTTACTTTTTTTAATGTCAAACGTCAATATGTAAATGGAAATAAATTTTTATTTTTTTCAGAAGTCAATTACTGAGGGCTCCAAATGAAAAAAATTCACAGCATGTACTTTACATCGTCGATTATGAGAAATATTTTTTGAAATGTAGGGGGAAAGCGTTTGTAACGTCAGACGATGCCGCATGTAGGATACTAATAAGATCCAAAAGTCGATCGTAAACTGTATATAAATACTGTGTTTTTTTTTTTTTCACCAACGAATTTTTTTCTCTCTTGCATGCCGATAAATCTTCGACTTCCCGAAGTAGACGGTAATTCTTTTCTCCCTTCTTACTGTCGAGGGCACGATCGTCTCTCGTCGTTCTCGTCCTCGACGTAGTTGGAGAGTCAGGACCCTTTAAGGAGGATTCGACGAGGCCGCACTATAGTCCCATTACCGTTCGAGCGACCCTTAAGAAAAAAAGGGCCGTGCTGGGAGACGCGAAGGGCAAGGGGGGCGAAAGCGTGCACGCGCGAGCGCAGGGCCCTCGTTAAAACGTTATGCCACAGCTCGCAATTTGTAGGAGTGGCCGAGGCCGAGCTCCTTGTTGTGGGCATATCAGGTTGGCCGCCGAATTCCCGGAAAGGATCAAAAGATTTTCTCTCTTCCTTCTCCCCCTTCTTCCCTATTTCGCCCCTTCCACTTCCTTGCCCTTTCCATGGTTCATCATTCCCATTCTCTTTTGGTCCATCAGTTTATCCGAGCACTCTCTTCACTTTCATTTTTTTCCCATCTTCATTTATGCTTCTCGTTCGCGTTTTACCACTAAACAAAATTGTCATTTAATAAAAAATGTTGACACTAAGAAAAATATAAAAAAACGATGCCGTGTTTTTCAAACGGAGCATTAAACTTAATCTAATAAAGCCTTGAGTCGAATAAATTGAATTTGCACGCGTTTTTAATTACATTATTTAGTGCACTTGAGGAAATATCTTTCCGATGCAATTTAACATTTAATCTCGCCAAATAATGCGTAATCAGAATTTATCTACCGAAACAGTTTCGCATATATATTTATTAGTTTAAGTAAATAATTATATTGATTTAAATGACATATATTAAATGCATGCGATCATTTATTCAATTGCCTCAACGAAATATATAATTGCTTAAATTCTACTGATTTTTTTACCCCAGTAATTCGATTTTTTTTTGTATAATTGACTCAACACACTATATGATTGTTTATATTATATGTATCGTTACTCCAAATACCGAGCTACTTGAATCAATTATACATATCAAATAATTGATTTGGTGTATTCAGGTTTTTTTTTTTTCAATGTGACGTCCAACTCCGCCTCTTCTCTTGGATACTTGATCGAAGCATCAGCTTCATCTCGAGTCGGTCCACCAGGAGAACAGTGAAACATCGACCAACGCTCGTTTGTATTGAACAAATGAGGGAGGAGGAGGAGAAGAAGCGATATAAATCGTGATCAAACCACGCACAATGCATTTTCTTCGTCCGACCCGAGTCAGTTTTTTTCCGCCCTCGAATGTCGAATGTTTACGATATTTTTCGTTTTTCGAAAGAGCCTCCCACATTGTTCAAATACAAAACACGCGTTCTTTTCGAGATATGTCTCGAAGCTTAAACTGAATGTCTCCTAAGTGAATTAATGACATTCCAAGTATCATTATTTATTTTTCAACAAAACTGAATGCAGTGGAAAATAATTCGTAAGGGTTTGACGGAATTTCGTTTGCTTAACGAAAATTTTAACGATGCTGTCAAAATCAATATGTTAATTAAACACAAATTTATATCTATACTTTATGGCATCTCCCTTTTAAATGACGTACTACAATTATTTTTAATTAAGTAGACATCACAAGTTGACTCCAAATATAAAGTTGAATCCAATGAAATTTTATAAAAAATCATATTAAAAATTCTGTAAAAAATCATATAGTAATTAATGAAAAATATACTTCTCTTAATTACTTTATTACGAACTTCGACACGTTGTTATATGTCGTTATTCGAAATCAATGTTCTTACTGTTTTACATGGAACTTGACTTTTTTAACCCACTCATAACATAATAATATCGTAAGTTGTATTATTTTTTAAATAACTTTTGATTGTTTATTTTGAACGAACCTGTCGGAGATCAAGAATGATCGTGACGTACTCGAATCGATCGCCCTGTGCGAGAGTCGGGCTCTGCCACCATTTGCTAGGGTCCGGATTGAGGACGTGAGTGATATTGTGTCTTTTGCCAGGATCGGGACTCCTGGAGTCGCATACGGCGCATCTGGCGGATTCGGTTGGCTTGCAAAACGTCTCGGGTCCTTCCTCTCCGCAAGTGGCGTTAGCGAATATTTCAGCCTTCGTTGCGACGTTGAACGTTGATGGAAATAGTCCGCCGTTCTTCAGGCTTCTACTCGTACCGAACTGATCCCCTTGACCTGAAAGGAAAAAGAACGATCGATGCATCAGAGATCCCGCTGTGTGTGTGTATATACGAAGCCTCATTATTATCCCAAAGAGCACACAGTTTATAATGAATAATTACAATCGGGGCAGCGGGAGATAAATACGGCGATAAATTAGTAGACGTTGACCCGGTGAACTTCACGATCTTGGCGAGAACCGAGGAAAGTACGTGTGCCGCCGATTGCCCACTCTACTATAATGTAGATCGTTATTTATCTTGCTACACGAGGTAATTCATAGGAATTATATATTGAGAAGAAGTTCGTAAGCGTTTTCTTTTTGTTTTAAGGATACGCTGAGAATAAAACAGTATTCATTAAGTAAAATTGCTGACGATTTATTGTGGCTATACTAACTCATTTACTCACATACAAAAAAAAATATATATATAGGGTTAATAAAAATCAATAAAAGCTGATGAGGCTGATTTTTTTTGTTTGTTTGGAAAAAATAGTGGCCGGATAGGAAAAATTTCGAGCCTCACATTCTCGAATGTAATATGTCTTCTTGGGTAAAATTTGTTTTACATTAATTTGTAATGCAACTATCAACATTTTGGAAATCGATACTCTAAAAAAATCCCGGAGCATTATTTGTCCACTTTGTGGATAACAATGATATACAATGTTGTTCGGATTTCGCCCTGTACATTGCTTATATTCTTATTTACACGCATTCATAATTATTGCTATTTATATAACGGGCAAATATAATTTCCGCTGATTGAACTTAATCCAGAAACGAAAATTCATTTCTTGGCAGTGGAATCTTGGTATTATGGTATTATCTACTTTGTGGAGAACAATTATGTCGAAAGTTATTGGCATTTCGCCCTGGGCATAGCTTATATTCTGATTTACACGCATTCACATTCATAACTATTTATGTAAAGAGTAAAAATAATTTTCGGTGATTGAACTTTTTCGAGAAACGAGAATGCATTTGTCGACAGTGGAATCTTGGTGTTATAGTGAGAAGTACACCCGCATTCGTGACTCAGAGACAGAATCGAGCATCACTTGTCGTTAGAGTGTCGTCCGTTCGGTGCCATTAGGGAAACGAAAACGAGCCGGCGACGCACGATGTGGAGAACCGCGCGCGGAGAAATGATAATTTTAGAACGGCGTTCGCCACCTGCTCTATGGTGCCCGCACGTAGAAGAAGATCGTGCGACATGGGCAACGGTGAGCAAATGGATGAGAGTGTCCCTGGCTCGTGCCAGACTACGCGACGGTTCGACGATGACTCTCGTCGTTGAACTTTGTCGGACTGATGGTCAGACCGTTCGCGGTGTGTTTCTTGACCACCAGAAGCTTCCCATCCGGTCGATTTATCATATTGGACCACGGTTGTTAGCAAACCTCCGAGACTCACTGAGGTAAAGCTAAATTTATGAAGCTCACCGAGCGAAGTTTGAATTCGCTATATCTTGCGTTGACGCGTCGACGTGCCTCTCAAAACTTCGGATAATAAATATTCCTCTGAGTCATGCGGAATAAAATGATTCAAAACTAGCATACTAAATAAGCGAATGCGTTTTTGACATCCGAGCCACTCAAAACATCTATTTGCATGTAAATCTGAGAGGCGTTTTCTTTTGATCGTAATAAAATGAACATTCAACGATAAAATGGTCGAATTAGTCAGTAGAGAGTTAACTTGAGAGGACCAACAAGGTGATTGGTACCACTAACGAACTCATGGTAAGTAATCCTAACTTTTTAAGGATTCGATTTGTAGTCGTAAGTTCAACATCAAAAATTAGACTCCACATCAAAACATCAATTTTGGAAAAGTTCAAATAGACAGAACAAATGGGTTACATAATCACGATACTAAACAAACTTTAATCTTAAGTTTAATCGAACTTAAAAGAAAATCACCGTTCCCTCATGACATCCCCGTGATGACAACTAAGATTCATCAACCTCCAAAATCTTTCGTCAACAAATGAACTTTAGAACTCATCAACCTTAAAAGTCTTCCGACAACAAATGAACCTTAGAATTCATCAACCTCAAAAATGTTTCGTACACAAGTGAACCTCAGAATTCATATCAGAAATCTTTTTTTCCAATGCCTAACGTCAAAGTGTTCGAATGAATGAAAAACAAAGTTGAATTGAGTCACGGAATCAAACGGGCCAGGGTGGAGGTTGTGAAGTGACAGTGAGGCTAATACAAACGAGGATAGATTTGTCTGACTAACGGGGAATCTCGTGTATCTCGTTGCCGACCCTATATCGTCGTCGTCGTTGCCGATCTGCCGTTCTCGATGAACGGGAGGGCTTGTTCGTTCACGGACAGTCACACGACTTGGCCAGTATTCTCTATTTCAAGATCAGCTAACAGCTGTGAAGATAGTACAGGCAGTAATGCGACTACGAAGAACCGGCAGAATTCGCGAATGCTTGGATATATTGCAAGCGGTGCCGAAGTTTCGAAGCTGCTCTGCGGTGTCTAGGCCAACAGCCTGATGTGCATCCGTGTGTTGTGTCTGCGGTGAATACAAGAAGCGCGCGGTGCAGTCTGATGACTTGGAATTCACAACCTCGACGAGGTGATCCAGCGAGTCTTCTCTCGTATGCGAAGCAGAGAATCACCCAGAAAACGAGATGACTCTTCTCTCCTTCTCCTCCTGGCGAGTATACCGAGTGACTGATGAGGACGAAAATAGAGCCCGTCCGGCTTGTTGGCCGCAACGAAGACGACGGCGACGACGACGACGACTAGGGTCTTCTGCACCGCTGGTATCGTTCCTCGAGTGCCACGTGCACGTGCGCGTGTCACGCGACATTATTCCTCGTCGTGGCAAGCCGTTAGAGGGGAAAGTGAGAAGAAGATGATGATGAAGAGGCGGAAAAACAGATTTGGGGAAATGATTTTGAGTACACGGTAATTCTGCGCTTGGGCAATGATTAGATATCATCGCGGCTGGGAATTTGAAGATTTGTCACTCGGTGCTTTTTGAGATTGTCTTAGGTAGAACTCATGGAGATTACAGGTAAGGAGTACTAACGACTGTGGCATTACGGTTGAGATCCGGTCGTTAAACCGTGACAAATTATTTTGATTGGAAGTACAGTAAAGTTTCATTCGGTTCCTCTTAATCGCTCCGAAAATTCACTTAGTGTTGCGAACAAAAGTACCTGAAGAGTCTGCACTCAACATGTAACAAAGAAGAACTATTGTAAAGTACACCAAACAACACCCTCATGAACACGCGAATTTTACAGTGAAAATCCTATCATTTTGAGAAAGCTAAAATCGTAGATAATAGAATACATCCAAGATTTGCCAACTTATCCGATACCTGATGAAACAAAACTGCCCAAAGAGTCTGTACACTCCACATGCAACGAATAAATAACATTCTGAGCTACAACAAACAACATCCTCATCATCACGTGATTTTTGTAATGAGAATCCTATCATTTTGACAAAGCTCGAGACGTAGACAATACAATACATCCAAGATTTGACAACTTGTCCAATATCTGATCAAACAAAACTGCCTCAAGGATCTCTCCAAACCACAGTCCAAGCTCGAATGTGGATCGATAGGATTCTGCAAAGGGAAGATACACAAGAGACCATACCGCGAGTGCGGCCTGTTTCGATGCCCCTGGGGACCCCCCGCACGACGTGGATATCCGGCTGCGGTTCTTCTCGACCTTATAAGGAACCCATAGCCCGTGCCTCTTCGTACAGAAATCCTCTCTGGCATTTCTCCGTATATTCTTGGATAAATCTCACCGGAGAACCCGCGAAATATCCTATTCTCTTCTTTGTCCAAGAAACAATATAAAATAAAGGTAAAAGACTATAGACATTTGAGTGCCGCTATACGAGTTCCAGTTTCTCTTTTATAAGTACCTACGATAAAGATCACGTTTGTTCGACAGAGACTCGAGTGTAGAGGGGCTAATGGCCCTTTCCGATCGCTGCTTCGGCGCTCCTTACGTCTCTTATCCCGAATCGCTTCTCACGAAGCCCGCGTCGGTCTCTTCTTATATCCTCGCGTCTCTCGACGCTCATGTTCACGATAACGTATTTACTAAACATCGGTCTTGGCGGTAACGTTCACCCACGACTTCGGACGCGTTCGAGCGATCGCTATTGTTACTACGTTGGATCACGAGTGTTGCTGGTACCCAAAGTGCGTGTGTGCGTTACAACGCCGTGCACGCCCACGCATTTAACCCTGAAGACACGCGCGGTGGTCCGTGTCAGGACCACCAGAAGTCTCGATGAGTAATAGCCCTTGTGAGGGAACCGAGCTTCTTTTATTGTAGCTCTTAGGGCCGGCTATCTAAACGTTTTTGAAAATGGTAACGCAACGGCTTCCTTACTCTGTCAACTGTGACTGTGTTGGCGCTACTGGTATTTGGATCCATAGTTCTTCATAGATTTTGATGGGCATTTGTAGTATGCGAAGATCGTAAGGAACATAATTACAAGCTGTGGCATCTGCGTTCGTTATAGAATCTCAAGACCACGTCCAGTCGACTCAGAACAATTGGTTTCATCATAATTGACCCCTCGGACCATTGGAGCTTCGGAATGAGTTTATATTTTTGAGTTATCATTATTTGTATGTTTCGTATAGATTCTAGAAATCTACAATCAAATCGAGGTTTTATCTGTATCATTAGTGACATTGCCGCAATTTTAAGTTTATCCTCAATCACTGACTTTTTGCCGGAAGTATTCGTGTTTCACACAATTGACAATAATAAGCGAATATTCAATGTGCAGGTTTTTTTTTAAGTTAAAAATTGGAATGATTGTTGCGGATGACAGAGAACATGCTTTACCCCGGACAAACAATTCTCTGTTCCGGATATCAAAAGCGTACAACGACACGCGGTTATATCTTGACTCAGAAGTCTTAAAAATAAATGTTTAAGGAACAAATATCGACAATACATCGCGCGTCGCTAACCCGAAGATTTCGGGAGACAATATTTCAACCGGCAATTCTACGAACCTAAATATCGTATCAAATTTCTTGAGGCTCTTTTGAAACCTCAAACACGCAAATCCCATACGATCTTCTCAATGCCCTTATATTTTCGATACACCGAAAAAAATAAACCCAAACACGTAAGATTCGCATCACCAATAGACATGACCAATTTTTTTCCGACTCCCTTTAAGCATCATGGAACAACTGTGTCAAGTCCAAACCTCCGTCGATGACACACGTGTTCCGTGGCGTATATTTCAGTCTTATAAACGCACTACGTTTTCTGCCCTGTTCCTTTCATTTCGTTTCTCCGCGCGGCGCCAAGCTCGAGACTCGTTTGCTAATACACATACACACCGAACCCTCTGGGCTCCGTAAAACGGTCCACGATATAGCCTACTCGCTTTTCACATATCGAGGCGTTCCACCCACGCACGCATGAGATCTCGGCGCAGCAGGAGTGCAACGCAGTGGCCGGGAAAGGAGTGAGAGAAATATGGGTATCCGCGAGAGGGTAAGGGAATTGGACGCGCCGGCGCCCGTGAGTGTGAATGAAAGTCATCAATGGGCCACCGCGGGCGCGCACGGCCCGCATATATACATCACATAGTACACTATATAGTAGGTAGTATTACTGTAGGTTGTATTCTTCGCGTCTGGATCACTCGGATACCCACGCGAACGCTCCGGACGGTTATTCGTACTGGCGAGTCTGCAAAGCAGAACTTGAGACGAGACTTCAGCAGTAGAGCACCGAGAGTTACTCTATACGTCCGACCATGTTGGACCAACTAAATGGAAATCATCTGTAACGTCGTCCATTAAATTCTGGTCTACCAATGTCTGATATGTTAATTAAAGAAGGCATTCATGTGATTCTTCACGACTGACTCCATCGAATTCACAATGGCTCGCACACTCAACGAGTTGCTGCAGTGATTTCGCACGGGGAAATTCGACACGATGCGGATTGAACATGGTCAAAGTGGTGGAGTTCAATTTTAACGTGATTTGTTCTGTAAAATGTGGTTATTGAGTGGAAAAGGATGTGAAATGTCATTCTTGGGGAAATTGATCGGACATTTGAGAGTTCCTTGATGGTCACCTCAACCATAGGAAAGAATATGTGGACTAATTTTTCGGGGTATTGATTTTTGAGGCACAGGCAATCAAAATCAGCCTCGTGAATGTTTATATGAAAGTTCTGTCACTTGGAAAATTTGGATTATAAAAAAATCTTTGAAAAAGATTGTGCGTTGATTTGTAAGATGGCCACCAAAAATTTTTTTTGGTTTACAGTTTATTGAATAGAATATGTACAGATATTTTAGAAACCATCGTTTTTTGTGTTGATCTGTTTTGTCGATGTTTCAAAATTATTGGGAATCGTCTGGTCGGTTTATTAAACCGTCGTTTGTACCATAGAAAAATTTTCACGGTTTCTTATGACACACAGATATTCCTGAAAATACTTTGAAATGTATACAAATTAGCCCTAAGGGTCCAGTCTATTCACGAGGTATATAAATCAGGGATACAGGCTCAGAGATCAATGGCAAACAGAATTCCGTAAAAGTGAGATTTTCAAGTCTGTTCAATTCTTCGGTTTTTCTCGAGTGTGAAAGTTGAGTCAGAGCCGCTGACTAGAATGCGTACAATGGTCCACAAGGTGACGAAAATATAGCTCGTATTATGTACTTCTTTTTAGTGAGGCAGACGTAAACCCAAGCAAAATGGGTAGCAGCAGCTCGAGCTCGTAGAGTGGGTTCGTTCTCGAGTGTAAAATAACGGGGATCCTGCGGTAAACGCCGTGGGCTCGACGACCGAAAAATCCAGCACTTTGAGTGAGGATCGTAAAAGGCCCAAAGTGCCATGGACGGGAAGCGGCGTGAAAGAATCTGCACCGCCAGCAGGAGGAAGACCTTCCGGGATCGTTGAAGTGGAGGCACCACGCGCTCCTCTTCATTCGTTTGCCTGGCAAAGAAACCTTTCACTGTACTCTGCTTTACGATCGTGACGAATGCAGAAAAGTTTCATCTTCTATCTCGAATTGTGGCTCTACAAGAGGACCGCCATGGTTCACGTAATTGTTTCTGAATTCTGAAATTGGATTTTTCTTACCTGTCACGATATTTCATGATGGTAAAGCGCGTGAATGAACGAAAAGTAAGATATGAAATTATGCTTGGACCTCAGCATCTTTGCTCTGGAGAAGAGATCTCTATAGTCCACGGAAAAAAGGCTTAGTTGGACTAACTGAAGTGCTTGGTCGTATATGCGCTAACTAAATTATTGGTTTGACTGACCAAATTATTGTTTAGCCAACCAATCTATTGTTTGACCAACCAAGTTATTGGTTACACCAGCTAAATAAACTGGGTTGGTTTAACCAACCCATTTTGCCCGAGGTAATTGGACAAGGCAGGAACTTGACACGGCAAAAGTGGTCGTGGTGAATTTTATCTAATTGTGTAGAATTGCATTCTGCGGAACTGAGATACTCCTAAATTGCATGCACGCGGATGGACCGTAACTTTAAATTGTAGTTTTTATTCCGGTATGCTCGTACCGTAATAACCATTTTCCACAAGTCGAGGAATGAATCCCGAAGATAAACTATTACAGCCCTTGAGCGACCTCCCGAGGTGCGTGGAGTTAAACGAAAACCTGCCGGAGAAGATAATTGATGTGCTGGGCTTGCGAAACTCTCTACCGATTAATCAGGAAGCCCGTCGTTATATGGAGCATCGTATAAGTACTGTACTGTGTCCCTCTTAGTCCCTCTTTCATCTCATCACCGTGGAAGCTCCGTAACGAGGTGCAATATTAATGAACGTGTATTACAACACTCTTTTTAAATATCATTTCATCGCCTTCAAAAATATAATTCGGTTTGCTGATCACCATAATTATTATGTATCGTATTCTTAATTTATTATTCCAAGGGCGGTGCAGAACTTAAGTTTTTTCAAATATCTTTGAATAATTCTTTTTCATTTAAAAAATTACCAAAATATCCTTTGATTATTTTCAAAGAACTGCCAAACGGTTGAGTAATCGCAAATTGTCATTTAACCATCATAAAACAGCGGTTTAATAAGATACTTTTGAAAAATCAAGAAAATGCACAACTCAAGGTAACCTCGACAACTACCATTATGAAGCCCATACGACCAGCTATTATATGAATCCCTGTATCTGCCTCTCACTGCACTGAATCCAAAAAACGTGACATAAAGGAATAAAAATCTGCCGGCTCCTCACCCCCGGTCACAGATTAACCGTAGCAGCATGAGTTTGCTTTTTTGGGGGTGTTGTTTCGAGCGAACCACTGTATGCCTTCCACTCAACCGGAAGGACACAACGTCCATTCAAAGTTGCACCGACAAGCCGATAAAATCGGTGTGACCAGTCACGTAGTGCTTTCACGTACCAGGATTTGCTCCGCCGCTTGTGTTATTTTTTTATTTATTTATTTTTCTATACACGATATGGCGTAACACCCTCTCACGTAGCGCGCGCTTTTCTGGCTCGACGACGATGGTGAGGTTGCCAGGTCGCCGAGGCGAAGGTTGGCCTCGAGTGGCTCGGTAGCCAACGGCAGTAATTCACTTCCTTGTGAAGCTCGCCGCGAGCTCACGACGTATATACCCGCTCGTGCGAATAACCGCGCTCGCACGTTCACTCTTAACGTTCTGCAGCGAGAACTGCGGAGCTCTTACAGGTATGCGATGGTTTATACGAGCGACTCAACGCTGACAAGCCGCGAGAGTCTTCCTCGCGGCGAGTGGCCCTTGTCACCGGGTCTGGATCGTAAAGCAGCCACCGTAAGTGCAATATCGCTCGAGGAGCGCTTACTATGTGTATTATCCTGCTATATAGCGTGCGATTTGCGTCCGATCTCCCGCGTTTTGTCGCGTTAACATCCCGAACGATTCCCATCGATCGTTACCCCGAGGGTAATCGACGATTTTATGGTGTTACTCCCGCACATACGTTTCACACGACGTATCAATATTCAACGACGAGATGTAACGCTCGTGCTGATCGTCGGGCAAAATGTAATAAGTGTAAAAAGCGGAGATTGGAATTTTATATATATATTGTTTAAAACAAAAAGTACTTGAAATTTAATGCACAAGTAGTGGAAGTTTTCATGCATGATCCGGTGTACCAAATGTCATGTTTAAGAGCGATCTTAGATTAGTGGGTGGTTTAGTTGATTGTTGTAATTTTTATAATGTTCTTAAATTCGATTAAAAAAAATACATAATTTATACAATAGAGTCGTATGTTAAATTTGATTTTTCGGCTTGGGCATAAAAACTTGCTATCTTTTCTGACAGTGAAGACACTCAAATGAATTTAATAATAATAAAAATAATGATATTAAAAGAGATCATTGTTATTCTGGTTAATGTTGGGTTAAGTACTTTCCATTATCAGTTTACACCGAATGATGTGTGACATATTAAATATACGTTGACATGTTTTCATTAAAACCTTGTGACATTTCATAGAATTTTAGAGTAAAGACGTCATTTTCAACACCCACAACTTTTCTTCAATACTTGACGTTGAAATGTCTCTTGATATTTGAGTCAACCAGGATTAAATCATTTTTTAAAACAATCACCACACATATTTTGAGTCAAGGTAAAAACCACATGTATTTTCGTGTAATACTCCCAACCAATCAGGCGAAAAATGCATCGAGAATTATCACTGACATTATTTTAAACCGTCGTCTTGCCCTCCGAAATCCTGATCAATTTCCATCGATTTTTACCCACGAGCGATCGACAAAATCGTGTTGATATTGCAGTGCGTACGTCGTACGAGACGTATCAATATGCAAAAACAATATATCTTGCTAGTACCGAGGTGAAAAGGCGATAAGTATGAAGCCTGAGTAAAGAACGAGGTACTGAGAGTGTGAGAGACAGAGTAAGGAAGGGCGTCGAGGCGTAATTGCATTCCTGAGATAATCGAGCGAGAGTGCGCCGCGGTTATTGTGCGTAAGTCACAGTGCACCGCTCCGTACTACACATTGTATATATGCCATAAGAGTGCAATCGCCTTTCATGGAGAAGCAACGACTGCTTCTGGTGTAGAACACTCTAGCCGCTCTGTGAAGCCTTGGCACCCGCGTGACAAGTGGTTCTCAGGCCGATAAGGGCTAAGAGTGTCGAGCCTCTCGGTGGCTATCAGTTTTTTGTTTTTTTTTTTTCTACGGGAGAATTATGGCCAACCGATAACGGCCTCGAGACGCATCGATACAGAAGCTTAACGATAACTGTACAGTCATAACTACTTTTGTAAGTGCAGATGGATCGTCCTGCCCTTAAGATGTGGCGGAACAGATGACGTTTCTTCTTTCGTGTTCCCTTGACATTAATTTATGGTCATAGTTTACGTGCAATGCACATCTTAGCAAATAAGAATTGGACATTCTCTACTTTCAAATCGGTTGGGTTTATCAAAGCAACTCAAATGTGACAATTAACTAATGAAATTGTGATCAAATTCATAAATTTAAAGCCCTTAAATTTTTTGGAGATACTGGCTCGTTTTAAAATATTTTTCCAAAAGCCATTGAACCTTTCAAGTAAGCACTTGTAGCTGAAAAAAGTACTGCCAGTGAGTTCTACAAATCCTGGAAGAAAAAAATTCTTCTTTCATCCTAAAAATTGTATATTCGATAAACTTCAGATTAAGCTCACAATGATAAAGACTCTGCTTCACCCTTATCTTCCTGAAGTGCAGTAGCAATTTCGTTTTCCCAACGGATAAGGGTACCCAATTATTACAAAGGGTCTTCAACTTTGCCGCGATAATTTCCTCCTGCGCTTTGAAATTTCTATTTTCGTGATCGACATCAAGTTTTCGTATTGACTCAGTCGTTTGTATGACAACATTTATTTTTACCAGAAATGCAGTAGTGGAATATGTTCAGTATGTTCTTGGCCCCGAATTAGTGTGGAACTGTGTTTCTCCCATTACGCACGAGAAGAGTTCTAAAAATGTGGGGAATTCCAAAAATATATGAGGGAGAGAAGTTTTTCCGAGTCTTTTCCTCTGGGAATTCAAATGCCCGTGTAACAGAGGAAGAATTTCTTCCCTTCGACGTTCTCTCCTTGTCTCACATCTCATCGAGATGTCGGTGACATTTTCATGGCGTTAAAGCACAGTACCGCCCAGCTGCTACCTGTTAGCTCGAAACATTCGTTGAGCGAGCTCGCACTCATCCCTTCAAATGCGGACTCCCTAGCGGCAGCAGAGTCAACTTTCTTTTCTAATTAACGACGGACTCACTAATGGTCCAGCTGTGTGTGTTACGCAATGGTACGGAGGCGCGCGCGCCCGCGCCGAAAAACGTGATTCTTCGCCCCGTGTGCATACAGAAACGCACTGGGAAGGGACCTCCCAACGGCAGCCCGAGTGTGGATTCAATGCGTAAGGTGAGAACCGTGGAAACTTTTCTCTGACTCGCTTACTCGTTTTCTCGCGGTGGGTTGATGAACGAATGATTGTGGAACACGATTGCAGCAGCTGAGTCGCTTGCATCCAATGTCAGTGTGAAACTGAATCTACGGGCTGACTTTAAACATTGAGGTTAACCCGAGGTGAGGAATTCTCCTTGATCTTGAAAAAGATTGAGAATGCATTGCTGATCCGAACAACATTCTGTATCGAGGAATTCTCCTGGTTTGTTTTGTACAAAATGTTCGGATGCTGTTGACAGTATGTTTGTTATAAGTAATGGTAAATTCAAAGATAAATTGATTCCAAAGAAATTTTTGTAACGAAAAATCGCTCCGATTTTTTAAAATGAAATGTTCCAGCAATAGCCTGTGGTGAAAGGGTTCTTATATGCATCGAAATTAAAAGAAAAAAATTGTTCCAAAGACAATTGTTAGACAACTAAAATATTTTTTGTAAATTTAATTAATTCATTAATTGCTTATATATTTTGAAATAATCGGCGCCGATGCATGGAAGACATGTTTTACCTTAAATTTTTCCGTTTGGGAGGTTGCCCACTCATGTATTACCCGTTCTCCCATAATCTCGGTTTGACGGTACGTTCGAGCGCAACCGCCACCACCTACTTTCGCACGCCTCATTGTTCGTCGAACCGTACGTGCGTGCTTGCGTGTCGCTGCTCATATCCTTTTACCGCCAACAGACTACTCACTCACTCTCTTTATCCGTTTCACGTCGCAACGTTAAATTTATTCAACCAGATTCACGTCATTGACCAACGCGCGTCGTCTGCACGCGCTAATTTCCATGCAGCAAGTAGGTGGCCCCGGAACGCGTTGGACGATCCGATGAAAGGCTCCAGACCTACGCCACGATCGATATTATCTTTTTTTTTTTGCGAAGAACCCGAGGTGATTATATATAGTGATGTTGACGTGTGAATGACATAAGCCCAGTAGCATATTTTACATCGATTCTCTTCTCACACCCTAATAACAAAATCATGCAATAATTGATGCAAAAATTGCCCAATTACATAAAAATATTGTACGTAATTTTTCGACACATTAAACCCTATTTGAATATAAATAAAAATATATGTGCCTAATAGCTACAATTCTACAGTTTTTTAATCAACACAAGAAAAACCAATTCGTGCATATAAATTTAAATTCAATTTAAAAAAAAAATGAATCTTCTACAACTCATTAGCAAATTATCGATTCCGATTGAACAAATTTCAGATTAAGTTATCAGAAAAAATTGCTTAAGGCGCCCTAACAATCCACGTATTCTGAACAACGCCGAATAATAATTTCAAATATATTGACAAAATATATATTGCTTCAATGTCAAGAAACTGAACGAACTACCGATTTTCAGTATGTAAGTAATCGTAAATCGACAAGCTTGTTGTTCCGCTCGTCTCATCGAAGCAGAATCGATTGATCAGCATGAGAGAGGCAGACACGATGGGTAAAGACGAAAGATCGAGTGTCTGCTCTGAAGGTCTACACAAAACTCTAAATCAATGGGAATATAGCTTGTAAGTCGAAAGGGGGAGGAGGGGGTCTGTTGCACTCGGCTGTCGTGTTAGTCTCGAATCGTTTTCTCGTACGAAACGAGAGAGTATCCCGCCATCCGACAAAGAGTCAGCCGACGACTACTCCGAACGTCGAGCATGACTGTTGCATCCCTTTCAAGTGTCAGGAACATCGCGACGGGACGAGTGCGACGACGACTGACGCCATTACACCGTATCCCTCTTGTATACCGACTATTCTCTACTTACTACGCTTCAACCCGACTGCGAAACACCTCGCAAATTGACGGATTAAGTCCGGGCTTTTACCACTGCAAACTCGTTGATCCTCGAGGGCGATCGAGTGAACGACGAGTAGCCCCACTGAGTTCCTCGTCGTTTTTCCACTTATTCCTTATTCCTTTATTCGTCGTTCGCTGAGTTAACTCTAAAGAGAAAACTAAGATCCCCCAAAGTCCTGAGCTCTTATACTGGAGAGAAGAACAAATTATGTGAAATAAGGGAACTTTGGAAATGTCGTGGTGATTTTTTATTTTCCGAACGAGGTATAGGATATAACTTTTTTTAAATTAATTCATAAAAATGGATTCCTGTAAAAATGGGCAATTAGGTATTTATTCAAAATGACACTCGGAGTATTAAGTTTGTAAATGGTTAAATGTCAATTAGAATTTCGGAGAACAGTTTGTTCGGGGTTACCGTGAATTGACATTACTTCCCTATTACAGGAAAAGTCATACTTTCTCATGATCATCATCATCATCGGAGGAATTGCTGACTGGGCAAGCCCATAAATGCCCATTCGCCGATCTGAAAGACACTCTCCCATAAATACAATACGACTGGGTTAAGGAATGTACAACATGAAAGAAGAAGAAGAAGAAGGAGAAGAAGACGCTTCTCGAATTGCGCAATCGTGCAAATGCCCATTTAACGACGGTTCCTTCCGTTGTGCCTCAACCATTTGTTCCTTTTTTCCCATAGTTTTTATAGTTACCTATGGGTTACCGATAGTACAAATATCCTTCTCTCGGAAGAGCTTCCCGCTAATGACTTGAAGTGACGTGAAAATTGACACGGGATATCGCGTTCGCGCGGTTCCATCCACCCACTCGTTCATATGTTCTTCCTATCGTTCCAAACATACATGGTAAAAACGAATTTGCTGACCGAACAAATGTTTCGCTAAAATAGTGACAGCGTCGCGCACGTCCTAGTCCAACACAGCGCTTTATTGTCCAATACAAAAATTTGTCACGTTAGAAAAAACAAAATTCGGTAGCGTAGCAAAAACTTTTGTTAGCTTAGCAAATGAATTTGTTAGACTAGTAAAAAAAATTTGTTGGCCTAAAAAATAACGCAATATTGTCACTATTTTAACGAATAATCTGCTGACCTTTCTACCTAATTGGGATTCATTTTGTGTTTACGAAGAGTATTTAAAAATTTAGTGATCGAGCAGTAAAAAAGCGCCAAAAACATATAACCCAAAATTATTATAAAAAATTTTGAAGCAGATAATTTATAATGATATCCGCAAATCAATTACAGATTATCACTAAATTCACTCATCAGTTTTCACGGTGACTATTATTCCTCACTAATACCTCAAAGCCCCAGAATACTTTTCGACGGCCAGACTAAGTACAGAGATTGTTACCCCACTCCTTTATCAGCCTATACAAACGAGAATCCATTTCGCTGGCTTTTGGGAACGGAAATCCGCTTTGCTATTCGCTAAATTTTAGATGGACACGCGGACAGACAGTGAATTCTCAGCGAAGATTTATCGCTTAAATGCAACAGCGAAACGAGACGACGAGTTGAACGTGTAGTCGAAGGAACTGTGCGACGCTGTATCCCGATCGTCGATAAGCCACGGAGACGGAGAATTATTATTCAAGCCCCGTTCTCTATCCTTCTTTCTTTCCCAGTTATATATTTACGTTTGTGCATGTGCGTGTATGTGTATTACATACGCAGTTGTAGGGATAAACACACAGAGGGATTACTGTGCACGAGGGAGACTCGACGATTTCTCGTTTCCGTTCAATCAAGCTCCGACTCGAGCCCCGGAGACTCGCGGATTTGCTTATGCATGTGCATACCTAAAGTATAAAGTGTATAGTACGGTTTATGTACGTATGTATACCGATCTTATCTCCCTCGTATGCCACTCTCGTGATTCTCTGCAATCGTCTATTCCTTGCAGCAGCAGCAGCAGCAGCTTCTGCCATTTGAATACCTTGCAACAGGACAGGATCGACGGGATTAATTAACGCGACTATCGTTGAGTTCGAGAAGTCAATAAGCGCCGTGCAGGAAAATCCTTGATCTGTAAAGAGTCGTTTGACACATGGAGACAGGCGTCGCCCTGAAGTAGAAAGAAATATAAATCTGTGGTTGTCATTACTGCCGGAAGGATAATAGCAAGGATACGCTGCATTTACAGGTGGAAGCTAATTCGCGATTTATTTTATTATTTCACCAGTCATTTTTGCAATATAACTGCTCATTAACGTTAAAAAAAAATACATTTTATGGCGTGCATAATTTTTTGTTTCATTTATTTGGTAATTTGCAGTGAGAGAAAATTATGGTACTAGTAACTATAAAATGATAACTACTTATTTTTAGTTCGTACAACTATTGATTAGTTACTGTAAGGGCAACATAGTTGCATGGCCTCAGAATTAATAGTTGACACTTTATGATAGTAACTGTGCTACTATAAAATTTATCTGAGTATAATGTAATTTTAACAGGGGCACTGGATTGACCAGAGTAATTAACACGACTAACGGTCAGATCGAGTGATCAATAAACGGCTTGCAGAGAAATCCTCGATCCGTAAAGAGGCGTTCAAAGTAGACAAAAAATAAAATTTGTGTTTATCATTACTGCCCGATGAAAAGTATCAAGGATCTTCTCGAATACGTTACTTTTACAGCGAGAACGCAAAATTCGTGATTTATTTTATTATTCTGTACGGTATTTGTGCAACAAAACTCGTAATTCCCATAGAGGAGAAAAAGAAAATTCCATAGACGATAAGACCACCAAATACCGAAATTAATTTGGGAAAAGCGTTCAGCTTTAATTACTCACAATCCTGCAAATTTCCCCCAGGTGAAAAAATAATTTACGTACGCCAAAAAAAGTAAACAACCCATAGTCACTTTTCCAGTAAAAAAAAAAAATAAAACCAACATTTTTTCATAATTAGCTCCACACACGATCAAAAAATTTGTCACGCACGTTTCCAATAAATACGTGGATTTAAAAATAATCTTCAACACGCCGCATTCTGCGAATAGTCTCTGCCTGACTGACATATTAGTTTTCCAAATATTTCAAACTTAGTAGTTACGTACATGAGGAATTATCGTCGATAGACATCCACAAGAAAAATAGGTGACCACGACTCGGCATATTATCATATAAAATACATTTTCATTACTGTACGTCGAAGGATAAACGATAATAAGAAAGTGCGATAAAATCTCATCGCAACGACGGGATCGGCGTTTACGCGTCGCAACGTAAAATTAGGAACAGTTATATTCATTGGGGGCCTGGCTTGGGCGCGTGTTTCCTCGACCCCTTCGGGTTTTCTGCATAGGCAGGCGGTCGTTGGCACGCGTATAGTGAATACCAGTTGAACGAAAGAAAAAAAAAAAAAATTAAAAAAATAGACGAAAATAAAAAAATCATGTAGAAACGAGGAAACAAGAATAAAAAATGGCAGAATGTAAAACACCGGGTGCTGGAAACAGGAGAGAACCGCTGTATAAAAACCTGTACGCTCCGCAGCTCGCGAGAATCCAGTTTCTCCAATTTTTTTTATCTCACTTTTTCCTTTTCTTTTTCAGCCTCTTTATTTCTTCCGCGCGTAGATGTTTGTCGAAAGAAGAAAACGTTTGCAGGTATCATCTTTCCGTGAATGATGTTACGACTCACGTATATGATGCGGAGGAAAGAGGAAACGGCGATAATTCCGGGTCGGGGTCGAGAATTCAGCGGTCGAATCGACGATTGGCGAGTTTGGTATGTGTCGGGGCCAAGACGGCGCCTCTTCTTTCGCGCACGTTTCCGATCGACCGTAATTATCGGCGGGTGAGTTCGATTACAGGCTCGACGGCGCTCTGTGCACCGCGGGAGGCCAACATCCGCGATCCTCGACCAGCCGAGCATACACCACCGAAGAATCCCTCACATTCATCGATATGTGGCACACTTTTGCGATAGAATCGTCACTGATTATTACGACACTTCCGTCGGGTCAGTGACCGGGGTGAAAAATTATTTTTTAAATATATGACAATCGCAAACTTCGGCGATGGAGAGAAAAAAATGTTTTTCTCTCGAGTGATGAAAGAAACTTTTCGGTGCGACATGCGAAAACTGCACTTTTTTGGACCGAAGACTTTTTTTGGCCTTTCAGCGATAAAAAGGTTCGGAAAAAGCGTTGCTGTTGATTAAAATAGGGAAAAAATTGTGAAACGACAAAAGTATTTCTGAAATCGTTACGTCTACGATTTTTAATTAATTAATGAATTAATAAGGATAAGTAAAGGCAATAACATCTGTAATGATCCTGTATCTTTTAATAGACTGCCTAATCTAGTCTTTGCAGCCTAGTCTTTAATTGACTACTTTGTACTTTCAATAGAAATTTACATATACCAGAATTTGTCGTAATTAGTGAAGGAATTAATGCAGGTTAATAACCTCGTGTTATGCACATGTTCTTGGTTTAAAAAAATCTCCTGCCACTCAGAGAGAAAAAAAAAGGATTTGATGTCGATTAATTTGTATTTAAATTTTTAACTCGCGAAATTTTAAAGGTGTGAAGTTGCTGTTAAATTCGTTTCATTTTTATTTGTTCCTGTTTTCAATCCTGCGACGAAACTCCACGGATAGAATTCGCGTGTCCAACGTAATTCGTGAGAGACACGATTACCTCGAGGAGCAACATCGCGAGGAGAACTTAACGCACCCTCCAATTTAGATGCCAAGAATCACCTTGACGTATATACGTACACCGCGGGCACGACCGTGGCGGTGCACTTAAAAACCATCGCTGAATTTCTCCGGGCCCTGAAGAATGTTCCTCTCCTCTCAGAAGTCGAGGTCCCTGCCCAGCTAATTATGATGAGTTTCTTTCGCACTTGTTTTACTAATAGCTGATACAACGCCGTTATAATTCCCGGCGCCCATCGATTTTCTTAGTGCCGCTTTTACACTACCTGAGGAATGAACTCTTCAGGCAGTGCCTTCACAGTCGTCAATCAAACGAGTCTTGCACAATGGAATTTAAAAATTCAGCTATCGAAAAAAATAGTAATGTTATGATTTATGATTTCGCATAAATTTTATTGATTGAATGAGAAAAGATTTTTCAACTTTAACGTAACCTACTACATATATCACAGAATTTGTTATCGCATTTTTGTTTGTAAACGTAATTATTTCTCGGAAAATAACCAGAAACCTTGTTTGAATTTTTACACAGAGATTCTCCTATACATTATCTGCAGAATATAAAAAAAAATTCATAATTGCTCCTAATAATCAAGTTCATCACCATAAATTGATATAACCCTCGATACAAACAAACGAGCGTCACAGCTTACAGACGATAAAAATGAATTATCAAAAAAAAAAAAAAAATGGTGAACATTGGGCCCTTGCGGATATTTCCATAATGCGACAAGATGGGACACAGCTGCAAAATCTGTGAAGCGTCGAATACCTCGGCAGAGCCGACAAGACGATCCAGCTGTACGGGGTATTCGCCCGTGTAATTTCGAATTAATACGAGGCGTTAATGACGACGACGAGGATCGAGGAGCTCGATCCTCTCGTCGTCACGGCGCTGGTGTCGTGTTGTTGCTCGCGATCATCGCGATCTTCGTCGTTGAGCCCGACGATCGGCGGGAGATCGAGACGCGCGAGAGATCGTTATCCTGTCGTGTCGGAGGCGCGAGAGCCCTCGCGAACACATTGTCGGAATACAAATTATCCCGATGGTTGGCGAAGTGGCGGCGCGCCACGCTCGGCAGAATATCCGCACTGTTTCGACACGGGTCCCCACAACGAAAATCTGCATAGAAACGAGTCTAGAGAACGAGATCGACGGGGTAAGGCTCCGGCGATAGTAGTAGTAGGTACAGTAGAACCTCGTTTATCGAGTCTTTGATTAATCTTTGCCCCTCAGCAAACGAATCTGTCAAAACTGTTTTATTGGTTGCATCGAAACCATTTTCTACCAAAGGTGTTGGATATTTTATTACGTGTAAATGTGTGAATAAATATTTGTTTATTCAAATCTGACTGAATAATTAGTTACAGTAAATCTATTTTCCACAGCATCCGGAATTGGTACGTTTATAGTTAAATTCACTCTCTGACAGATAGTATAAGACACTAAGAGACTTAAATTTGTTCACAGAGTTGGTCTGTTTAGAATTTTTATTTTTACCTCATACCTTTTTCGTGCACTTCGTGTTTACAACATTGTAGAATTAAAAGGTGATGATGTCTATTTAGTGACGTTTGAATGTAAGACTTTTTGATAGAAGTTTATGCTGATTTGTTTTTCTGGTGACTTTATTTAGGTGATTCGGTCCCCTTAATCGAGGTGTACACTCGAATAATACGGGAAAACTCGGATGAACCGGATGGAGCCGCCATCCGTACATTGTACGCACTCTGTAATCCGAGATTACTACTTTGTACCTCGTGGTTTGTGGGAACGATCCTGAACATGCATTCACCGACAATGAAATTGGACAACCCGCGAATATACGGAGGAAAAATCGCTAACGTAATTGTATACGACGAAACTGAAGAACGACCGCAAATTAACCACAAATAAGGGTCAAAAGCTGTCATTGTAGCTCTCAAATGAGTCCAGGCACAACCGGAAATTACTGCAAGTGACTTTCCAGTAAACACAAACATTGGTTTCGTTGCTGCTGTTACAATGTTTCAGTTGGAAATTGCTACAACGAAACCGATTGTTGAGGAAAAAAAAATGGCGAATTATTTGCGGTTAAGAAAAAAGACCAATTTGAAAAAGTGGTCCATCACAGACACTCTTAAGTCACCTTTGTAACAAGTTTTTTTATTTTTGCAACAACGATTCACATATGTTATGTTGCAATTTCAAAAACACATTTACAAAAATGATAAAGGTTTTTAAATCGTGCATCGTTTTCACGTTATCGGAGTTTTTGCTTGTAGGATAGGAAGATAAACGAGGTTCTACTGTATTGGCGAATAAATCCGTACGTGATGGTTGTAATAGTAGTGGTGATATCCTCTGGCCCGGCGCTCGGAATAACGATATCATAAACGATTCATGCCATGAGCTCGCGAGAGAGTTTAACGAGATACTTATCATAATCCACTTGGGACACAGTTATTAACCATAAGTTGTTCGTTAGCGTTTTATTGTACCGTATATTTTATACATCGTTTATCATGAGTTATTATTATTATAATATGTATACATATATTTATAGGTAACGTTGAATCTGCCTCCAATAATAATTTCATCGTCCCTATCGGCAGCACGAGGATCTCTACAATCAAAGTTGCATCGCCATTACGATGATGTGTATTTGAATATGTTCAATCGACTCTTAATTGCAAGTTTGTATCTTCATGCTCTTTTTCATACTGCATGGTGATAAAATGAGATATGATAATTGCTGAGAGTTAGAATCGTTTGGACGACTTCTGCGGATGTTACTATTTGTCTTTTTGCACTGGTATTGAATAAATAATGGGGAAGAGAAATTCTTCCCTCGTTTCCAGGGCACAGCCCTGACTGCTTTTTTATTTCATTATTTGCTAGTATGATCGTGAAATCTAATTACGTAATATCTATTTTTAAACATTCAATTGTCCAAGCGTATCGAAAATTACTTCCTTCGAATATGTTGAGCTGTTCGGTTTACAAAAACGTGGGATTTATTTTGTGACATCGTTTTTCAAACAATCATGTTCATTAGATTTGGATTAAGAGAATAAAAGTTTCAGCGGGAAATCTCTTCTAAGTGGCAATTAGCAAATTAACCGTTCAGTTCCTGATTAAATTCTGCCTATGCAATGGCAAACAAACTTTTGAATTATCCACAATTTATTTTCAAATCTCCATGATCTATTCCAATAAAAAATTACCTTATTTTTGAGTCACTTTTCGTCATTTCAACGACAGCAAAAATTGAAAAGTGTTACTAACAAATCTGGCGTATTTCGAAAATCACTCTACAATGAATACATGTAAAAAAAAAACATGTACATTACGATCGCTTTAATTCAGGTTAGGGAGACAATAAACGAGAATGTTTCTTAAGCGCTAATTAGCAAATTGATCGTTCAAATCCAAACTAAATTCCACCTAAGCAAAGGCTCTCGCTTCCTCCTCACGTTACGAGACTACTGTACTGTTCTCTCCATTTGATCAGAAGATCGAGCGTGTTTTGTGCGTAACTTGAGTTCACGTCTGCGGATTGTCTGCAATGCTCGCGGCTCTCTCTCGCTCTCACTGGTTTCTCGGCTTCGCATTCACCTGACGCGATGACAGAAAGACTCGACGCATGTAACAGCGCGGCGCGCGGTCGTCGAAAAGAGTTCGCGCGACCACCAGCATCAGGCGAGCACCAAGACGCAGTAGCGCAGCGAGAGCCGCTTGTTTATCGGTACCGCGAAGCACGCCGATAAATCTGTCACGATGGACGTGCGATCGGTGCTTCTGTACCGTTCGGTTGAGTCAACGACACCAGGAGGAGCGAAGAGGATCGAGAATGAGGACGATTCTGCCACGGGCTACGCCGGTGGCGCTGGTGATTAACAACCGTCGTCGGTGCATGCGTTATACCTATGTAATATCGTCACTGTAATATTTATACCGCAGAAATTTTCCGCGCCCACGAGCACCTTCGCAATAGCACTGTACGTGCCATAAATAAATACATAACAATCGCTAATCTCATTAGCAATTAATCACGATCACATACAGAATATAGGCTATAAAGTAAAATTCATGAGATTTGATTGGATTCAGATATGAGATCGGCTTCGAAAATTTGGCCATTATTAATTACTTTTCTGTTATTTCATTAATTATTGTCAAGCCCCTTTCACGTTGAAATATATAATTTTTTATTCATTGTCGCATATTTTTTTGTTTTACAATAGTTGACGATTGGTACTTTTGGAAAGGGTATTTAAATAATCAAGATGATAAATAGAATAAAGATTATAAATTAATTCATAAGAATAATTTCATCACGTGTAAAATTGTCTTCGAAAATTTGAGGCATCATTCCTTTAATCTCCGAATTTTTAAGTCCCTTTCGCGCTGTAATTGATTTTTTTTGTTCAGTGTTTCAATTGGTTCTGTAAAAATGCGTTGTATATTCTTTGTATATTGTATATTCTTACAATATATTTGTATTTCGAAATTCCAAAAACTTGCCAATTTTTACATCACTTATAATTTTCCAGACGTTCATAAATTCACGAAAAAAAACTACAAATCCACTTGTTCTTTCCACATTAAAATAAAAGCAAAAATTGTGTTATTAATTAGGGAAACTAGCGCTCCGATCTTACAAAATGATTTCCTGCTGCGTATATTTCAAGTGGAAAGTTGAATTATTCATCAGTACAGAACGTAGTACGATTTCATATCGAATACGAGATGTAACATCCGTCGGAGAAAGGGGTTGATGATAAAATTGGATGGCAAACTGTAGACAGTTATGCGCTCACAATGTGCGGCTTAGACGTCTGGAGTACATAGTAGTGCTGTGTCGTATAGTAGTACATTGGACTGGGGTTGACAGCGGAGACCCCGAACACAAGAGAAACAAGCTGCGTACCCCGCCACACGACGTCTCAATCTGCAGTGCACGAGGCACAGAAGTACCCGAGATGAGTGCTTCGCGCTTATTATTATATTCGACGTCACCGGAAGTCGAAGGTATCGCGGGTGCCCCCGACGAGATATACTGGTGCGGTATACGTTATGTATATTATAAAAGCGACGAGAGGGAACGAGATGACGGACGCGCGGCCGTTCTCCCGTCCGGTAAATAGGCATATAAATAATGCGGCTGTCGCAAAACCACCGGAAGTCGTCCGCCTTGTGCAGATGGGATCTCTCGGATATCACGCCCGAGACTTTATTGTGAACCTCTCTCGGCTTACCTCCGACACCCACACCCAAATTTCGCTATGGCATATTAGTCCGCCTTCTGCGGTGGGTGATGTATTATGGTCCAGGAGCATTAAGGAGGTCACTTTTATTAAGCCTTCGGCTCAGCATGCGATATTTAGAAATTCCGGGAGTGACTTTGTTGAAAACCCTCTTTTTTGGATTACCTGAACGGAGGAAAAACAATGGGTTGGGTACAGTGAGATAAAATTATGGTATAGTGACTATAAAGTGATAACTGATGTTTAGGTCGTCGAATCAATTTTTGTTATCCTTGCTACTGCTATGAAAAAATTAATATAATTATTTACATAGCAAATGTCACTATGAAAATGGTTGCGTAGACTAAAAATTTATAGTCGTGAGTTTATAGTCGACTATTACGATTTCTCTGAGTTCAAACTGAAAAAGTGGTCCTAGGGGGTAGAATTACGTAAATATCTTCAAGGAAATTTGCGGATATTGATAAATTGAGGTTGCAGTTGGATTCTCTTAAGGCCTTCGAGGTCTTTGGGAGTGCTGGGGTATTGAAGATCCTTTGTGGGTCACATAATGTTTCTCCAACACCGAAATGACTTAGTTTTGTCTTGTGTGATGTCAAAAAGAAAAATCACGAAATGATTTCAATTTCAAACACTTCATTTCCATATTTACCTCGATTACCTCGATTTTATAAATATACGCTTTTTAAAATCAAGATAACTTTTTTGTCACAAAACTTTTTTTCATGGAATGTACTTCACTGTACAGTATAATTGCGAAATGAATGGAATAATAGGCAAAATATGGGTGCGGTCAGATTTCACCATTCGTGTACCTAAAAAACCGTCAAAAACGTGTTTCTTGATAATCGCAGCGGAAAATTTATGAGTATTCGTTAAATGGTGGTCAGCCTCAATGAAAACATATTTTTATGATCAATTATGTAAATTCTCTCAGCAGAAATTATTTTCCATCGGCCATATCCAGGTGTACAGTTAATGGCAAAAACTTTTCTGGTTCACTGTTAATTGTGTCTTCGCCATTGGTCGAGCGATAACAATAATTGATTGAGTAATTAGGCTTCTTTGCTCGGAAATTCCATTGAACTGCCAACAATAACCACCCGCGCGCGCCAGGTACCGCTATTCACTGGAACGCGGTGTGAATCAGTTGCGAAGTGTTCTGTAGCACAGGAGAAACTCGACTCAGCATCAGCAGCAACAGCAGCAAAAGTCAGTCATTAAAACGATATCTTGGGCTAATTGCAGAGTGTGCTCGTCAAGCCGCGCCTCAATGGCACTCGGAAACTTGCTAAGAAATCCAACAACAGAAGTGCAGCTTCCGGGTTCGCGAAGTGATGAGTTTTCTTCGCGACTCAACCGAGTCTCCAGTTTGAGAACCACTACGGTTTTTTTTTGCAGTGCAAACGAAATCATCCAAAAGCATCCGGAATACAGCGAAGGAATTCCGGACATCGTCGAATGCCATCTCACTTGATTACCAAGTGGTTATGGACCAGTGGTCAGACAGATGAGTGCACGACGAGTGCAAGCTGCTTGACAATGTTCCGAGAGAGGAGAAGAAAGTTCTTGATCATCAGTGTATAACTTCAGTGCAATAAATATCTTGTTTTCGCACACCCCCTTTTAATTAGTCGCCAAAATATCTGATAACAATGGACAGTCAATAGAATGCTGTTGTAAATGCAATCTACATTTTAATTGGACTGAAGAAAGTATTTACATGGGCAATTGAAAATGCAACATTCTACTTTTTTCTCTTTGGCAACACTTTTTTGTTCATAAACGAGCGTGGAATGTTCGTTTTATTTTACTTTCAATATTTTGCGAATTTTTAAATGCAGTTGTAAATGCAATGTACATTTTAATTTAACTGAAAAAAGTATTTACATGGGCAATTAAAAAAACTACATTCTACTTTTTGTCTTCTTGACAATACTTTTTTGTTCATAAACGAGCGTGGAATATTCATTTGATTTTACTTTCAATATTATGTGAATTGTTAAAAAATTGAATCATCGATTTGTTAAGGATGTTGCATTCATATTTTAGTGGTGACGTAGCACACCCCGCACCGCCCCATAAACCATGCGGATCAACGACAAAGTTGCTCATCCGAACCACGTTTCGTTTTATTTTGTAAAAAATCGGTAATCCCGCAAATAAATTCCGGAAATCGTTGAAGACCATTGCAGTTATTGCCGAAGTGGTTACGGGCCAGTGGTCAGACAGCCGAGAGCAAGGCGCCGCCGGCTTTCTTAAGAGAGTGCGGAGAAAGAACAAACAAGACCTTAATCATCGGTCTATAGCTTGAGTGCGGTGTAAAACGTACACAAAAGCTCGAATACTCGCGCAACGCCGTTGTAGACATGTGTACCGGTAGGAACTCTCTGCTCTACGAGCTGTAAAAAGTCACTTTGGAATCAAGTGCGGCGAAAGAAAGGAACTGCGGGTGTATAAGTGACTGAGCAAGTGCGCGTGAATATCTGTCTACGTAGACGAGGGAATGAGAGCGCGTGAGGACAACACGCGCGAGTACTCGATGGACTTTGAGACTTACGACTCTGGAATGAACGAGCAGAAGGGGTTGGGAGAGCAGGGGGTTATTATCTTTCGAGAAAACGGCTCGACAGCTACCGGGACTGCTTTGGTGGAGCGCTGATGCACCTCGTGGTTGAGCTCAGCCCAGACCTCGATGCACAAGTGCCCGCGAAGAGGACGAAGAAGAGGAAGACAAAAAGAATACGGGGAACGACGTAGAAGAGGAAGAAATGTACCTGCAACTCCGCGAAGCTGAAGGCCGGGGCTTATTGGGTTAATGGGATAAGATGGATTGGGATAACATGGGAATAACATGAAACATATGCGTTTTATGACGGTAATACAGGAATTCAATAAATTGGTCAAGATCATAAAGTCGTGACTAAATCAAGTGGTTATGATTCATTTTTACTGTGAAATATTGATAAAAAATGTGGTTTCGATGTTACCAGCTGATGAATCTTTCGTTTATTTTAACGAAAATAAATTTGACAAGTTATGGTATTATTAATTAATTATAAGCAGTACGTCATTTACCATATCATCAAAAATAAAATAGCCAAGCCATGACATAATTAATTGATTATAAGCAGTACGTCGTTTAAAATAATTGATCTGACTAATGCGACAGCAGAAACACATGTGCTTTATTACTGTAATACATAAATTCAGTGAATAACTAAAAATCATAGAATCGTGACTAAATCGAGTAACCAAGATTCAATCTCACCGTGCAATATCATTTAAAAAATGAATATTCCGATATCGCCATTCGCTAAATCTTTTTCTCGTATCATCGAAAATAAATTAACCAAGCCATTGCATAATTAATTAATTATAAGCGGTTGGCCGTTGAAGTTAATTGAGCTGACTAATGCGACGGCAGAAACACATGCGTTTTATTACTGCAATAGAGGAATTCAGGAAATTGCTAAAAATCATAGAATCGTGACTGAACCAAGTGACCCCGGTCTCTCCACTTCGCCGCTAGGAGATGATAGGTGTCTGCGGTAGCTCATGCGCTCCAAGCACTGAGCAAAAATACATAGAAGAGGAAAATGAGAGGATAAGAAGAGGTAGAGGAAGCGAATAAGGGTGAAAGAGAAAGATGGGTGACCTGGTGCTAGGTACTACTTAGAGCTCTGGGCTATACTATAGAGACTACTATATACCAACTAGTATACTATAAGAAAGAGTGGAGAATACAAGTCCCCTGAGTGAGACGGTAAGAGACAGGAGACTCGTGCCCGCCGCGAATAGTTATAAATATAACTGGTACGAGCACACGCCACAGCTTCCCGTGGCTTTATGTGACATTGCCATCGAGACTCTGCGGCTGCTGGCTGCGCGGTCCGCTCGCTGGACAGAAACCCGTGTCCGAACTCATCTTAGACTTCTCGGAACGTCGACGAGTGGATCGCGATTTACTGTTAAGTACAATAATACAGTCATATGCATTTATAATGCACTGCTACATTAATTGCACACACTCGGAGAAATGTCAGAACCCATCGCAGCTTTTTGCTTTGCACCATAACGATTCTGTGACTGGATGTGCCATATCGAATATGACACCATAAAAGAGACATTGTAATTTTTTTGAATCCTGACAGTCATTCATCGCATTTTTTATGCATCAATTGGTATAATAAATTCGTGATGAAAAAATGTCGTTATGAAAATTGTGTTGATATTAAACATTGTTTTTTTATGTGTTTAACTTAAAATATTGATTTTCAAGATTATAGAAGTTTTATGTTTCACTCAGTATGACTTTTTAATATTTTTATTGTTTATTTTATTTTACTTATTCCAGTGAATTTTTATACCCGGAATTATTGAGCGTGATGATTACTTTGATATGTTCATAAAATTCGGACAAGAATTCGTCGGGTGGATTTTTATCCGTAGAAAAATAGAGTAGGTATTTCTATGGGGAGGGCATAAGAATGGGAAATTTTGGACCTCTGAAAAATGTCACACAAACCACAACTTCCGGCCGGAAGTTCACACGCGTGAAAAATGCTATATTACACACGCTACACACAAAATTTTCTGCGATGCTTGCATCAAAGATCCACTTTTCATGAATGTTACTGCAAGTCACCGGAAATGTAATTTCGTAGAATTTCGCGAACCTCGAAATTTTGACGATGCTATAAGCGTTCATAAATGTCACGGTAACTGTGAAAAATATCGTATTACTGGATCATAATTCTGACAGAGAAACTAATAGCCTCATCAATACGAAATTTTCCGAGTGGGAAGTAAACGCATGTTATGAATGACGTTTATAACTGTGCGAGAAAATAAAAATTGTAGATGTGTTCTATAAATATGTGGGCACGAAAAATTCCTTGACGAGCGTGAAAAGCGTAGATGCAGTGTCTCGCTTCAGATGACGCGCGAAGGAGGTCGATAAAAATATCCGGACTATTCCATTCCAACTCACGCCTAACTGGCATTTACCATTTTTTTCTTCTTGCTTTTCTTCATTCGTTACTTTTTTTCTTCTCCGCTTCCTGTATCTTTTTTAACGCGGTGACTACGCAAATACGCGTCGCCCGCCTCGGCCCGGAGAGTGTGCACACACTTTTTTATTCTACACGGGTAAGCAGCTCGCTACAGTGCCGAAGTACACGTAACGAGGCGTCAGATACGTGGCCCAGGTGCTGGACGTGATTTCTCATCATTTTCGCACGGGTTACTTGCAGTTACGCCCAAGACGATATTCCCATGGGAGCGAAAGTTCCTCTTTACGCTCTATTAGCTCAAGCATCAGTGAGAGTGAGTAAAAAATGGCTTAAAAAACTGTGGCGCGGATTAATTATTTCTTGAGTTGAGGAAAGAGATCTCCTCTACCTGAAAATCTTTTTTTTTACCTGGTTCTATATTGTAATGAATTTAAGGGAAGCATTTAAAAGGACAATGTAAAAATTCAAGTAACAATTGGTTTACTTCTGACATAATTTTCTTTATGCAGGATTTTATTTTTTTCTATGTTGACAATTTCTAACTTTATTGAAGTTAATTAAAACAGAACAATAATAATTTACCAAGTATATTGAATGTTTCCTTTCCAATTGTTTTTTGTTATTTTTATTTTCATTAAATTTTTTTGTTTTCATTCGTTAAACATAGGAAATATTCAGTTCAATAACCGAAATAGGTCCAATTATTACTTCTAAAATTTTTTACAAGATTGAATCTCTTCTCTTAACCCGCACATCTTGACTCCAGTGTTTCAGTACTCCAGTAATTTATTTCTAAAGTCGTGATTGCATTTGCACGACACAGTAACACGAACAATTTTCCGTTCAACTGCCTGGCTACACAGATAAATAAAATAGCGCAAGTATTTTTATTTCTTAATTGCTCAGTCGCGCAAACGCGGGAGAAAAATTGCCCCGAAGAGCGTGCGGAAAGTACGAAGAACAGGGATTTAAAAAAAAGGGGTAGCAACGAGTGCGGAAGCGCAGAACCGCCTCATAAATCATCAGGATCAACAATGACAAAGTACGCCAATCGGGAGCGGCTTTCTCGCTTCGTTCATTAAGATGCACGTTGCCGCATATTTCCTAAGAGCGAAGGGACATGACTTGGTGAAGCGAGGACGCGACTTGCTTGTAAACACGGATTATCGTTTGTTAAAATGAGAACAAGACCAATCCTCCGTCGCTCGTGCGTGCGGGTGGATAAATTCTCCTGGTCAGAGTTCTTCAGCTTCTTCATCGTGTCCGGTTGAATAAAAATGATTTATGTGGGCGCGAGGTCTGGATAAAAACTCTCCATCGTGACTCGTGACTATGTTTTGACCGTTAAAATAATTTCGGGAGATTTAGATTCACGAAAGCGAGATAATACGCGAGATACTTTTTTCTTTTTCTGACTCTCACCCGCGCCGCTACTTTTTGACTATTTTTTTGACTTCTTTTTTTCGCCCACCGTCAAAATATAACGCCGCGTATTATTTTTACGATCTCGGCCGGCTGAACCTTTTCGGCACACACCAGATAGAGAGAGAATTCTCTCGCGGCGGCAGAGAACGTGAGCACGCGCTTCACTCGGCGGACCTTAACCCCGCGGCAATGTTTCTTTATTGCCGCTTTATTATACGCTTGGAAACCGAAGAGCACGGGCGCGTGTAACACTACCTTCCGGGCCAACGAAAATCTGTCAGTCGGAAGAAAAAATTTCAAACTAAACGTTGTTTCGACGAATACGAGACATTCGGTGAAGCTTGCCGGAAAATTAGATGAGAATATGGTTTTCGATGAAGAAAAAACGGGTACATAATAAATTTACGCTGCAATTGCACATGTGAAATATTTCGAGTTGATGAAAAAGTGAAGCATTCGCATGAGTAGAACTCGTCTTGTAGTCAAGTTCATCGGGGCCAATATGTTTTCCATTTTGTAATAATGTATTATGCAATTAAAAAAAAATTTTAAGGCGAATCGGGGATGAGCAAATGATTCTACTTAGTTCTTTACTCAAAGCTAATATTGGAGACGATTCCAGCGATTCTTATTTCGGAAGCGAATGGAAAACATATTTTACTTCGAAATAATGGTACTTGACAATAAGTACCCTTTCCACGCAATTGAGTTAGGCAGATGAAAATATATTTTTGGGACTCGAGCCGAAATTACGATTTCGTAAAGTACACGACTTCGTGTCAGTGGTGAGTCTGTTGTACGATGGTTAGTTGGTCTGGAGAACGATATATCGCTCGTCGACCATTGGTCCACAGTGCCGTACAAGCGGAAGGGATAAATTAATTATTGGTCGTGCTCCTTGCACTACTTTACGAGGTACGACAATTGACCACTAATTGAAAGACACCAAAAGGCTAATTGTTTTCATTCTTCGGCTAGTAAAAATTCCCAAACACTTCTGCAAAGTACAGGAAGAGAAAGATCAAGAAAAAATGTATTTATTCACTATTATTATAAATATATTATTATTTTCGTTCGTTCATCATTTAATATACCAAATGATAATTAATGCAGCCAATTAAACCACTTTTTAATACGAAAATCGAATAGAATTTTATCTTGGATAAATTTGTTCACACGAAAAAAGGTTTTGGTTAAAAATGCGCCAGGCGATTAATTACTGAAGTGATCCAAATTATAGGTTACCACAAACAAGTTCATTGCGATACAGTCAATAATTTGATTAGTGTAATCAATAACTTGGTTGGGCTAACCAATTAATCGACTGGCGCTTAGTCATTAACCAAGCGTTTAGTTGTTTAAGCCAATTTTTTTATTTCGTGCAGACTTCACAGCTGGCAGTTAAAAACCTTGACAGACAGGAGTAGACCAAACGCAGCAGCAGTCGCCGAGCATTAATTCCAGACGTTACAGTATTCATCGCTGGGGTTCTCTAGTCTCGCGGACTTCAGATTATTGCCGGTTACCCGTCTCGCTGCCTTCGCCGAAACTAATTACATTAAATACTACACTCGTGGCGGCAACGTTTAGATGACTATTTCTTTTTCTCTCGGGAGCCTCATCAAGTAATGCAAAACGGTTCCGGATTTTTCGTCCCAAAACAGCAGCCATTCGTGTCTTCCACATATATTAAATTTGCATTTTATACCGAAACCAAGAGACTTGAAAAAAAAAAATACCAAAAAGTTTCAGGTGAACTTTTCATTTTCTTTCAAAACTTCACTAATTTTTTATTTATTTTTTTTAATAACTGCATTTCATTATATTTGTAATAAATTATTTCATATAGTTCATTTATGAATGAATACATCCCCCAAATTTAAAAACTTTCTATGCAACAATTTCTTCCTAAATAAAATTCCGAAAAAAAGGCCAATATTATAGCGTTTCAATAAAAAAGGGGTCATTATTTCGTCACATCGAGATTTAAAACGTGGTTGCATTAACCAACCGAGTTATTATTACTTTTTACTATCGATACAATTTGGGGAAATAACTTTACGATGATGCATCAATGATGACCACCCAATCAACCCCCAAGTTATGCCGAAGATTCCAGTTTTTTCTTTGCATCCCTCCCCCTCCTCCCTTCTATTCCTCGGCCGCAACGTTTGCTCTCGAAATAATCTCATTCTCGTTTTGCACCCCGTCACCTTGTTCTTATTTAAATGCCATCGACGAAGGAGAGAGGGAGAGGAGAGAGCGATGCATGCAAAGTGCTGTTGCCGCTGATTCCGGCCGAGCGCAGACGGTCGACGCTCGACGTCGGCGTCGGCAGCAGCAGCAGCTTCGAGTACGTGCCACGGGTAACGATTTCCCAGCACGGGGCCCCATGGGCGCCTGCCGCCAACCGCTCCAAGAGCAACACCAGCCGCAGCACATCAGGGAATGTGCGGAACCAGCACAACGCGCGCGGCCCCCGACCCTGACCGGGCCGATCGCCTTGAACCCCCTGACTCACCCCCTCGATCCGCGCAAGATTCCTCACCAATTCGCATACTAACATCTGTGAATCGTTTGCTGTCGATTCACTGGATAGTGCCAGCGGAATCGCGGTAAAGAGGCACGAATTGACCCAACCGCCTGTTTCAATAAATAGTTGGACAGATTTATCGTAATTACCATATGGCAATAATATATTTATCATCTGAAGTGAACCGCGAAGAAGGCGTTTTATAAGTGACAGGAATTTTAACGACAATCATTGGATGGATTTTTTTCACTGTTAATATTTTATTATAATATCAGTTAATAAATATCACTGATCAATATAATAATCGGAAAAAAACAGTAAATATTCACCATGTTATTCAAATATTAGATAATAAAGTTCGGTAGGCAAAAATAATTTCTTACATCATGGTTCATTGAATTAGTATCGACCATAATTATTATCGGAACAGAATAGAATTATTAATCAATATTCTTAAAAATGCAACAATCATTTTCCTATCACCTCATGTATATTACCAACATCATCCCGAATCGAATAAATCTGATGTTCAATTTTATTGTTTTTAATTACGACAAATGATTCCATTTTTGATGATGCTTATTGACAGTGAAATGAAGAAACCAAATAACGTATTTAACAAAAATTTTCGTTCAACTGAATGAAAAATATTTTTCTCACGTTAATTAAGATACTCCGAGATACAGAATAGCTTTTTTTAATGGGAGACTACACAGCCGCTGATCCATTATGCACAATCAGACCAGTGTTGATAATACCTTCTGTAGGTTACAATTTTTTACGTTCACGATTTTGAAATTAATGTTCAATGATTAAAACAATGGTCGATTAGAAAATTTAATTTATGAAGACAGGATATTTTACGATGATGGGGTCCAAGAGAGGGAGGGGGAGGGACAGAGAGGGGAGGGGGTTTATAAGACGAGCATCACGATCTTTGCCGAAGAGAGCGCTGTAGCTATATAACAGGGGCGGTTCGGTGAGTGTCGGTCGCGATCTCGATATTACTCTTGCATGCATGCATGCTCGCTCTTCTTCGCGAGAGTGCCTCTCAGATCGCTCGGACACGCCCACGTACGATATATATCGATCGTCCCAGAGATACTCCGCTTACCGTTAATTATCGATTTTTAATATTTTTATATACAATCGCATGAAACGGTAAAGGTGTGACGATGATTGTTGTTAATAATAATACGATATACACAAAATCGCACTCCAAGAAATCCCAATAGTCCCAGTCGCTAAAAAGTGACAGCTATTTAGTTTTACTCAACGCGAAAAATAATCTCATGGAATTAATAGATGTAATTTTATATATTTGTCGATAAAGATTTTTATCTCTGAGTACAAGTACTCGACAACTTTTACCCTAATTCGTTTGTATGTGTCCCGAACAATGTATGAAAAAAAAAAATTAATGAACTTATTTATTATTATGTACTTATTTATATTGAGCATCAAATAAAAAAGAAAAAGGGTATCAACGATTATCAGATCGATAGAGATAGCAGATCGTCTCATCTGACAGAAAATAATAATGAAATAGTGACAAATATGCATTTTCAGTGCATCCAATTTTGTAAAAAGACAACTATTATTATCATCAATATGATTTTCAAAAAATTATTGCATGTATTTAATCTAAATACCTGCTACTTTAAATTGTTAGCAATACCAGATTTTTTCCCTGCGTACAAAAACTCAAGTACCTTTTTACAAAAATCTTTGGATTTTTATATGTGAGTAACCAAACGATTTCGATTTTTGAAATTTATTCATTATTACGCACATATTCATGTGTGCGACCAAATCGAAAGGAGAAGTTGTAACAATGATCATTGATAAACGACAGTAATAACAATAATAATAATAATTCAGATAAACAGAGAAGGTCGCACTTATGACAGTTGTCAGATGTTTTGTCTCGTGTGACAGAAAATCGGTTCACGAGACGAATAAAAAAGGGGCAAAGGTACGAAAGAAGAAAGTTAATTCGTGGTGCTAAAACACGAGGTTGTTAAGTACTCGTTAATTGCCTCGTAAATAAGTCTCTACGGAATATGTATAGTGTAAACACAGTCGACTGAATGACTTGGGTGACAGTTCGACGTGTGACTCCGATGTCCAATGATCAACATCAGAGCTTGTAAGAAGTATACAATATTCATTTGAGATCGAAACCGTTGGAATGAAAGTTTGAGAAGCGCTTGATTGAGATTAAAGATACATGCGCTTGGCGTTGGAGTGCACGCTCTTCGGCGAGTAGAAGAGATTTCTGAATATAAAGTACAAATGAAAGCAGCAGTTTGATTGGTGAATCGTTAATCATGTGTCGTGTGGACATGTGGTTCCTCGCGCACGGACATTTATTCAAGATTCATCAGATAAACCATTTAGAATCAGAGAATACATTATAATAATTTCGTCTTACTGAGTTATGTATTCATTCGTACAGTATATCATTTTTTTTAATGGTAATGTTTTTATTTAAACGCTGATTTAAAAAAATCGTATCTTAACGATCAGGCAAAGGTAAGATATTATAATGATTTTTTTATTTCAATCGACACGGTGAGGAAATCACAGCGGGAATATATTTCATTGTCGACATTTGTTTAATTATTAAAGAATTTATCAACAGTTTCTGCGAAATATTGATACGGGCTTACATAAGAGAAAAAAAAGGTAAATGACCTCCAATTTGATAGTCACTTTTGTAGGTCTGTAACGAGTCTAAACTGGAAATATCGTGTCTATGAATAACATCAATGCCTTTGAACCGGATACGCACCTCCTTGACATAACATATCCGCAATCGAATATCACCTATTCTGACATGACTTCCGTTTTTTCAAAGTTACTAGGACTCGCAATTTTTCCAACAGCTCAAGTCCCAGCGAAATATTTATACTACCATAAATATGAAAAAAAAGGTGAATAACCTTCAACACCACAGTTAATTTTGTAGATCCGTAACGACTCAAGCAAACCGGAAATATCAGTGCCAATATCGTGACCATGAATAACGACGATCCCACGTTCGAAATCCCGTAATTAATTTTTTTCTAACATATCCGCAATCGAATATCACCTATTTTTACCCGCCTTCCTTTTCTTCAAAGTTCCTAGGACTCGCGATTTTCACAACAGCTTAAATCCCAGCGAAATATTAATAGCATCTTAAATATGAGAAAAAAGGTGAACAACCTTCAACACTACAGTAAATTTTGTAGATCCGTAACGACTCAAGCAAACCGGAAATATCAGTGCCAATATCGTGACCATGAATAACGACTTGGAAATCTCGCGATGAATTTTTACCGATATTTTGAAAAATGTTCCCGCGCGTTTGCGTGGCGGACTTAGAACTGGATACGGACCTCCTCGAAACCAGAGACCATGCATCCATCGTTGGCGCTTCGTCGCTAAATATAAATCGAAGAAAGCCGGGTGGTACGAAATACACCGTGGTCTACTCTCGCCGGTGTCACCGCGCCGAGCTTTAATGCTCATCGTATAAGCGCGCTGCGCGTATCCTCCGCATAGCCATGTGAATGTTGCCCAGTCGAGTTTTGATTCGACCCTCGTTAAGCAGACCCCCGACATCGTTGAATTACCGATAAACATGCCGAGAAGCCAATCTTTTAACTGACTTTTCACAAGTTTAACAACCTTAGCATACACTTGAAGATAAAAATAAAAGAAATCTCCGTCTTACCGTGTTTGTAGTTTCGTTTGAATCCTCGAACAGCGTCAACGTGAAGAGTGCCACACAGTAGAATAAACGGAATGACGAAGGCGCAGAGCCTCGAGGCCTCGCAGGACCCTCGAGACGTCATTATTTCACTTTTTTCACGAGGATCAAAATTTCCTCCAATTATATCAAAAATATCTTATCAGCTCTGGGACTCAAGAGCATGACGCAAAAACACGAAAAAAAAAAAAAAAAAGTGGCTCTCCGAGGTTAAAATTCGCTCTGTATTTATCCACTTGTAATTTGTGACACAGGATTAATTAAAAATCAACTTAATGACAGGGTGGATACACGATGGCTGTTGAATAATATATACATACATACATATACATATACATATATGTATATTGTTCTTAAGCACTGCACTACACACTCTTCGTCAACTGCACTATCAATATTCCTTTCGTCGAGTACATCGGTCATTTAGCTTTTCGAACCTCCTCGAATTTTTCACACGACCTCTTAACGTCATTTCGAATCACAACGGCGTGACCGTTTTCCGAGTCGTTCGTTCGTTCGTTTATTAACATCGACGGAGTTAGGATAATAATAATGATTATTTCAAATTATTATGACGACGAATACTATTTTGATAACCCGATGTTTTTATTTATATTTTGTTTTTATAATCCAATTATATAATCGGGACATTCGCCGACTCACGATACAAATATTTTGGCTGTAATACGCGTCACTATTTACGAGCGCGGTTCCTCGTGGCTCGAGTATCATATATAAAACCGGGAAAAGCTCGCGCGCAAACGTTTGAGAGACTGCCGCGCGTCGTAAGCGCCGCGAGCAAACTAAAAGGCCGAAGAGTCTCGGGCGTCGGGCCACCGCCGTCCCGACGGCACTCGAGAGATCCCTCTGCGTTGCGATGCAACCCCCACCGACCCCCTGGTTACCTCTCGGCATCAGGTAGACGGGACACACACCGATGGCACAGTCCTCGGACACTCCACCGAGGAAAGGAGACGCGGTGAGTCTCACTTCGCTTTGGGCTTCGAGGAACAAGGGCCACTCGAAGGTCCGGCAACCCCGAGTTACTTTATTATACCTGGTGATGCACAGAGTTGTTGTTTGCACCTTGCATTTTGCCGGACTAGCGACGACGTCGGGATAATCTCGAAGCGCACGTCCGTAAAGTTGTTTGTAGATTTATGCGCGCGAAGAGGAAAAGGACTCACTTGTAACGCATTTACTCCTGGGATTTTTAGTTCAATTGTTATAGTGAATTAGAATGGAATAAATTGGGGTGGTTACTGTAGTAATGATTTACTTTTTAAACTCATGGTGTATTTTTTTTGTGGTTGAAGCAAAATGGAGGTCAGATATTCAACGTGAATAAGATGTTCGAATTTTTGGTGAAATTTGGTATGCTTGTAAACTTTTTGAGAATATTTTTGGTCATTAAAAAATACGGCGGTTCTTTAATTTTCATTTTATGTAATTATTGAGTAATTTGAAGTATTAATTTTTTAAGGGGAACATTATTTTGAAGAATGAAAATTTTTTAGGTAAGGGGTCGACAGCAAGTGTTGTTTACTTTAATATAAAACCAAGAGCGAAACAAGTGAGATATGCGTTACTGAACGTCACTCGTTTTGATCCCCACCCCCTTAAATTCGCTCCTTTTATGTTCAGGGAATTCAGTTTTTAACGGTCTGTTACTCAAGTGACCTTTTTAAGAATAAGTGACTCAATTTTATGGTAACTTAAACTCGTTTTCTTCTTATTGCCATTTCGTGACCTAAAGTTGCATCTCTTTCCTGAGCATTTGGCATCGCGTGAAATATACTCGAGAGTACACATAATAATAATAATTTATATATAAAATAACTCAGTCTAAAAATAGATCAATGAAAAGTTGGCTCTAGGATCTTGCCTAATTCTTCACTATTAAAATCGAACCTACCAAATTTGTATTCGAACCACTTTGGTTTATATAAACATGAAAATGTACAAGAATTTTATTGCAAAGAAATTTTTCTTTCACGTAAATATATATATATATATATATATTTAATGTCACATGATTATCAATTGATTGAAAAGCAATGGTTAAGTGAAAGTTATACATTTTTTATAAAAGAAAAAAAAAGTTTCACGTTTTTGTGAATTAATTAAACATATAAACGCAAAAGTCTTAAGCAGGAACAGGATTAAAATTTTCGTTGGTAATGGATTTCCAAACGGGTTAAATATTACAATCTATTACTTACCTTTTTACACGAATATCAGGATAAAAAAAATCTCTTTAATATGTACGTAGCATTACCTCAATTTTTGACACATAAATCATACGTGAAAAGATTGTGTCATAAAACTGTAAGACGTTGTACACGTTTTGCTTCCACGTGAGTTTTTCCATTAATAAGACGAATAAATAAATAAGGTAATGGATAAAATAATTCAGACACATCGTAGATTTTTCAACATTTTTTTACTAAAGAAACATGTCTCAGAAACGAACACACACGGACATATTCAGTGGTCGAACTAAATCGATACTTCGCTAATTCATTCTCATTCTGCCCTCTAGAAGGTTAAGATGCTTCGGTTACCTTTTTTCCTCGTAATTTTTTTTTGGGTATTATATAGGAATATTTATGGATATAATTGTTTATTTCGTTTTTTTTTTCTTCGGTTTGTTAGATTACCAAGCAGTTCGAAGTTTTGCCATGGCTTCCACAAATCTTGGTTCTTCGTTAATATTCTTTTTTTTTTTGTCAAGTCTCACTTGGGCTGCTTGACTCCGTGAACGTACCAACAATAATAATTATCGTTAATACATTACAATAATATCTATTTTCGTCTAATTATCAAGGTGTATGTAGCTTCTTGTTTTTTTTCTGTTTTTGCTTTTTCATTTTCATCGCATTTCACATTTGGCAGGTATCAAGCGAGCCAAACAGCCAACTATTGCTTTAACTCTACACAATCACGCCCAAGCTGTCGACGAATTGATCTTTTTTTTTTTTTACTGACCTCAGGTAGGAAAGATTCATTCTTAAAAGGAGAGAGAGAGAGAGGGAGAGAAAGAGAGTTAGACGATATGTCTTTGAAGCGATATGGAGCGACAGCAAAAGTGACAATATATAGATTTTCTTCGTTTGAGCTCGAAATGTTAAAATCTTCGAACTAACAATCAACGGTCGCTGTCGTCACGGGATATGCGCAGTTAGGCTTTTTATATGGCATTAGATGACGTCACAATTTTTCACGTATACGACATACATATTTCGAAAAAAATATATATAAAATATATAAAAAAAGAAGAAATAAAAAAAACTATCGTACATTCTCAAGTTTTTTTTACACACAAAATTATCAACTAAAAATGACAATGTATACGTTCAGCGAGTAACAGCCTTAATTAGTTTGCCGGCTATCCATTCGGCTAGATAAAAATTCGACACCATATTTTTTCAAAAATAAAATAAAATTGTCAAATTCGTAGCTATAAATAATATTCACATCGAGAAAGCAAGTCGCGTGTGTCTCGTGTTTATATTCCTTTTCAAGGAACAATCGCTTAGAACGAAACAGACTTGGCATTATCGCTTATCGCCGTTGAATTATCGCGAAACGATTTTTCATACCTCTTCCCCCCATTGATGTTCCGCCGCAAATTGCGTGGACTCCATATGCACTGCCTCTGCGTGAGAGCCTCGCTTTTGTATCTCGCCTTTTCAATTTTTTTTTTCTCTCGTCATTCGGTATTTTCCTGTCATTCTTTTTCGTATCGTATCACACCCACGGGTTTTCTACGTATAATATAATATAATATAATATACTTCTCTCTTGCTTTCCACTAACCCTTCATTCGTAATAGTTTATAATGTCTCGAGGTGAAATTTTCGCAATTACTAAATTTACAAACTTCTATTGTTCGTAAATTTAGTGCAACTCGTGTGTGTTATTTTTCAGTGTGTTAAGTGACGGAAATGTTTCTGTGTATCGAGTGTACAATTGATTGTGTCGTTTGTCTGTGTGTGTGTGTGTGTGTGGATTAATTGTAAATTGTGTCAATAAATCCGCGTATGTAAATATACAGTATACGGGTAAGACATAATTATTACAATCATACGTAATAACAGTAGTAAAAGTAAAAACAGTATGAAAAATTATTGTATTGTTTCCCCATTACTTATTGTTACGACGTGACTCGAACCTGACGCTGCCGAACACCGAAAAGCGACTCAAGAAATGTCTTTTTGCAGATTAATAATCGCTCGTCGAATTTCGTCAGGTCGCGAACGAAACGTGCCACTTATAGTACGAATTTTACGATATTTTTTGTTACGCATAACATGAGTGGCTACGGATGATAATTTTGTTTATTATGACGATTAGGTGAAGTTTTTTTTTTTGTTCTTTTTTCTTTAATGATTAGTCGATATGATGGTTATCGTTTTAAAAAATGTCCATTTTTCCAAAATCAATTAACAAAGTAGAGACTAATTTGGTATGTGTTATTCTGATGATATAATATGGATGAACAATCAATATCGAACGTTGAATCAACTCCTGAATTATATTATGCGTATAATTATTAATTACATAGAGATATGCGTGATAATTACAGATGCGCGTATTTGCGAATGGATAGCACGATTCATTAAAAGTCTTGCACCGGAAGTTTTCAATTTTTTTTGTTCTTTTTTTCATTTTTTATTTCGCTAACCGTCTCCGACGATATTATTGTATTTCCTTTTTGTGACAACGTGTTTCAGCGCAATGGTATTTTATAAATGCCGATGACAAGGAACAACGACATGAACACCTAATGAAACATGAATAATGATTACGAATAAATAAAACAAAATGAAAAGCGTCGCTTCCAATCTCATTCTCAATTAAATTCCCGCAGACAGTTTTTATTTATACAGGGAGAAATATAAATCGAGAGTAGATTCGAGTCGTTATTCAGCCATTTATCTCGGGCGTACGACGCGCGATTTTAATCGATCATTGATTCTCTAAGCACAAATTTTTTAAGCAACGATTTCTGACTAGCTACGATCAGGTCGACCGAAAATTTGTAAATTTAAACTACGACAATCGCACGCCAAACTCACGTGCATGAACGTATTTTACCTAATATATATATTTTTATATCTTGAAATATTCGAGATACAACAATACTTATAGTTTCACGTTAATTAGAGAAATGATAAAGTTAAAGAGAAAGAAAAATTCTCTACGTTATTTACACGCGAGGAATGACAAGGGTCAGTTCCGCGTTATCACGCATCACGTCGATTAGGACCGATGCTTAAAAACGCTCCCGCTTTTTTTTTCTTCTTCTTCTTCTTTTTTTCTTCCTCAAACACCGCATTTTTATTGTTTTATCTTCTGGAAATATGTAGTTTGAAAAATAATCAATGTCTCACACTAAAAAGCCCCAAAACCGCAGAGCACGACGTCACCGATATTCACATCCGGAATATTGATAAAAAATCGTGGATTCAAAATGACAATTAATCGAACTGATATTGATAGTACAGATATGTCTTGTATTTTATTGACAGCGCATTGGCTCGCAGCGAAAGTGGCGCAGTGTAAACCGGGCTTTTTCAAACGAACCCATTGCAGGTTTCTTTTTCATCGACTGTAATAAGAAGTTGCCTTCCCTTCACGCTCGACTCGACGGAGAGTTCATTATCGACTCGAGAGGCCGATAAAACCGAGGCCGTCGCGTTATTGCTAATTTAATTGACGAAATCCATCGAGAAAAAGATTTTTCAAAATTCGTCGTTAGGTAACGCGTGAAAAATCTTTTTTTTTTTCTTCTTCTGTTTTTACTATAATTGGCAATAAAGATATGTTCTATGTGTATCCTTTGTTCACTTTGTCGACTAATTGTATTATTGAATTCACGTTTAATCGGTTAATTGAGTATTTAATTTGCGTTTACGTCAAAAATATAGATATTGTCATGTGTAGTTGGTTCGTTGAGTTGTTTTCGGCAACTGTTTCGAGAAGTGAACGGTCGAACGTTGAACATAAATCGCAGTAACGATTTTAAAATTAAACACGTCGTGCTCTCTCACGGTTAGCGTGCGCTTATGCCTCTAAATGAGTGATTCGTGATGGCGTGCGTGAGCCGGACGGCTATTTGCTGCTCACGCAACTCGAAGACGCTGAAATTCTCGAATTAGTGATTCGGTAACTGTAGTTTGTCACTAGCTCGACGTTAGTGACACCGTTGACGGCATTAGCGTCTCGTTAGTTCCAAGAAAATCCAACGATTTTGTCGTTGCGCAAATTGAATTTCGCGGGATTCGAAGTTACCGTTGCTGTTTGCTGTTCGGACGATCGCGCTTGAAATATAACATGTGAGTTTGTTTTGGATTCGTCGGTTGATTAGAATTCAATTTTGCTCGTTAAAAGCACAAATTTTAGACTATCTTTATAATTAACGCTATCACTAATAATCTATCCTACGACACTTGCGCATCCCTTCGGAGCTCATCCAGACGAGGGAATAATTATTTCCAGCCCCATTTAGCACTCACAATTAAACGCACGGATTTTAATTCTCGTCTGAACGGCGCCCATCGCCAAATTTCTCATTATTTAAGATTTCAGTTCACGAAAATACTTGAAAATTACAATATTCCAAATGCAAAATTTTAACGATTAAATCGGGCGACGTGGAAAAGGATACGTCAGAATGTACGTTTTTATCACGCCTCGCAAGATCGTCCACTGTATAGGATCTTTTTTTTTTTCGCTTTTCTTTCTTTCTTTCTTTCTTTCTTAAATAATAAATAAATGTAATGAAAATTCTAGTGAAGCGAGTATCTTCCTTAGTTCTCGCGAATCGAGACGCGACCTAATAAATCTTATCTAAAAACGCAAGCCGACGAGAGCCCTTTCGTTCAACACTTCACGACTCTCGACTTATATATCTGTATTTTCATTTTTTTGTCTTATATTGTTTTTTTTTTTTTCATCCCTTTACCCGACTCCTCAATGGCAGTTTAAGAGCTAGCTTTCTCGTGTCCGAATCTCGTGGACGAGATTTCGGATAATCTTACCTCTAATCGTTCGACGCCCTTTTACAGGCTTCGCATCCATCGCACACTGACCTCTCGCAATTCTTCACACTCACCACCTCCTTAACTCTTCGCTACAACACACTTTTCATTCTCTTCATTTTATCCTCTTAATAACTCTCTCTAGCTCTCATCATACTTCATCCCTTGACATCCTCCACTTTAAAAATCGAAAATAAGCAAAACAATCGATCGACTAACGAAAATTGAGTTATCGGAAGAAACGTCGAATAAATGGAGTGCGAGTGAGCTTCACAGTGGATTGAAAACTTATAGACTGGCAGTTTTTGTTTTCCGTTATCTTTTTTTCTTTTGCGCAGAGAGCCGATTTGGGCGAAACATTTTGGTACGGGTTGTCGAGAATATTATCTCGAATGTTAATTGTATTAAAATATTTACTAAAATCTAAGTCAACATCCTCATTCACTCGTTTGTTCCACACTTTCCCAAACACTCGTGATCATATATGCGATATATATATATATAATATATATATATAATTTCTAATTATGTATATGGTTCTCTTTGCTTTTATAATAATCTATGGAGACGGCACAAAGCTGAACGGCTAGTTTAAGATACAAGTATTTTACAAGTACACGCGTAATTGAAGTAACGTCCTCATTTTTAAATATATCATTAGAATCTCGTTCTCTTCGAAATATTGATGTCGCGGATTGCTCGATCTCACGCGACGAAGCGCTCGGGTTTTCGTTAGTACTATATAACCGAGCGTCAGTAAAACGTATTCTCGAGCCATTTTATCATCGGCGCCGTTAAAATGTTCGCCAATGTCGAGATGAAATGGTCGCGAAAGAATATAAAAACTGAAGAACCGGAAGAGAATGCGTATTCTCTCCTAACATCTCGTAAAATACATCGAAACACCTTGGCTTACGCGAAAAAATCTATCTATGCCAACGAATCGCGAATACGCAAATATTTTTTATTTGTTATTTTTTTTTTCTTTCATCTTGTTGTTGTTTATACACAGGATCATCATTCGAATCTGGAATCGCAAACGCGCGGATCCTCGAAAAAAATTGCTCGCTCTGCCGTTCATTTTTCCATTCACACGCGAAATACAATGTACAATCACACTATTTCATTCGATCCGTAGTTATTTGTCCGCATTATTAGTTTTTCAATGTTCTCTTCGCTTTTTTTGTTCGATACTCGCTGCGTGACGATTGTTCGCATCCGATTCTCGACATACGCGCTCGAATATTCGTTAAGATCACGATTTTTCGTTTGGTATGAAAAAAGTGTCTCACCAGGCCCGGTTTTTCGTTGACGATATTCTCTCTTGTGTCAGAATTCCCCGTGTGTGTTTTGGCCAATAGAAACCCTCGACGATTCCGGGAGTTTCGTTGTCTTGTGCAGCGGAGCTTCCACTGCCAACTTTCCAGAGTAGGCTTCCGAAGGCCCAAAGTTTTCTGGGTCACGAGAGAATTGTCGAGCTTGGTGGGTTAGTACACTTTGAGGACGTACACGTCGCTGCTGCTTCGATAGTGGTACACGCAACGGAGTATCTCTCTCAGCGTCGCTTCGACGCTGCTGGCGGTACATCTAGCATAGTATGACGACGACGACTCGCGCTCGTCGCGATGCCGTCGCGGGGAGCGGTGAAGGGCACCACCGCAACCCCAGTTTCACCCTGCGAGCTTTGGTCCAGGTCTGCCTCTGTTTGCGAGGGACAAACACAAACGAATATCGATTTTAGTGTCGGAGAATACAAGGAAGGATATGCAACAGCGCTATTTCCAGTACTTTATTTATAATTCAGAGGCACATGGAGACTCCCCCTTGGAAAAATGAATTTTGGCATGAAATGAAAATTCTGTTAAAACTTATCTCGCGATATAAAAATATGGGCACTGTGAGTCTGTGATAAATCTTGAAAATAAAGTGTCCGGATTTACTGCATCCCAGGAAATGTAGCAAAAGTGTCTCGCAAGACAGCGGAATTATTTTTGGGGTTTCAAGGGGTGATGAATGTGATATAAATGAATTTTGGTATGGAAATATGTATGATGAATAATTTTTAGCGACTGTCATGTGCCTTAAATAAAGGAACGGTAATAGTAATTCGTTTACAAACGACTGCGGATTATCAGCAAATAAAAAAAATGAGTTTTACCAAATTTTAAGGGCAAACTAACTATTTACTAATTCTCTCTGTCAGATGAATTATAAAAAATGTCATTGTTCGCACTCACCTACACAAACCATTCATCCTTTTGGCTGGAGGAGATGTCGCTGAAAGTGAACGATGAGATAAAAATTAGAAAAACAATTTCGTCACATTTCGCACAATTGATTGAGAAAATGGACTGACCTGTCCGAGCCGTGGCTCCTCACTTTGCCTGGCAGTAGAGGCGGACCCGGGCCGCGCTGTGCCCGAGCCTGAGGCCCGCAGGGTGTAGCCAGTTTCCCGGCCGTGGTAGGGTCGTGGCGCCCGTTAATCCTAGGCCCGTTCCCATGTTGCCCAGGTTCCCAATCGGGCCCAGTGTACCCATGGATCCCTTGAGCGTCGTCATGCCGACCGGCATCCCGGCGCTCGCTCCGTTCGATCCGTACATCTGTTGCACTGGAACACCGTCAAGAACATCAGTCCCGCCACACCACCTTCAAGCCCCATAAAGTCGTGTGCACATATATCATCCACCTTATACACATTAAATCTCAATAATAACAATAAAAGAAGAAGAAGAAAAACCAGCGAATGAATAAAGCAGCTCTCGTTTATAAAGACTCGATTAATCCTATGAGATAGTGTGTGCCTCGTGCGGTACGCAATATGTCAACGTGACAGGAAATGGACAAAGCCTGAGGCATACGGCTTATTTGGATCGGATGATATAACGTGTGCTTTTCTCTCGGCGAATAAATATACTCGTATATCGTATATAGATAGGTGTACTTTATATCCATGGTATATGTGGGTCAAACGGATTTCCTCTGTGGGCCGAAGGCTCAACCAACTTTTTCTTTCATTCTTTTTCCGGCTCACCCTCCATTGGTCTCAAAGATTCGCTCGTATGCTCACGTACAAAGTATCCGTATACGAGAGCCGTTTTATATAAAACTTCTTGAGAGAAGCTCGAGATAGCGGAATCTCGGGGAAAAATTGTTGCTAGTCCTAGCCCACTATTGGAATACCAATGAGCAACAATCTGAAACGAGATTAAGACCCGAAGTTCTGAGGAAAAAAACGCATGCTCCGCTGGTGGAAGTCTTTAAGACGAAAAGCTCTGCAGACGCCGTGGGTGGGAGACTTGCATGAATGCCGGAGCTTCATAGTTGGAAACATTTTCCATTCTGCAAAGAGCCGGAAGTATCTGACTTAACGAAGGTTTAATGCATAACTTCGCGAGCATTTTTATCATTATTTTTCTTTATGAATTGCGATGCTCTTGAAGAATAAGTTCCGGAGCTTTACAGGCTTTTCAGTGAATGCCTCATTTTCAGTGCAGGCTAAAGAATTTTCTTACATTCGCTGGTGTTGAAAATGCGAATTACTTTTTGAATTTCCAGAACTTTTTTCATATGAAACTTACAGTTTCTTTGTAATGCTGCAAATACACAAGAAGGAATCTTGAAGAATTATGCTTTAAACCAGCAAAGATTTGGCCATTGCTAATTACGCAGCGCTCCACTCTCTTTGAATGATTCATGGTTGCAGGATAACCGTTGCAAGATTTCCGCAAGCAGATGCGAGTCAACAAGTCATTCCGCTTTCCAATTTGCTTCCCTTTCGACAAAAGGAGAACACGGATGTCGAGAGAAGCTACGACGGAGTCCCTCGACCTAAACGCATCGTTTTACCTAAAGCTCTTAAACTCGAAGGAGCCGAGTTGTTGCGAAAGACTTGTAGATGCGCCCGGAGGAAAAGTGGATTTTCCGCGAAGCGAAGCCGCGTAGAATATGTATGAAGGTTCCTTCCGTCCTGCGAAAGGAGCGAGAGGAAAATACAAAAATAGGATAAAGAAAGTCACGAAATGAGAACCCGCCTAAGAAAAATAGTATGAAACGAGTATTAGAACAGTATTTAAATCAAAACTATGACGAGTCTGTCGTAATGAACGAAATCATACTCTAATCATACTCACATTCGAGTATTACGTACGAAGTTTTAATTAAATAAAAAAAATACTCGAATATTTTTCCGTATTATCATTTCATACTTAATTCTTGAATCTGAGTATAATTAAAGTATGATTTTCTCCAATACGACGTACTCTTCGCACTTTTCAATTTGATAGTATTCTAATACTGTTTTTATACTTTTTTTTTGGCCCAGAAGCGAACAAGTACAGGGACGAAAGATAAAAGTAAAAAGTTTAAATTAAATAACAAAAATACTCGAATATTTTTCCGTATTATCATTTCATACTTAATTCTTGAATCTGAGTATAATTAAAGTATGATTTTCTCCAATACGACGTACTTTTCGCACTTTTCAATTTAATAGTATTCCAATACTGTTTTCATCCTTTTTTTGCGCCGGAAGCGAACAGCTACAGGGAAGGAAGGTAAAAGTAAAAAATAAAACGAACGCGAGGGATAATGGAGGAAAAAAATAAATTCATGCCATCTCCCCGAAGCGAGTGAAGCCCGAATGCTGGATTGGTCAGTAGTAAACCGGAAGAAATATGATGACGGGCAATCGGCAAGGGGCTCGTGAAAGCACCCCTGTGATTTACACCGTTGACGCTGCACTGGTGCTGTTGCTGTTGCTGCTGCCGTTGTTTCTGGTGGGTCTGGGGCTGAGGGTTTGCGTCGTTGCCCATCGTACGTCCGGGGATGTATAAAGAGGTTTAAATACCAAAAGCCCTGAAGTGGAGCAGCCTGAATAGTAATAACTCGTGGTGAAATAACGAGCAAAAACAAAACCGAACAAAAAGTGTACGAATCGATTGGCAGTCTCCACTATTATATAACAATTCAGCATATATCGTACCGAAAAGGTATATCGTTCATTAATCGGAATCATTGGCTGTTATCTGCTCCATACGGGCTTCAATCACAACGCACAATTGTTTTTTTCCTTCGTTTTTTCGATTTTTTATTTTTAATTGAATATTCTTCAAGTATCGGCTTTTTAGGGGCTTTTACTATTGTTCGTTCACTGGTTTCCGGTTCACAATACACCATTTTCAGCCCGGATTGATAATCCGTTGATTGATTGAATAAAATTTTTAAACGTCGTCAATCCCGACATATTGTCAATGGGGAATGACTTGAATAACTCTTTATCCGCATTCAGTGATAAGCATTGTATCGCCCATATGGTATATCGATGATTTTGAACTGCTGGTGGCGAATATTTAACTTAAGCAGATTTTTGATAGCGTTGAGAAATACTTCAGAAGAAAGAACGCAAAAAAAATGAATAATTAGTGAGAAAATCATTGTAAAAATTGAAAGTGGGAGAAAATTAAAAAATAAATATCTTGCATATATCGCCATGATAACGAATGCTGATCCTTGAGAGAGATGGAAAACAAGACGAGATTTAAAAAAAAATGAATTTACATTACTTATTTATTTTTTCTTATTCCCACAATCAAAAGCCTGCAAAGGCAAAACTTGTGCATTGTTTTCGTATTATCGTAAACGGTTGACAAAGCCTTTTACGAGGAAATGTGTTTATCAATCGTAGCTTCCTCAAAGCGAAAACTCTGTTTGCATTCAGATAATAAATATTTCAACAACCTTCAGAAATTTTCTTGGATCGGTAGCATAATTTTCTATAGAAAGACGTCTTTAAAATAGAATGTGAAGAATTTATAGTGAGCACTAATTTATTTTCAATCAAGACTTTGGAAACTGATATTATCAAATTTTTGCCTCGTTGCCAACTTTTGCGTTCTTCATCCTTTTATAAAATCCTCTGAACTCGGCATCTATTTCACGAATGAATTAAACTGATAATTAATCCGTGTTATCGGTTATTATCACACTCTAATCATAATCCACTGATTATACAGCCTATCAATTTCCTACGTTTATCGATTTAAAAAATGTGTATCGTGAGATTCATTAGATTGAAAGTGTCGAATACATTGGACAACTTTTTATCAGTATTCGATGATGCACATGGAGAATTCAATAGCCTATGGAATATACGCAGATAACACGTCTGTAGACTTTTCTTATCACTGTGTCCTCTGTTGTAGCTCGCATTTCGACTTTCGTGGAAGTCCTTAACATTTTGTGAGGAGAAACTAAGCTCATTATTTTTCTTTGATCGACTTGTGTGTCAGAGATACGCCAGAATCCGGCAAAACAGCGTCGGGTTTCTGATAACGAGTGAAATAATGTATGCCATTGTAGGAAATATTATTCTCGGGCTAATATGCGTTTGCAATCGATTCGTACTCGAATGTTTAATCGTCTGCGAGCTCAATTTTCGTTTGTTCATCAACCTATGGATCACCCTTTCGGACACCCTATTATGCTTGTCAGTATTATCAAGCAATCGGACAATTCGTGCATCAACGGTAATAACAAGCTTGTTTGTGATCACTCTGAGAGTAAAGCCAGGGTGGATACGCATATTATGCGTCCTCGCCGTACTAATTGTTCCTCTTGCTAGTCGATAAATACCTAATTAGTAACGAATCAACGTCACCCATTCACTGCCCTGTTATTCGATATCTGTCAGGCGAACTTGCGTATTACCTATAATTAGTTTTCACCGTGAACTATAATTCGTACGACGCGATCACTATTCCCATACAAACTTTGGGAAACAGAGCCAAGACCGAATTAGGAAAATGCAACTGTGCGTGTTACCAACGTGATGGAAAATTGTCCCATGATGCAGTAAATTTTGTTAGATTCAGAATAGGCATTGCAATTAAATTGAGTACATGGAGAACAAACAAGTTTTGTTTATCTCATGAGTTGGCCATAAATGAGTTACTAGTTATTTAACAATAAATAACTATTAAAATAATTATTTGTTGCATTTAAAAAAATCGTAATAGTAAGGATATTGTTTGAAAAATGTAATTATAAAGTATATACAACAAACAGATAAGAAACTTATCATCATACAAACTAGTTGAACAAAAAGCATTAAAAATAAATAAAAAATTCAGCATCTAATAAACCACAAAGGCCCTTAATAATTCAGCCTATAATTTCCCAAAAATAATGCATTAAATTCTATAAATAAATTAAACCTTTTGTGACCACAAAATGACAAGTACCGAAGTTACTCGACAGTGCTGCTCAATTACCTTTTCATGTAGATAGTAAATGATAGTAGAATAAAAAGACCATCAGCCACTTGATTCGAAACAGGAATAGATAAAGCACTTGTTGAATAAACTGTACTTTACGGTGAGCCCATTTTGCCACGTAAAAGTTTCATTGAATCGCAAATCTTTGGTGATAAATTGAAATCTTTTGGGATACGGAGTGCAACTGAGTTAGCTGCGTGTGATGCCCGGTAGCTCGAACATTTCCAATGCGAAAACTTTTTACCCCAGGTGTCGAATCGTCGGTGACGACGGTGCGGCTGCGGTACTTTCTCCGGACTTCCTGTGCACGCGTGTGGCTTTCCTGAGGCAACCACTACATCGAAGCTGCGGAGATTGGCGTACTTGCGTACAAGCAGGAGCCGAAGCAGCGGTACTCACGATTCCTCTCCAAGCTTTCATCCCTTTTACGCGAGACTCTCTCGGGGCTCGGAGCAGGAACGTCGAGGGCTCCACGGGATATATTCAACTACTCACACCCCCGCTCCCAACTAGTGCACAGCGCGAGCCAACTTTAAATTGTGTACTCGAGGAAACAGGGCTCTAAACAATTCCCATAACTTTTATAATATCCTTCTCGGTTGAGTTATACACCAGGGCTGAGACTCCGATGAAAGACGTTTCTCGTCACGTAATAATTTATACTTTCCTTTCGTTGCATACTTCCTACAATTTTAATTTTCCCATTTTCCCCATGGCAATTGAAGTCTCACGACACACTTTCGATATATTGGTTCAATTACTCTGGATTGGAATGGTATTTTTATTTTAAACATGAATTGTCTCTGATACACAGAAAAAATTGTATTTGCAATAACTTTCAGCTCTAAATAATTTCGATAAAATTTGTAATAACCTTCGTAATTGGTTTATATACCAGGGCTGAAATCTCGATGCGAGACGTTTCTCGTAACGTAATAATTCACAATTTTTTTATTGCATACTTTTTTCAATTTTAATTGTCCCATTTTCCCTATGGCGATTAGGGTTATATGAAAAGTGTTTTCTGAAACTCGAATTCCAATATAATAAATCAGAATATCTATCAGTTAAAATACGTTGATAATTCAAAGCTGAGATTTTTTCATTAATATAATTAATTGTCTTCATTAACGCATTTCTTCGTGTAAGAAAAAATAAATAATTCTATCATTAATGAAATTGACTTGAGAATATTGGAAGTGACGTGAATTAAAAAAGTCTTTTTGCTCGATTATTGCCGATTCTTCTTCGTACACTAGATTTTTTATGGTTGAGCTCGAAATGGATTGAAATTACCCAGTGCAATGTGCGTCACATCATCTTAAAGCTACCCTCCCTTAAGCCTGTTCCGTTTATAGTATCACTTACACTTTGAACCAGGATAACTGAACGTCGAAATGGATCCTAATCTACACCTGAGTGTTATTCTTAGTTAAACATAAAACTGGGTTAATCATCGAAAAGACGAAGTTTATGATCATTTTATTACAGAACACAGCAATTCGTCGCAACAGACAACTCGCGTTCGCACGTATGATACAATAAATATCTCGGGGATTAGGTATTTCGCAAGAAACATGAAGAAAAAAAAGGAATCCGGAGATAGCGCAAAAACCATCTTATCAGACCGTCGGAACTAAAATACCATCGATGTTAAAAGTTCATTGTGAGTCGAATCAGTCGTAGTTATCCAATTTTTTAATCAGTTAAGCACAATATTAAAAAAATAAATAAATAAAATATAATCACTCTTGCGTCTCTGGCGCAAATGGCAATGCGCCATCATTTCATCAACACCTTTTTGGTATCACATGAGCATTCACAACATCTCAATGACTTTGTCAAAACAGCACACGATTAATGATTCATATCAAGATCATTGACAGGAAACAGTCCTTCGGCGAATGGCGTCTCAGATTTCGTTTTCACAAGATGAAAGCCCCTGTACTTAGTGTCGACGCCATCACCCGCCAAAACAGCAGGAAACCTTGGTGGACAAAGGCCCAGAAGATAAGCCAAAAATCCGGAACAAGGCCAGCCCCAAAATCCGACTTTGGAGTTGACAGACTCAGCGAAGTACGCAGCAGCTCGATGATGATTGCAGCCGAAGGGATTCCTCTTCTCCCAGCAGCCAGGTTGATTGATGCCACCGTTCATGTAGAAGTCAATGTGACCGCTAGTCTCGACTTTGCCCTGGATGAAAGCGTTGGTGTGAAAGACATCGACAAACTCGGCATCCCCAGCATCCAGTTTTTCGTCCTTGCTAACGGTGATGAAAAGCGGCATTGCAGGATCCAGGCCAGTGATCCTGTTGACCTTGTAAGGCCTGAGAACATTGGCAGCAAACGCAGGAACGTGAGCTCCCAAACTGAAACCGATCACGTGAATGTCCGTCGCGCCGATTTCCCTCAATCTCTGGATCAGTTGAGCCAAACAGTCACCGACATGGGGCACGTTGTGAACGGCTACCGGATAGCATGGAGCAGTCGCGAGTCTGTGCCAATCAACCGCGATAAGATTGGCAGGTTCCTTTTTCAAATACTCATTTCTGATGTCCACCAACGAGTCCAGCTGCATGTCCGAGTTGTAGCCATGAACGATGATCTTCGTAGGGTTCTTCACATTGAAGTGCGTGTCATTGAGATTCGATGCCGTCTGATTGACGAACACCTGATGTCCTTCAACCGGATTCTGCATGGTGTACAGGAAAAAGGTCACCTCCTCGTCCGGGCAGGTTTGATTGGTATGCACGAGACAGGGACCCACGAAGAAATCACGCGCCGAAAAACTTAGGTCCATTTCATTGGTGTTGCCCACGTCGTGCAACACGCTGCTGATCACGAGACTTTGGGAGAGTGCGTTGCCCAGCAACGTTGTCGTGATCAGCGAACAGATCATCAGGAGACTGAGACCAACGAGATGTCTCGGACATCCGGGACGGTGATGTCCATGGTGGACGCTGCCCATGATGAGCGACTCTTCCTCCAGGCTCCGCGACGATGTCAATCGGCAACAACCTGTCGACGATGACGATCCGATGTTGTCCAATGTTTAAGTAGTAACATCAGTTGACTAACTAATATCCACCCGCGCTTTCTCTCAGTGTCTTTATCTCTACAGACGCGACATTTGCGGGCGACAGTGAGACTCGACCGCGATCACGATGACAATGACGACTGACGACCGACGACTCCCAGTGCTTCGAAGCCGCTGTGCGGTCTCCGCGGCAGCGACGCTGGTGGCGTCGTCGTCGTCGTTGCCGTCGTTGGTCGGCACCGAGTTCCAAGGTACACCCAACAAAGTGGCGGCTCGTGTGTATCAGGGGGCGGGGAGATGAATGCTCACGCACCCGACAACGCGTGACGAGTGGACAGACGTTTCATGAATCTGTGAGAGTCTGACAAAACCCGGCCCGCCTCAAAGTGCGACGAGAGCGACACTTCACACGTATACAAAAGAGACTCCTGTTGTGATTGCGTGCTAACGAGGAATGCCAAATGAGTGAATTCTTCCGAAGAGAAAAAAAGAAAGTGTGCGTGGCTATTGCTAGAGGAACGGGCGAGGGTTCGAAGACCAACGGAATCAAGAACCTGGTGCAATTGCTTTACCGCTGAAGGGATCGTCATGCTATTGTTACTCAACTTCTTCTCCCAATCCGCTTATCTTTTTGCTCCAGCCATGGTTAGATCTCTTCCCAACGATAGGGAAAGAAACTTGAAAGTACGTCAGGAGATGCGCTACGTTTAATCTCACGGTTAATCCCCTGGCATGCGAAGAGTCTGAGAGTGAGAAGGACACGACGGACAAAAATATACAAGAGATAGAAAATAAAAATTGCAGGCTCGGCGATGTAAGGCAAGGGAAAGATTAAATGCGGAAAATCCTCGGTGTGTAATGCGGGAGGTGGAATTGTCTTTTTTTTTTTTCTGTCTTTTTGTCGACAGTTTTTTGTACCGTTATTACGAAGCATAACAGTTTGTTTTGTACGGTGCTCACCGAGTGAAAAAGGTTTTACTGGATGTATTTTTTGTTTTATTTAAATGCGGATGCATTTTAATGCCGCAAACCACAGAACAATCCCGAACACTGTGGTCCCATGAAGGAGAGAAACCAGACTGACGTGCGTATCAGCTATGCATAGGAAAGTACTTCCGATACGGAAGTAGGTGAAGGTGAAACGTACTACGCGATACATGACGAGATATACAACGGAACGGGCGCGCTTCGCGTCTCGCTCGACTTTCGAGACTCGTCGCTTTGAATACTTGATTGACTACACCGATTGGAATCACTTTTGAGCTCGTTTTCCCGCCTCCACGAGTTTGCTCGTGAATGGTGACGATACGTACTGCCGCAAATACTTCATTTCGGACGTCTCATTAATATTGCAATTGCGTATCTGACCTGATTATCAGTGAGTGCGATTTTTATGGCAATTTCTATTTGGCGTTTTCCCTTTCTTTTGGTTCATCGGTTATGCATAATTATTCAATCGGTTGATCAAGTATCATCAATTTAATGGGAGTGGAAGATTGTTTAAACAATCATGGTTTCCAAATATTTTTCCCATTTGATCAACTGTACATTGTTTGACAAATGGCGGAAATAAAAAATTATGATTTGTTATCTTTGGTGAATTTCCTCAGCAAGAAAAATCATTTTATTATTATGTCATTAGACATAAAAATATTTTGAACTCATATTCATTCATATATTTTCCACGCTTTATTGAAATCTAGATCGTTAAGAAAGAATTCAGATTATTCACGATTTCCAGATAACAATTATCAGCTTCCCGTCCGAACTTCGGCCATGGCCGACATGACCGTTAAATGAATCAGCCTTTTAATTTACAAATAAATACGTAACACGAAAATTCGCTCGAGTTTGAATGATAAGTATCGCGATAAGTAAATCGATAGCGTTAAGAAAGAATGAATTAATTTCTGCGCGCATTATCTTGCGGTAGATGGGAGTGCGGATATAACGAAGGAATTCTTTCGCGCAGGTAAACAAAGTCCATCATCGAAACGTTCTGTTTATTGATGCACTGTTCGAGATAAGAGTTGATAAGAGTCAGCAACAGGGCATCGAGCACTTTAATGTAAGCCGTCGCTTTTACGTTGCGATACATCGACAGATTCTAGCCAATTCATCCATCAGAAAGAGACATTTGTACTTTGTAAAAGCCAATTAAGATTAGCTATCATCTTTGTGACACTAATTACGGACGTTCTCTTAAGATTAAATGTCACAAAGGATATGAAGAGTTAAAAATCAGTTTATCAGTCACATAATTAATAAAATACAGTTAATCACCATCGTACTTACTGTACTTACTTAAATATTACAGTTACATTGATACTTTACACGAAAAGAAAAGATTACTTGTAACAGGTACGTTTTCAGTTTGTTCTGAACAAGCGAAACAAAATTACTTGTGGCGACTGATAAATGAATTGGTATAACCCTACGAATACTTATCTCAATTTTTGCCGGTTAGTTTGCGTGAGATAGTATGCACAACGATTCCAATGAGTCAGGCTACCATTAGAATGGTATTACCATAATTATCCAAAACCTACGAATGGTCGAGTCAACTCATCGATTGGGTAAGATTGCAATATTATTGGCTACTGCAAGTATTAACTTATCTGCCGGTGAATCTTGGTTCGTGCCACTAATTTTTCTTGCTCTCATGATTAAGCTCAGAAGATAAATTAGAATTATCGATTGGTTGGGTAAAGCCATTATTCTTTTCTGTATGGCAGCAAAAGAAAAAATTGGTTGTGGCATATGCGTGTTCCGTTTGCTGATACCCAGTTCTTTAAACTTATTTGCGACAACTCGTAAATGAATTGTCATAACCACTTTAAATAGTGAGGTCAACTATTTACGATTAGTTTGCGTGGGACAGTGAACACAGTCATTCGAGTGGTTGAGGTTACCGTAAGAATTGTATAGCCATAATCACTGATAACCTCGAACCCACGACAAACTTGATTGACTTTAAAGACTATTATTTCACTTTATTATCTATTGTAATTCACGGAATTCTAACATTGTTTGCAAATGATGTTTGAAAGATAATTAAATTAGGTTGTTTTTTTAAAATGTTTTTATTTACTAATCAAATTTATTGTTACGTCCGTAATAAATCATCAACCGATAATTAAATTTCTCGATCCATTGTCAATTTCGTCAGGTTTTTTTGTTTCAAGACTAAAATGCTTGTATTTGGTGCACATCTGGTGGGGATTGGCCCGATTTATATTCTCTCATTTTGCAGTCGACGCACGTCCAATGGCTGCAGTTAAACGCGAGCAGCAGAGATGAGCGGTTAAAAAAAATTGCTCGTGCAATGGAAGCAGGTACAATTCGCGATTTCCCAGTACATATAGCTCGACATTTTCGTCGTATCACCCGACAAAACGTTTCGCCGACGTTCTTTTGGAAACTGGCCAGAGTCCATGAGTGCGCGAGTGGCCGGTGCTGTCCATTTCCACTTGTGCCGCTTGATGCTCGCAATTTTGTTTCGTGCACCACTAGTATCCGGTCTTCGTGGACTTTCGCATCGTTCTGGACATACGTGCATTACGAATGCGCAAATTCACGGTGACTAAATACACGAGAGTCAAGTGGGGGCGTACGTGTTGAATAGTCTAATGAGTGCGTACAGCAGACGTAAATCATGAGACTCGTGGAGTGAGTTCTGTCATTGAGGGTTCCCTGAATTTGTGGGTTTTACAACCGCACAGTTCCGGTTATGTACCAGTCACATAAAGCGATACAAAATGTAATGTATTGCGAAAGGCATTGAAGCTGAAATATTTGTTTAGTCCTTCAACGACGAAACCAGTAATACTTATAAAAAATATTATTTTTTGGCCACTTTTTGGCAATTTTACCGTGAAATTCCATTTTCCTTTCACCAAACTTGAATACAGAGTTCGTTCGTAAAGGAATTTCAACATATGCACAATTTATTATGAATTCTTGGACCTTTGAAAAATATTTCGTCAAATATAGAAAATGGGCTACATCGACAAAAACGCTTAAATTGGAGATTTTTCTGTGGACCACTTTTTTCACAATATTTTGGGTATCCCATGGGAAGCGTTTTACAAACTGGCAAGAGATGATAAGAATTCAAGAGGTCAACCTACAAACGTATTTTTTAGAAACAAAGAACGCCCCAAATGGTCCATATTTTGATTTACTTCCGCTGTTTGTACGTACACATGGTTATTCGTATGAATAGGGTTATAAAGTGCAAGGTAATGTTTATGGGATATGCGGAGTGGTTCAAGAAGACGAAGAACTCGTATGATTCATTGAGACGGAGCATTCTTCATCATCATTTCATGTGCACTACTGCACTGGTCTTTTTTTCGTGTCTTCACACTTCGTCGTAACTTTTACTTCATTCCGGTACATTTTCATTTATTAAATTTGATTCGAAAATTTTATTGACTCCTAAAAAATTCATAATTTCGTGTTTTGTACTTTAAGTTTGCTTAATTACTCAACAATGTTTGCTTAAAATAATATATATTGCAATTTAAAAAATGCTTTGTGCAAACTAACATCGGATTCTATCGAGTTAACATTTTTTAATCGACGGATTTAATCCCTTCTGATTTTATTCAGTCTTTACCGAAAGTTCTGATTAATACAGAGTCAAACAATTTCACAGACATTTGATACATAATTATATAGAGTGCAGATATTTTATATGCGTACACGACGAACAATTTCGGCAATAAATTTACCGAATGCAGGGTGACACCACCGAGAACGTAAACTGCGATGCAGGTAAATGACGAACAATTTAGGAAGCTTCTATTAGGATCCCCTGTGAACCACCTGTTTACCGCACGGGGTAAACAAGCACATTTCAGCTCACGGCGCGATAGAGTAAAGTATGCGTGACATGCTTTTGGTAAAACAGATACGGCAACTATTTACCTAATAGTATGCGCAGACAATTTTGTGTGGAATTTCCCTAGGAGCGAATAGATTAACCATGAAATGTTGTCTTCTCGTTCAATCACGTCAAAACCACGCACACTATCCAAAATATGTTATATTACTCCCTAACTCTCAAGCCTATAATTTTGAAAACACGTTACGTCGTCAGTATTTTCCAATTCTCATGTCGTAACAAATTTTCTGTATTATAGACTTTTGCGAGTTGTTTAATTAACTAATAATGAAATAGCATATAAAATTACAGTGAAAGTAATAATCTCTCAGCTTGAAAAAAAAAGTTTTTCTCAATGACAATAAAAAATAAAACAATAATCACTGTCCTGGTATTAATGGGTCTTCGTTGTGAGCGTTGACTCTTATTTTTCTTTTTATACCATTAAAAAAAAGTATCTACCAAGAAGAATGCTGGGAATATTATGAAAGTTTAATTAAAATTGAATTGTTTATGCAATAAATGACCAAAAAAGGTACGTTCACGATGAGTTGATGTAACTGTAACAATAATTACATCAACAGTTATTATTTTTAACTTAAGACTCCCTTTTTGCTTGATCAGTTACTCGGTCGACTGTAAAATCGGCATTATAAATCTTAATTGCGTCTGTACCTGTCAGCTCACATAATTTACGACCTTTCGCCATTGAAATCAGCGAGAAACGACAATTCATGAACATTGAAATTAACAATGTGTCACGCAACAATCGCTGAATCAACAATATATCACGCAATTCTATGCATATTCAGATTAGATGGCATTGAAAACAAAGATATTCCCTGCTCATATTATGTGAATTCCTACGTAACCGTGAGAAATATGGCCGTCGATGTTCTGATTATTTCGACGGTAAATCACAACGTACGACGCAACAATCGATGCAATCTCACTGGTGAAATGCAAAAAAGTATTCAAAACTTTGTTCTTATATTTCACATTTACAGCTAATGACAGCTCGTCCAAACTTTTTAGAGTCGCTTATAAAATTTTCTCCGGATAACGCACGTGAAATAACAATTAAACTTACAACAGCAAAATCTATAACCCTTTACCAATCAAGCTCATTTCGAATTAAAAACATTTTCTTTAAATAAACATTTTTCGGAATCAAACTATTAGAAAAAAAATTCATGCCTATCCAAAATTCATTTAAAAATCTTTATAGTAACGTAAATTTTTCCTTTCGTCAAATTCAAAGAAGAATACGAATTTTACAATATGTCATTTATTCCAGTATTTTCTAAATATCACTTTAAAAATGTATTTCGCAAAAAAAAAAAAAAAAAATCTGCAATGTTGCAAATGCGTTGAATTGGCAGGTAGAGAGGCTTTAATCTAGTTTTTTAACGGTTCGATGAGCGATATTCACGGTTGAGCGAATGGACTTAAGAAATTTCGAAACTCCGATGCACGTTACCAATAGATTCAGTGAAACTAACGTAACATATATTGCGGTGCGCTTGAGTACGTCCATTGAGTATGTGCGAATAAGATAAGAGATAGGCGATACCTGACACACCGAAGACTAACTATGTGTATGCATTAAGTGGCAAGTATCGAATGGTAGTGTGGAGCCGGCATGAAAGGCGAAAAACTGAGGCCACAAAAAAGAAGGAGGGCGAGGGGGGCGAGAGGGGGGGGGGGGGGGGATCCGATAGGGCACACAACGAGAATTCGAATTCGTTCAGTCAGTGGAAGCCCGCTGATATAACTGAGTGCTGGCGGGCATGGATATGCACACGACCGAGTGCACACCGGATTTAGCGCCGACGCATCGCGCTCGCAGCAATTCATATACACTGCAGCTGAGACTGCAGGTATGAAACGCATACTGTTTGCATTGTAGTATTGGTATGAGCATCAGTACACAAAATAAATGTGGGCGCTGTGAGGGAGCACGGAAAAGTGCATTGCAATATCGTGTATAGTAAAACTGCATATGGCATATGGGATATTCCACGCCAAATCGAAATTTTCGAAACGGAATGATGATTTTGAAAAATCAAATATTCCGTAAGTTAGCAGCTTTCATTTTATACAGCGCGACAGCAGTGGCGTGTTAAATAATGGCAATTTTGAAAAGCGTAATTGCCTGAATTTGGACTTTGTTAATTTACATTTCAGCAATCATGTGGAAAAAAATGTTTATGAATTTATTTTAAATAATGACATGTTTTTCTTGACAATAACGAAAGTTAGGGCATCGTCGTTTGATATTGTTTACTTGAATATAATTGGTAAACACGAATATATGTATATATGTGACGCCACGTGATATCAGAGAATTTGTCGAAAGTTTTTAATTAAGAAAAAGGATCGATTTGGAGAATAAACAAAGGAAGCCAACGCCACGATTCTATATATATATATATAAAGTCGTGTGTCGTTTATTTGTGAATTTCAATTAATGATCGACGGGATCCTGTTATTGAAAAGCTTTCTTCTCTGCCTTCCAACCGCACGATTCACGCGAAACGGTATAACAATCAACATCGCCTGGAGTTCCACTAATTGAGAGAAAAAGAAATTATCGGCCTGCATTATCGATTTCGTCTGGGTTTGAATATTCGTAATTACGGGAGTTCCGAAGGGCGCAAAATGGGAACAAAATATGCAATTACGTTATCTGAAAGAGCGTTTTGTCACTGAGATTAAAATTGGAAAGATGAACTGATTCCATGAGAAAAGGATTTTCACAATGGTCTACGAACCTCTGTTCGCGGTTAACGTTTTCGAGCAAATGAAATGTAATTACGATGAATTAATGTTGATATGATTGATTAATATGGGTATGATTTGTTATTAGGTGGTAAATTCTCTCTAAACCAGATTTTCAAAATTGCACAGTTTGGATCGAATCTTATGGTAATGGCACTCGTGGCTTTAACGTTTGGCAATACATTTAATACCATTTTGCAAATTTCAGCGGTACGTTAAGCGTGCAAAATCTCGCGCCATGAAAACCGATGGGAAAAACCGATAACATCCCACGTCCCGGGCAAGTGATCCTCCACTGCCGCGGCATGAGCTTTCACAGTTTCACCCGTCCACTAAAAAACATTCGCAAAACGATATTAAATTCATCGGTAAACCTTGAAACAACGTTTGTTGCCATGAAACTGAATTAATTCAGATGAATTTCGCCGCCAACAAATATTCAAAAAAACGTAGTACTCCCGATTTTTTGTCTCGGACGCGCAGTTAAAAATATATAAAAAATAAGTTCAGCGGTTTAAAAGACGTACCAAATAAAAAACAAAGAGATTTCTGCCGGAATATGCCAATTCTTTCATTTTTCACTTGATCTGTAATATATCGAAAATGATTGTTTGTATCGACACCACTAAAAAACGAATATTTTCGTTTTTTTATGTCCGACACGACATAAATTTATTACGAATTGAGTGTGTAATTTTAGACTGCAATCTATGGCAAAATTCACGTAAATATACAGTGTTTTTTTTTTTAACCGAAGGTCTTCCGGTAACGTCATCAGGAAAATTGTTCGAATATCTAAAAGATCGCTGAATTCCAAGTATTTTGTTGATTTTGGTAAGATGCCCAAATGATTCCCCATCATAAATTAAATGAAAAATAAAAAAATTGCATACTGCCGCAAAATTCTTTTCTTTATTTCGAATTTATTGCATCCAGTGAAATCGAACTGGTATTCAGAATTTTCTTGAGGTTTTTTTTTTGGTGGCGCATTCATTATTTAAACTATAGTCGATAATGTTTTAAAACCCGGCTCATTTAGTTAAGTCATGTGTATGCTTGTGGTTAACAATTGACTACTTATTTAACGATAAGCATGCATAGTACACAAACAATAATATGTGGTCTACATTTATGATGATTTGGGAGATGAACACACGTGCTTTTTTGACACTTTTCCATCGGCGGTTTGTTAAACGATTTATAACTCACAAAGTTTTAATTTAACCCGACACATGTTGTTTCTTATTGGCTCGAAAACACCGAAAACTACGAAGACTTGTTGACTCCTCGGTTATTGCATTCGGTGGCAATTGTTGCTGGTTATACCGTATAGAGATAGCCTCCTACTGCTGCACTCGTATCGCAAAGACAGCGTCAACCTCATTATCTGTTCACAAAGTCAAGAACCAATGGTGTGACGTCCCGCTAATTGCATAGACTAGCCTTGGACCCGCCATCTTAATTTCAGAGTTATTAACGAAGTGTGAATAGTCACTGGAACGTGTTTCGGTACAAGGATCATTTTGATGGAACAGCCTCTGTATAGAGGACATTTCTTTACAGCATTGCGACTCCAAATTACTTCAGGAAAACAGGTGCAGCCGCTAAATTAAACAATACAAGCCGGTACTGCGAAATATTTCCGTTCGTAAATATAGACATCGTACTAATACAACTTCCGTTTACAGATATCAAATGAATGAAGACTCGACGGAGACTCAATTACACGAAAGAAAATTCGACATGCAACGTCAGAACTTGGAACTTCAAATGGGACAACTGCATACAGAAAATTACCTCGCTAAAGAAGCTTTAGCACGACTCAAGCCAACTCTTCGCAACACACGCCATTTTGAATTCGTAAGATTCACAAAACCTTGATAATCTAACCAGGGGCAAATTTATGAATCACCAGAGAAAACCGATGTTCGAAATATTTTACAGCTACAATAATTACGAAAAAATATTCAAATGCTGCAGGATATCCGAGATAATAATTTATCTTGGAATATTCCGCTTAAAAAATAATTGACAGTTATGCAAATTTTCAATACAAACTTTCATCTAAATATTGTGAACAGTAGGTTTGTTGTAGGTACGTTGAAAAAGCAAATGTGTCATGGCAGTTAAGTGTGTATTTACAGTGACATTCCTCAAGCCTGAAACCGTTAAGTTCCTATTTTAGTTCCTTGTCTGAGGTATGAAGTAGCGAAGGTGCGGGTGAAGGGCTGCGCCAAGGGTCAAGTTACAGGGGGTCAAAAGACTATGCAACAGAGTGGAAACGGGGTCTATACCGGGACACGAGATCACAGAGAGGTCCTTAATCCCCTAGTTTCGCGAATAATTCAACTGCTCAGGCTGAGAGGGCTGCACTCGAGGCTTCCTCTCTCTCGCATAGGTTCTAATAAATCTTGCAGTACCCGACCGTTATCCAGTCGACACGCTCCATTAAATCGAGCTCCGACTCTCGGATTCTGTCTCTCGCTCTCTCGCTTTTCTTTCCCTCAGTCTGTATCGGAAGTTCGAAAGGAAACGCGCGAGAAAGCGAGACAATAAAATAATTATGACGAGCACAATGTAATACTCTCCTCGGTAACCCGGGAAACTTTGTTGCGGTAACCATAGCCTGTCCATTCGCAATTTCAAACTTTTAGAGTTTCCACTCAACCCGAATTAACGCACGCTTGTAATTACAGAACCGCTTTGTTCACTCTGGACGATTGTGTTAACGAACGGCTCTTGGCTAGCCGCATGCTAATGCGGCTCGAGCATGGCAAACATGCCACCGGAATTTCCCACGATTTACCGGAGTTCACTGATTGAAAAAAATTCATTTAATGACACTAAATTTAAAGGGGCTTTCTCGGTCGCTCTCAGGCTGGTTTTTCACGTCACGGTATCGCGACCACGATGTGCTATGGTTTACCGCATGCTCGTTCAATAAATAATATCCCCTGGCTGCGAAACTTGGAACCAGAGGTACTGGATGTATACTATGTACCATAAAGCAAAAGTGGAGAATATATGGAGCAGTGCATCACGACCTACATGTTGAACTTTGTACACTTGGGTTGATATCAGTATGACGTAATTTCGGAGTTAAATCATAAACATGGTGAAATTTGACAACACACTTTTTCCGCTTTTTCCAGTTGAACCCCGAACCGAAAGTCCACTTCTGAAACCCGTTTCTTGGTTCATCCATTATTGACTTTGTGTACTGGATACAGGTGAATTATAAAATAGCTGAAACTTTGGATCGCGTAAATTGTTTATTTGGGGCAGGATAAATAATAAAAAAATGATGTGTAATATGGACTCTCTTTTTACGATGAAATTTCGTTGCAATTATTATATTGAATTGATTTCCATTAATCCTGTGAAGCCTGACAAACTGAATTCAGCTCAGTGGTCAAGTCTATGCAAGAAATTTAGGCAGTAATTTTAAAAAAATTATCTCTCACTTATTTGATGAAGTGGATTCTAGGAAAATTAATTTTTCGAAAGAAATTTCTTTGAAATGTTTAGAAAAGAAAGTTGACAATACAGACATTTTGTTTTTCGAAAGGATTGGTTTTTGGGAGTTTCAGGATTTCTGAATTATTTTGTCTTCTTATCGAACAATTTTTCAGCAATTTTTAGGTGGTACGTATTAGCACTCTTTGATTGCAGCGAGTCTAACGAAGAACCACGCGAAAATTAAGAAAACTCAGGGCCTGACTTATTAAGTGCATGTTTCCGGAAACCTATTTCTGCCACCATAATAGGATTAATTTCTAGAGATATTGAATATAAGCCTAAAAATTGGGACGACCCAAATTTACCACGTTCACCTTATAGATATGTGGTGCGGAGCGAATAAAAATAAAAATGCCTAGACGAGGAGCACAGCAAGAGTGTTATCGCAAAAAGTACACGTACTACGAAATGAAAGTTATAACGACATGGTTGAAAATGTACACAGGCCTTTCCTGATCCAACATTGAACAAGCACAAGCGAATGAATGTAGTGCAGGGTGTGATAAAAAAATATATAATCAGATATAGCGGAAGCGCGTCGAAAAGTGGCGTGAATCGATAAGGAACAAAATTGCTTTTTTTATCGCCCATTTACGCAACACGTATGAATGGAATATGGTCCCCGGAATATATTTTCATTGATTCAATAACTGTTCCATCACATTCCAAAAATACACATTTCTCTGTTTTCAATTGTCGACAAATCATTTTTATCCACGCTGGAATAGTCAAAATGCTCTAACACTCGAATCTCCTCAAACCTTTCGAATCCGAATGATACTATATTGTCTAAAATTTATTTTTTTCCTCAGGAATACGTATTGATTTTTCAAAGTCCATGATTAATCGTTCATTGAAATGATTTTAAGAAGGTAGAAAAATAAAAATAATTTAATACTCCGAAAAAAAAACACTTATTGTAAATGGTACCATTATTTGTGTGTAATACGAATTACAATCAGAAGTAGAATTAATAGCATAAAGAAATGTGCCTGTCGTAGAAAACGTTATTCAATCAATTTCTATTTTTTTTGTAATTAATAGATATTTTCACATGTTCTCAGCGCATAGAAAAATAGGAAACGTGAATAACAAGCCATATGAAAAAGAAACGAGTTGTTTGGTGCGTGTATGCATATAATACATATATCATATTATATAAATATGTATATGCATATTGCAATGCCGGGCGCATTCGTTCGTAGTATAATATGGGATCTCGTTGTGACTCACATGGGAAGCTAACTGGAGGGTGTGCCTGTGCGTTGTGCGCGTTGTGGGGGTGCCTCGGGGTTGTAACGCGGTGACGGCTGTAGCAGAGAATGGCAGCAGCCACCAGACCAGCCATACTCAGCACCAAAAACACGAGCGCGACCGCGAACCACGTTGTCTGCATCCCGAGGATTGTCGAAGCCTCTGTGTCTGCAAAAAAAAAAAAATATCAATAGCACATTCGATTATTGGGTAGATAGCACATGACCTCATTCAATTGTAATGCATGATATATGAGATAAATAGTTGGAAATTATTAAAGCGGACATGACTGAGCAAATGTTCGTCGACTGTGATTAATCGATAGCAAATAGTTATCGAGGCATTGATATATATACCGCTGATCGAAAATCGAGATGCGATAATAAATTAAACGACATGAATAAACGTCGCTACATTGTTGATCGGAAAATAACGCTTCTTGTGTCATTTTTATTTGGATTACATTCACTGTCAAAAAATATCGGAAATTTTTAAGTATAAGCTCGTGAACGAAAATCAGAACCAGTTCCAAAAAATCCAAAGAACCGTTAGACCATCCCGGTCTCGGTTAGACCAGCGGCGTTATCAACGATCGGTAATGCAGATTCGCCATCAGAGACCGCCGCAACCGCGGATGTCGCGATATTTTTACGATTTTCAGGCAAATTTCGAAATGTCCGCCGGAAATGTTTCATATTTTTAAGACAAAAGTAAAATTACCAAATAATTTGATCGAATAATGTAACACCAAATGGGTAAGCTCGCTGCGCGCGTTTATGTGCTTGTTTCAAAAAAAAAGTTAGATTCTCGCGTAATTCATTAAGTGGAAATTACTATCGCATTCCGCAGTCAAATGAAATGAAATTCAAAGGTTTGCGAGAAACGCGCGAGAAATCCATTCCTTCGACAAACACAGATATTACACGGCGTATGTACTTACTGGCACAGAGGGTGGAAGCCGCCTCGTCGGATCCGTCCTCGCAGTGATTGACACCGTCGCAGAGCAAATCTGTGCCGATGCAGAATTCGTTGAGTGTGCAACGAAAGTCTTTGCACGTGTGCTCTGGAACCGAGTAACGTAGTGCGCACACACATTAGTATATTAATATAGGTGTATAGCTTAAGTACATATGAAAACGTGTTAAATTGCTCGCAGATATCATGCAAGCTTAATATACTCCGTTTAGCGGGTGCCGCTGGCTTATGGCTCTGCTCTTGCCGAGGCAAGAGAGTAGTCGCAACCAGCGTACCGCGCACTTCTACTCCACTCGTGTGCAGTTCAGAAGCCCGAGGGTTCTCAAGCCGCGTTAGAGCTTAAACGATAGGCTAGTTTGTGTATATAAAAGTGGTGAGAGGCCTTCGTGAAATTACCAGTCTCATCGGTCCCTAAAGAGAAATCATTCAATTTTTCACAATCCATGCAAAATTAGGCAAGAAGTTTAAAAAAAAATTAGTTTAATAATATTCAAGTCATATTTTTTTGACAGTTCTGAGGCTATAATGCTAATTGGCACCTGCTATTGGCCCGATTAATCGTACCGATAAAGCGTACCGCGCACTTCCACTCCACTCGTGTGCAGTTCAGAAGCCCGAGGGTTCTCAAACCGCGTTAGAACTTAAACGATAGGCTAGTTTGTGTATATAAAAGTGGTGAGAGGCCTTCGTGAAATTACCAGTCTCATCGGTCCCTAAAGAGAAATCATTCAATTTTTCACAGTCAATACAAAATTAGGCAAGAAATTTTTTTTAAAAATTAGTTTAATAATATTCAAGTCATATTTTTTTGACAGTTCTGAGGCTATAATGCTAATTGGCACCTGCTATTGGCCCGATTAATCGTACCGATAAAGCGTACCGCGCACTTCTACTCCACTCGTGTGCAGTTCAGAAGCCCGAGGGTTCTCAAACCGCGTTAGAACTTAAACGATAGGCTAGTTTGTGTATATAAAAGTGGTGAGAGGCCTTCGTGAAATTACCAGTCTCATCGGTCCCTAAAGAGAAATCATTCAATTTTTCACAATCCATGCAAAATTAGGCAAGAAGTTTAAAAAAAAATTAGTTTAATAATATTCAAGTCATATTTTTTTGACAGTTCTGAGGCTATAATGCTAATTGGCACCTGCTATTGGCCCGCTTAATCGCACCGATAAAGCGTACCGCGCACTTCTACTCCACTCGTGTGCAGTTCAGAAGCCCGAGGGTTCTCAAACCGCGTTAGAACTCAAACGATAGGCTAGTTTGTGTATATAAAAGTGGTGAGAGGCCTTCGTGAAATTACCAGTCTCATCGGTCCCTAAAGAGGAATCATTCAATTTTTCACAATCAATGCAAAATTAGGCAAGAAATTTTTTAAAAAATTAGTTTAATAATATTCAAGTCATATTTTTTTGACAGCTCTGAGGCTATAATGCTAATTGGCACCTGCTATTGGCCCGATTAATCGTAGATTCGTTTAAACAAGTAAAGACGGTGTTAAAAGTCAAGTTCGAAGAGTTTTGATACCGAATTTGTTCACTATCTGAATTGTGGCCATTTTCAGAATGATTCATTTATATCTAGTGAATTCCTTGACACTAGCGTTCAATGAAATTAATTTGCAGTTCAGTGATTGTTCACTCGATTTATTCTTCATTCGCCAATATTTGTACTTTCGTTTTTCCGAAGTTCCATCTACAGCAATGCTCTGTCATCCCTAGATAAGCCAATGGTAGCACCAAAGCTGATTGGTTTCGATCATATCTATAGAAATTGTGGATTCCAAAATTCCGGTTGAAGGGTTCCAATTTCATCTATCGAACGCATGCGTGGAGGATACATATTCGGAATAACTGGAATTTGTTTGAGGTTCTTCGGTTGAGAAAAAAAATGATGGGTGACCCTTTCTTTTACAATTATATATTTTGGCGGTCGCCACCACATACTTTTCCATATATACTACACAAAAAAGAGCTGAATTATTCAGTCATAATTAATATTTTTTTCTATACCTGACAATTTTTTTCATAAGTAGCTCGTGATGATCGTTTTTTTTATATTCATGTTGAAGATTAATCACACTAATATTAAATTTGGCCTTACTGAGGAATAAAAATTTGCGTCATTCCTGGCGAGGAAATGAACGAAACTGAACTTGTGAGCAATTGAAAATTCTTTTATTTATTTGTCAATGCAATAATGTCGAGGAAAATGGTCCGGTCGAACGTGCCACAAGAATCCGGACGTATTAGAGCAGATTAAAAAAGTTCGCTAAGTTTCATCCATCCACCGCCCATATTTACTGACCCTCGTCACTTTCTTCTCTACCATCGTAGATAAATCGACGTTTAATAAATCAAATATCTGCCACTTTGGGCCACGTCGAGGAAAATTGTACGAGTCTGGGCGAACAGAAGAAGGGGAGTGGGTGAGACGATGCCGGAGAAGCGCTGGCCAGTAATTGCTTTCACGTAATTACCTCCCGATCAGGAAATTGCCCTATGGTCCAGGGAAATATTATTACGTGCCCTTTATATTCTCACTTCGTTAATATACATTTTTCTCGCCTAAAATCTACTTTCATTGAAAATCTAAGTGAATTACGAAGGGCGTGAATCCTAATTTTATTTCGGACGGCCCAGACATAAATGAAAGAATGTCTTTTCCGGAATCTAGGAATCCAAAAAACACCGATTTCCACAAAAAGCCGAAAGTTCGTTTTTTTGGATCACCATAATTTTTTTCTCTTTACATACTTCGTATGTGATCGGAGGATGAAAATTGCAAGAAATTCGAGGTTTACGACGCTCCACTGTTAAAAATACACGTAAATTTAATATACTGAAACGTATGAAATTAACGAATCGGGTACATGAATTCAATATTGAAATGAAATTTATTTTAAATGTTTAAAGACAACATTTTACAGTACGTCGATGTGACGTAGAATGTTACACGTAAAATGAGGAAGTAAATGCAGTATAATCAACATAAAAGTATAAGTAAAGCGAAGGAGGCAGCGTAGCTAAAAGCAAAATAAGTAAGCCGAAAGAGGCAGTATAATCATAAGAAAAGTCAGGAAGACGGAAGAGGCGGTATAGTAAAGACGAAAGAGGGTTTGGTCCAGGACCTCAGACTCGGGTACGACAAACGACGGAAGCTGAGAAGACGAGTGAAATGAAATGAGGAAGGGCGAGGGCGACGCGTCGTCGACGTAATTTTATATAAGTTAATAGCGCACATTCCTTGAGTTAACGTTCCGAGGCCGACGCCCCGTCTTATTCGCGTGCTCGAGATGGCGCCCCAAGGTTTCGATATCCGTCTTTGCCTATTAAAACCGCTCATCACGCTGAGCCCCGGAAAAAGCGGACGTTAATGATTGGTGATTGAAGGTGCGGCTAGAATATTGCCTTGTTGCTGCGTTAATGACCCAAATATAGTTGATCAAACAGTCGTTAATTCCTCGCCGTGCGATGGTTTGTGATTTGTAATCGAAACGTGTGACGTCATTTGATTTATCGAGGCTGATAAATCATTTTACTTTAACTCAGAATAAAAATTCCTGTTGTTTATACTCGACTAAAACAATTTCGTCACATGGGAACTATTTTTGCGTTCGCTGAAATAATAGTTATATTACACACCTAGGGCAGTAAAGTAAGAAATGTCTCAGATCACATGTAATTGACAAACACAGACAAGCTCTTCAAAGGTGAAAATGATCATTTTAGTCACTATGATTTTCGCTTCAAGGGCGTCAACAAAAAGTTGTCTTCCGTGAATGGATCAATGGATTATCTCCCTTAAACTAGGAATTATGCACGTGTGTAATCGGAAGATGATTAGGAAGGCAAATGACTAACTACCATTAAGAGCGGTGACGTAAAAGCTTATTTAGACGCTGCGGCTGATGTACGATGGGGATGAACTATTGCAGGGTGAATGAAGATACTGGGAGCCGGTAACGGAAATGGAGGAAGGACGATGTGCGCTGGTTTGTCTGCCGTCACCACCTCGCACTCGTTCTCTCTCTCTCTCTCTCTCTTTCTCTCACGCAGAGTCAATGTTTGACTTCCGGCATTAATACTGAATCGTTTAACGCTGGATTAAACCCAATAGCGGTACACATATAGACGAGTCTTTGCTGGTACTCCGCTTCTAATCCTAGGCGTATATTCCGCGCCCAGTTATGCTTGAATAAACCTACGAAATTTGCGGTCTCGTACCTCGAATTTACGAACGAACACGCAAGCTTGAAACTCAACGAGGAAGCGCACAGGGTCAGACACAGGAGCGAGAGAGTTAACTTGGTCTACATATAAACATAATATTCGTTAGCCGGAAGAGCAGACCGCGTAGTAACCGCGTAACACGCGAATGTAGATTAATTGTCCGCACACAGGAAATAAATCAGACTACCGACATTTGTATTCATTGTGAATTTGCCTTAATGATTTTCCATTGTTAACTCGGTTATAAATTTCCACGTTTTCAAAAACGCTCGTGAGTGAGACATATTCAAAATATGCGCCACGTGTGCGGCAATTCAAAGTATATTCCTTATGGGTGATAATAAATGTGCTTGACTCACGAACGTCGCATCAAATTTCAATTTTTAACTGGTTTGTAATTGTAGCATTCAAATTTAATGAGCTAATCAAATATTCGCTAGATTTTTTCATGCCAATATAGTTGTTTGTACTTATGATTTACTTCAAAATAAATTGAGACGTAAAATGATAAATAATATTTTAGAAACAACATTTTCAAGTGTGCTATTATAATCAACCACATGATTTTGGTGCACCTTTTCACGACGAATTTCGCATCCGTGCCAAAAAGCTCGGCTCAATTCGATGTACTAACATTACAATCGAGTAACACATTATGAACAAACAAGAGCCACGTTACCTAATATGATCACGTAATATTCAATTAATATGTTCATTATTAATATACCCAAAATTGCCACGAAAAATATCGATCGATTTTGAAAACATGACCGAACCTATAGACTATAGCTATTAACCCTAATACGACATTAACCTAGCTGCGTGTCTTCGTCCCTGCGTGTGCGTAATTATGCGGAGTCTGTGTAAACGATTCTATAATTTCATGTGTCTACATGATCGTGTGAGTGAGACGCACCAGGTACTTGGAGCTATGAGGTATCTACATGGCCCATGTGCGCGCAGGTGGGTTGCTCGATACATTTCTCCTGCTCACACTCGATTTACCGACAGTGTAGCAATGCGTTTGTACACCCGTTCGAGCTAGTTAGGCATACGATGGTAGTACCAACGTCGTAATCGCATATGAACGCGTACACAAGAGGGCAGCTTGTACACCGAGCGTGATTCCGCTCGGTGTGCTGCTCGGTGCCAATGGTACCTAACGTTTAAGCTAATTTTATTAATTAATTGCGGCCCCTGCTCCGCGGCACCAACCGCACATTTGCTTGTACTCTCCCATCCCTATTATGCTAAAGCCCCCATGTGCCTCTACCGTACCCGCAATACATCGGCTTTGTGTATTCAGGTGACTCCAGATTTCTCTTAAAATCTCCTGTACAACCATTTACCCGCGTTCCTCTTTGAACGCAGCGCGGATCCAGAGTATGAGCTATATGCAACCCCTAACATTCCGAGTTGTAATGCTGTTGAAATATTTTGTTCCATCCTCCCGCTACTTCCGCGAATATTTTACGGGCTTTTACTCGACCTCCGCCACGCTCTTTACCGTACGCGGTGGGAAGTTAATGAAAAATCGGTGTTTGCTTTTTTTTTTGTTCAAACAAACTGATCTTTGTTGTACTGCAATCTATTGGCGAATTCACAGGACGATCTGTTAAAGAGAGGATAATATTTTACAATCCTTTTTAAACGAGAATAAAGTAGGAAAACAAATTTCGAAAGATCGATCATTTTTTTTTGTACATACACATTGAGGTGAGTTCAAAGTTTATGAAGAGCTTTGCAAAATTCTTACAGGGTGAAAAGATGTTTTGAGCTTTGAAATTTGGTAAGAAAAAATATCGTTATCGAGGTTTCTAAAAAAAAAAAAATCGGTGATTGGGGTCTCGGATTTTGGATGTAAATAGGATGTAAATTTGTATATTCGATCTAATGCACCAATGTGATAGAAAGCTTGTACAGTTAAATATAATAAAATGAAATAAAAAATTCCATATGTCGTAAATTGAACGGTACGTGTCACGCGGGTGTATAAAAATTCGCGATATACCAATTTATGCATAAAAACATCCCGTTTCGGCACAATAAATTTCATGGAGTTTTATTTATGGTGAAGAGGTAGACAGATATGCAATGACAAAAATCGAGGCAGGTACGGAGGCAGACAATTTTTTATTTCCTCATCAAGGAAGCTTTGATTTCGTTTTCACCGTCCAATAATCCATTTGAAATGAAAATATTCATTCGCGAACAAAATGTCATAAAATTATATAACATCAACTGGAAAAACGTGCGAAACGCGTGTATGGTCTAGTTCATTGAAATTCTCGCACGCGTACATTTTATACATTGGAAAATAAATGAACGATCAAGCCACTCTATTTTACCACCATTTTTCGCTCGCTTAATTGAAATTTTGTTGACTTCGCAATATATTTTATTAAAAATATATTAGAACTCTCAACTCAATACATTTCTGCAGTACGACAGTTTTTATTTTTTAGATCCCCAAAGGTTTTTTTCCTCCAATTAATACCAATACTCGTTTTGAAACTTATTTTACGTTTATTCGATTAACAAAAAAATGTATTCCATACCAATCCGTAAAATGATGTGATTTGCAGTTCGATTTCCAAGATTTATCTTATCGTCGATATCTCCCAAATGTAGCGAAAATACATTCTCTAAAAAGGTCGCGAAAATCACGTCACAAACCTTTGAAAATAAACTTTCCCACACAAGTGAACAACGCAAATTAACAGCATGTAAAACTTAATGTAGAAAAATATCTTTCATTAAAGTCATTCGCCTGAGGCCATTTTTCACGTTGCAAAAGTGTCCAAATTTATGGTTAACCGTAGTTCCATGCATGCGTGCATACCGGTGCATTTGATGAACCGATTGTTGGATGTAATGAAAGTTGGGGAAGGGGCGCGACTTGGCGTGAGGGGTTTGCGTGTGCTGAACTGAATTCCCTCGGCCCAAGATAGCCGGTTACCGTAATGACTTCGATGACGAGGCTAACGATGGTAATGACGACGATTTCTCGACGATCAACGTTCCCTCGTAAACAGACTCACTGTGATCGTTTTACGATCTCCCTCGGCACTCGGTGCAAATGCTCGTAAACTTTCGTTCGTTAACCCTCATCCCTGCGTACTGCACTCGAGTTACAGTGGTACATGCACCAACCCTGAAGGCTCATTCATTGAATTCATTCACTTTTTTTTGCCCTGTACCCAAAACTCATTTATACCTCGATGATAACGAAATATCGATACCCACTGCGGCGTTCGGGCCATTCGATTTCGATTTGTCTTCCGCCAATAGGAAATGACCATGTGTATGTGTGAGTAGTGTGTCTATGCGCGTGAATCAACGTTCCGTAATTCACGGACGAAAGAGTTAATTACGAGACGAGAGATCGGACAGAGGATCGAGTACAACGAACGCAGAGATGGTAGAGCATTTGAAACCAGTGTTCGTGAACACTAACGCTGCTCGTGACGAGTCTTTTACCCTCGGAAACCTTCTATTTTGTACTTCGAAATACCGCACTATTCCAGTTGCGGTAAATAGGTTTTGTTTTTGCAAGTTCTAAAGCGAGTAGAATTGGGCTAATAGCCTTTTGTCGGTAATGGACTGCTCTTAACGTGCAGACGTACCGTAGTCATTTTAAAGGAGTGCTCTTAAAGGCCCATATACTCCCGAAGAAAAGATTTATTTGATATTAATAAAGATTACTTGAAATAAAGTGATTTTTAAAAAAATGTCCAGAAGTCTGTTAGTGTTTTATTTGAAATGAGCATATATTTTTATGTAAACGCCTATTTTTTTGCCGATTTAAATCATTTAGTTCCAATAAGCAACGTTCATAGCTAAAATCGAATTAATTGTTTTTGCTCTCAGATAAAAATGGAGAAGGTAGATAAATTTATTAGAAACCATAGAAGTGATAATGCCTCATTTCGAGCTACATTACCGCTAATGTGACCTTTTCAGACCTCGCCCTTTTTTCAATGACTTTTATTAGCAATTTTTTCTTCTCAAACTAAAAAAGAAAGCATTAAGTGCAATAAATAGAAACGTGCGACGAATATTAATCCCAAAGTTCGCGACAAAAATATATTTGCTTCGTTCCCAGTAATTAATTGTCAGACCAAAAAAATGTCTATGAAAATCCCAGGAGAGACACCAGATCTTTCAGTAGCTGGACCATTTTGTGGGACTTAATTTCGCCTCCTCAACACGTAACAAATCCGAAAGCCATGAGCAGCACCGAAGCGAAAACGGAACCCATCGGCTCAACGTTTGTACTGAAATCGGTCGATTGGTCCACGGCGGAAGATGAGTCTTCCGGTGCAGAGGATGGAGAGTGGGATGATGGGGGAAAACCGAAGCCGCGGCTAATCCCACGGGGATTAATTAAGCCCGAAGTAAGATTGCCACAAGCAACACGGATGTGCGAGGTGCTCGTATATATTTCTCTGGTAGATCCTCCGAAATCCATGAAATCGATCTTCGAGAGAGAAAGAGCGAAGAGAGTGGCGGTGGTCGCGGTGGACAATCACAACAGAGAACGGGCGAACAATATCGTGCCTCTCGCCTCGGTAACGTCGCTAGACTTGCTAAAACCACGACGAGGTAATTCCGCACCTCTCACGAATATATCCGCACACAGTTCACCCTCCGTTCGTGAGATTGCCGATAACGCGAACGAATAGTATTTTCCGCCAGTAAGCTCGGCCTTCGCACGCTCCTGCCGCGCTCTTCTGTGCTGCGCTAATAAAGATATCGCAGGGCGAAAGCCCGCCTCGACCGACCCACAAACACTTCCTGATTCAAATAATGGATGCCGCTGCTTTTTCCTGCTCGCTGGATTATATCGCCACAACGATTCTCAAATAAGCACTGACTCTCGTAACTCCCGTAAAAATTTGACAGTTTCTTTGACAGCCACGACTGAATTCGATGTGACATACATTTTTCATGAAATCATATAAAAATGAAAAAATGAGAATGGAGATAGTAAGAATGCTGAAACTAATGAGTTTTCGGAAAAACTACCCTAACAGAGGTAACCTTGGAAGTTTTATATAATGCGGAGAGACAGAGCGAGTTTAGCCATTTCCAAAGGTGGCAGAAAAAGCTATCAGCTATTTAGCTAAATTTCATTTCCTTGGCTGCCACTCAGAGATTGCGTGGATGCTGGTTTTGCCCAAGCACTGAGCGTTGATTGGAATACTTCTTCTTAGAAAGTCCTTGGCATTTGGATCCTCGTCACTATCAATGGCGAATGCTTAACGTCGTGTCTTTCAAACTGATTTATAATTTACGTATCTTGAGCATGGCTTCGGCTTTATCTGACATCCTACACATCCCATTCGCTGTGAGAACGTAATATTCGTTTTTCCCTTTTGCAGCTCCTGTTTCATTCGCTATTACCAGCGATGTTCCGTCTCCGTACCTGAGAATAATCGCAAATGTCTCAACTGATCCGATATTTCAGACCTGCTGGCCAAAGATCTTAGCAGTTGCCATTTGTTGGATTTTCAATGGATCCTCGTCACTATCAATGGCGAATGCTTGACGTCATGTGTCTTTCAAACTGATTTATAATTTACGTATCTTGAGCATGGCTTCGGCTTTATCTGACATCCTACACATCCCATTCGCTGTGAGAACGTAATATTCGTTTTTCCCTTCTGCAGCTCCTGTTTCATTCGCTATTACCAGCGATGTTCCGTCTCCGTACCTGAGAATAATCGCACATGTCTCAAATGATCGGATATTTCAGACCTGCTGGCCAAAGATCTTAGCAGTTGCCATTCGTTGGATTTTCAATGGATCCTCGTCTACGAATTTGACATTTCTCTATTAAATATGAACTCCTCAAGTAAAATCGTGACAATTTCCGAAAACAGAAGGATTGCAATTGCAATAATCAGATTTCTACTACTGGAGACGTTGCAAAAATCCATTCTCTGCGAAAACCGTGAAAATGATACAAAACTTCAAATCAAATTTGCCAGTTGTACGGTTATGAAAACCTTCACTTCACCACATTAAATGATGAAACACATATCTCCATGTAACGAAATAGTTCATCCTTTATTCCTAAAGCTTCCCTCTGAATAATATATATGTGGCTTACCATTTCTGCTCGAAAGGACAAGTCGTATATTTTTCAGATCAGCATCTCGTGCGTCGGGAGAACATCGGCTATAAAACCGTCAGAACAGTATATTTTTCAGACTACATGCGCAACGATAAGTACCTGGTTGAAATAAACATATGGCGACTGCAGTCACATGTGTTACTTCATCTTCTCGCGTCTGACGATAGCTCTGTCTATATTTACAAGCAGTGCACCTGTCAGCGTGTGTGCACTTGGGAGCAGTGCGAAAGATGCGGTTTTTCAACCCCCGTCGTGAACCTCCCTAACACCCGCTTGCCCTTCTCATCCATCTATATACTTTATACTCTATTCACTACTGTATATATATCTTTACTATGCAGCCAGTATGTACAATGTACATGACTACACATACGTGATTACATCTCGTACGTATAGTAGCACGACTACTATATGCTGCCCCGTTTTGCGGTAGTTTGCGTGATGAATTACCGGGCATTCATCCATTACAACGCACGGAAGCAACCCTCAGGCCGACTGCATTCTGGCGGTTATTAAGGGAAGCTGGTTATTCTCCAGCGGTGACGTCAAGTCCATGAGTGCGTGTCCTGGTGGTAGTAGCAATAGCTATAGTAGTAATAGTAGTAGTATTTGCAGCGGCGAGTCCGTTGCTGGCGGCTCTTCAGGGTCGATGGAAAATCGCGATGGTACCGAAGCGCGCAGTGATTCGCACCCGACGCCTCCACCTATTCTCCCTACTCATGCTCATACTGCCTCCACTACTGCGACTACTACTATTACTACTAAAGATATCACGATTACGCCAAAAAGCACCAGCACCAATAGCAACATCAGAGAGGTCTCAGTTTATACAACGACAAAACTTATTGGCAATTTTCCTGCGGTGCTTCGTTCATTTTCCACAGAAATTGGCAATCGCAACCTTGGCTTATGTTTCATTAAATTTTTACTGCTTTTTATTAAAACACCTTTTGCATGAATTTTGTTGTTGTTGTGAATTATGTTGATGACGTATCCATGACGGGTTTTGGGAAATGTGTTTCAGTCATCTCATTTTTGTTCATGGCATATATAAAACTTAACCGACTTGAATAAATTCTCATTCGTCGGTAATTGTATTTCATGTATTTCAAGAAAATTACAATACTTTTTGGGTTTTCCATCTTTAATTATGTGAAATATGGGATATTATAATTTTTTATCAAATAATCGAATTGTCGATCACGATTACACATGATTCATCATAAGGATGTTGAATAATTACTGTAACTATGTAAAAAAAAAAAAATCCAGGATTATACATTCAAAGTCACATTACACTTGTCATGAATAATTGAATGTAGCTCGATGTCCGGCACTAAATAGGCCTTGATTAGTTGGTTATCTACGCTGATAACATCCCCACAGACAATCCTATCACTTGTCGCGACTGACCATTTTTCACCATGCACGGAAATTGAAAAAAACCTTTTAAAATTATATCATCACGTGGCGTACATCGGTGAAGGGGAGAATAATGACGAGTTTGTGGGGTGCAGCAGAAGTGACGTTGGAACGCTTTGTTCGTGTTTGTCGATTGAACGACGTCTATTCGTCAAATTGTCCCCGAGGGTGTACGTGTAGTATTACAATGCGATGGATGTGCAGAAGTATTGAGATATATGAACGGCAAGTGTACGAGGACTTCGACACCCTTCGCGTATCGCGATGCCGAACGACCACCGTCGGGGTTACGGAAGAGATTGATACGTCGGCGTTAGCCGGTGCGTGTTGAAATGTGAACAAAACGCGGAGGAGAAAAGAAACGGTGGTGGGATTGATATTGAAAAGGCGCCACCGGAAATGGAGGGAACGCGACATTGGAATCGATACGCGGCTCTGTCGACTCCGACAGTATATATACCGAAGACTGCGGACGTCGCGAAAAGACGGGAGTGAGAGAAAAAGGAGAAGATTGAAAGTGCGTCCGTTTACGCTTGGGCAAGAATTGAAATCGCCCGCCGGGAGAGAGCGAAGTGAGAGGGAAAAAGATGCCGAGAGTGAAAAAGCGCCAAGAGAAATGTTTGAAAAAAAAAAGAGACCGAATAAAATAAAAGGAATGAAAAAAATTGAAAATGGTCAGAGTATAAGCGAGAGAGAAAAAGAAGGAAAATTGGTGTAGCGAGCTGACATGAGAAAGCGAGCAACGTTGGAGTGAGAAAGCGTCGAGGTAAAGTGACGACCGCCTCTCATCGTTCCACGAGAAGCTTCGCACTTGCGGAACTAGGATAGAAATACGCTGCGACTGGACCTGCGGAATAGGGAAGAAAACTGAAGGCTCCAATGGCGTGAAACGCGAACGAAGCGGAAGTTGGGACGCGATTGCGCATAAATCATCGTACTCGATAGGTTCCCGCACCGTGCAACTCTCTTTCTTTCTCTTTCACTCATCCCATTCTCTGGGATGAATGAAAGCTTCTATTTGCCTTCCGGGATCCAGATTATACTCTTGAGTCTCTAGGCAATTATTAAAATTGTCATAATCCGAGTTTCATACTGAACGCGAGGGACTCTATGAATCCGATGTTTAATCTCGGATGCAATGAACTCTGAGTATCACTGTCATATTCGTGAATAGTATTAATGAAAACCAAATCAATAACACTCAAAATACGCGTAAATGTTGATGACGTCGGTGCCATGAATGAGTTGGAATGCTGGATATGGGAAAATGTATCACGGAAAATTATGGTAATCGTTACGTTTTCAATGTATTGGTGCACCCGAGCCCTCTAAAACTAATTGTAGCCCATAAATTTGGAGCCACAACAATTTCGGATAGTTACCTTAACTATTTGCTATTAGGTGGCGCTAGATTGTAAGGACGACAAATCAAATGGTCACGGCCAGCGTTAGAATTGTTGGTGCTACATCGAATTTGCGCTCCTGTCTACTCCCTTTGGTGCATTAACCAACCAATCGATCAAACGAGGTTGCGATTACGGCAACTGATAGGTAATCTACCAATGAAATAGGGTTCGCGCTGCCAATTCGTTTTTCTCCTCACAAATACACTCATAGATAACGTCGTAAGCTTTTTACATGTAAGCCAATCTCCACCAATTCGGCCACTTTTTCCCCTCCGATCTCTTTCACAATTGGCTAAATAGTGGTTGATTAACTTTTTTTACATACTGAATTGTTACGATAACTATAAATCATTTGCATGCATTATAAATCTTAAGTTAGGTTTTTGGTGGGTGTAAATCGAGTTGTAACTAAGATGGCATAACCGATCGATTACCTAAACTTAATTGTGCGTTTTACATACGAAGAACAAAGGTTAGTTGGGTTAACGCCCATTTTATGAGTTGCTAAAACGATTGAGTTAACAATTTTGTAAGTTGGGATAACGAATAAGAAGTTGTTTAGTAATGATTGTAGACTAACCAAAAGTGAATCCGTGCAATTGCTTTTTGAGTGTGCCCAACTTATCTTGTCTCTGCGCACCTGGTTATTGAGATTTTTCATTGTAAGTTTGAAGCCAACGAAAACTTATTTTCAAGTTCTCGGTGGATGCAGAATTTTGTAATATAGGGAGAATATTTAAGGTTAAAAAGTATGAAGATTTTACGTGTGCTATATGAAGATTCGGTAGCGACCAGATAACGTATAATGAACAGTGGCACGTCTTTCGCAGACAATGTAACTTAGTGACGAGAAAACCCGGGATGAAGAAGAATAATAAAAACGTTCGAGGCGAAGGAGCGAAGAGGGGAGGGAGGAAAGGGGCACCCGAGAAAATACCGAGCACACTGCTAGTAAAATAGCAGTGCGCTCGGTAGGAGCAGATAGAGGGACGGGTCTCTCTTGCTATAGGAATTGAAATGAGGGGAAAAAACCGCGAAAATCTGTTGTCACCGAGAGATAGCGGCGTTGGTGCACATGGACGAACCACCTAGTTTTCTCGTTTAACCGAAAACCTCTGCCGTCGGAATGAAATCGCCTCGGAGTCTCCTGACCCACGGAGCAATTTATCACTGCGAAAACATTGCCGGGTGGTCGCAGAGCTTCTGCAGCGATTCAGTGACCACCCAGCACTGAATTGCTTCTCCACGGAAACTAAATTGCTCACGGGAAATTCGTACATGAGAAAAGAAGATGGAAAAAACTAAGGTACACTGAATACTGCGAATTCATCTTAGTACAAAATGAAACGTTTTTGGTGAACTGTATACCTTGACTTAAAAAAATGGAACATGGAAAAAAAATAATTCCATGATGAACAACTAGAATCTCATTCCACCCTGAAAAAATGATTGGTTTGGGGACTATAAAAGTTATTTCAAATTTTTTTTAATATAATTTTTTACATTATTTGAAATTTTAGAATTCCTGGAACATCCTATTAAGATTTCGAGGTCTAGAGTCAAATTTTTTTTCTAATTCGCTGAGACTCTAACTCAAAAACAAATTATATGATTAATTTAAAATTGTTACGGTTAAATGATGATATAGTTTGCAATAACGTTGGTTTTTCCACAAATGATGTACATTTAAAAAAAAAGGCATAAATGCAATCGCAACTTTCAGAGAACTCACAAAAACCACCCCTTTTCCAAATTTCATAAATTTGCTTAGTTGAGGTAAAAAAATCATTGAAATTAATCTCGTTTTTGTAACCTTGTTTGTGTTTGTCGTGACAAAGAAAGAGAATCTCGATGAGCAGCTCAAACGTAACATATTAAGTATTTTTTTAACCGCTCTAGTATATGATATGGTCGACAACTTGTGTTTTAATATATGATATATTACTAAAATCAAGCAAACCAAATTCGCCAGCGATAAATTGAAGAAAGTCTCACTTTGATCTTTGATGGCAGTGATGACAAGTCGAAATCCATTCGAGTCCGTTCCCCAGGCATCGGTGGTATATTTGAGGGTGACAAAATTCGTACGCGTGTAGATAGCGCCGACGCTGACTTGAGTATTTTTACAGGAGATATCAGCCTGTAAAAAGAGAAAATCAAGAAAATGAGATTACAAGGGTGTTAATAAACCAGCGTTACACAATTGCCGAGTACACAGTTTCGGTATTGTAAATTCAGTGTGTACTGACAGCGAGAGAAAAAGAAAGGTTTTAACATCACACAAATTGCTCTATCGTATTCTGTACTCGCGAAGGATACATCGCGGAGCTTGTGGAGAAGCTGCAAATAGCCGGTTGCCGGGGTAGTACGTAATTTGCTTCGAGAAGGGTGCAAATAACACTTGTTGCACCGAGCACCCAGTAGTAAAGGTAAACGGACGAAAGAGCTGACAGGCACGATAGCCTCCGGTCGTACCAGTTGGGAAGTAATAAAATAAAATCAAGGAGAAACAGCGAGGAGGAACCAAAAACAAAGAGAACAAATTTTAAGCCCCCACACGGTAACAGTAGTGATTTCTGATTCTCGATGTGTCGCTGTTTGCTTATCTTCTTCGTCGACATGGGCATTTTTTTGCTTGTCTCGTACGTTGGAACAATGATTTATTCATAGAAAAAATGTGAAAAGTACGTTTCGTGTTGTCATAATAATTGGGATACTGTTATTTACGTATGGAAATCTTCGTATATGCCATTCCCACGTTAATACAATGCTTCCCAATTAGTGGTTACAAGCCTAGCAGTGCGAGAGGCTACACCAACAGCCTTGGATAATCCATATTTAATTAGCCCCGGGCTGCGGACGCCCTGCATGCCGAAAGCTGACCGATCTCTCGCAGGCAACAGCAGCAGCAGCGACGTGAACTAACATCACATCTCTATGTATGTAGGCTCACACTATCGTCGCTGCGACGATGAAGCATCCTACGTACGTCATACTGACGGCCCGTGGCTGACCACCACCCAATCTACTTGCAATGTAGCGCACCCGTGCTTGTATAGTAGAGTAATAGTAATTGGATCAGAGCTTGAGTAGTAGAAACGGTGTTTGGTCCGCCGGACTGTTCTGTGTCCGAGATATTCCCGACCTAAGGGATCGTAATAATGAATCAATGTCAAGGTAATTATCTACGTGATTAGATAAGGCAATATCGCTTCTCCCACACAAATGGGAATGAAAAACTTGGATTACTTCACTGTTCTTCATTTTAGTGTGAACGATATACAAATCATTATTTCAGACACCAGGTTTGTAAATTTCGTATTACTTGTCACTGTGAATTTACTATCTTTTTTAACACTATAGCAACAGAACAAGTATTTACTAAGCGTTTATACAATTTTATGGTAAGGTTAAGAAACTGCTGTATAATTTGAGAGGGAAGAGGAAGACGATGATGTAAAGGACTCCCGCAGTTCCTTTCGTACCAGCTGTGTCTTCATTCGCACTCTGATAATGGCCCGGAGCGCCTTTCTGTGCTCCTTGCCAGACCGATGCAAATAGCAGCTCACACAAAGTATCGTTAGGATACCAGTAATGGGAGTATCGTGGAGAAATTGCGATTATCATAATCCTGGACACAGCACAATCGAATAGCGATGGCACAGCAGGTTTGAGATTCGTTATCACGGTGTTATTTAACTATACTACCGTCTGTGTCGGACAATCGTCGTTTCAGCATCGTCATATTGCCTCAGGGCTCAGTAACTCAGGGAATATAATTTTCGTGCATCTTATGAACATTTTTTTAATCGTATTTCATAATTTCATCGATAATTAAGCCTTTCAAATTTGGGTTGCCAATTGAACTAATAAAAAGTGCCATGTCTAAGGTAATTTGGTACTTTTTTTGTTTAAGTGAATATGCTGCAATTTCTTTCATAGACGATATTGCGTATGTATTTAAAAACTGTATTGACATCTGAAGAAATATTTGAAAATGTTTCTGTTGCTAATTAGTTTCTGCGAAATTGGTGTACTTGGTGAAAAGCTTTTAACGAGAACCACCAAGAACTTGGTCAAGGAATTGGGCACGGAATATTCGGTTAGCCCAATCAAATTATCGGTTAATATAATCAAGTACTTATTTGTAAGACAATCAATAATTTGGTTGAGACTACCAAGTTTTCCTTGGCAGCATTAACGTCAGAGGAGCGCAAAGTTCGGTCTTAAGAACGAAACTTTTTTATCTTTTATGGTATGTGACATACCGTGGTATCCAGAGGAGCATACCTATTTTCTCAAGCATGGTGGAGTTTTGTACATAAAAGCAAATTAGGTATGCCACAACATTAACCTAATTAACTCATGTCTGAAAACGTTCAGAACCATAAAAAAAAAGTAAATGGTTTTTGATAATGGTTGAAAGGTATTGAGTCACCAAAAAATTTCATTTCATTTTTTTATTTCATTTGTGAACTATATTTTTGCAAAATTTGTTGGAATAATTTTTACGGCGAATTTTTCGTCGTGCGATAACTTCCTGTCACTAAATTTCTTCATAACCACTGCAAAATATCTTCAAAAACAAATTCCTATGCATACACCAGATAGAGTTCCAATCACTGCCACGAGAATTGAAGCCAAAGGAGAATTGCCAAGATAAATTTTTCCAACGATGAAACACGAACTTTGCTAATGAACCAGTTTTACTTTTTGTATTTGCCGCGCGGTATTTTTCCAACGTAAAATTGTGTAATTGAAGCCACATCACATTTTCTGGGTTTTCAGATGACTCAGATCCTCTGAATCACAAAGACAGCATACACGATGTAAAAATTGACAAAGTCTGCAAATTTTTCATTTCCTAAATGTGATCGTGTATCAGCAAAACAGTTTAAATCTTCAACATGATTGAAATCGTTGGTACTTTGATGACACCATTTAATCTCGTAAACAAAATCTTGGGCCTAAAAGGACCGAATGAAATTCTATATGGCAAAAACTAATGAAAAGCTCGTTCGAACGTGCAAGCCTTTTGAATCGAGAGTGGCATAGTCTGCGTTTATTCCGTAGGCTGTATACGTACTCCGTTGTGGAAAGGAACTCAAATAAGAGGCATTGTGGAGTTTGGAGTCCGAGGGAGCACATATCCAGTGAAGAAATGGATAAAGGGTCGCAGCAGAGAGCTCAAAGAAGGTAACAGAGATCGCGACGCACGCCATACCGGAAACCAGCGACGCCCTTGTGGTAAGGGAAGGAACCACGAAGACAGGAAGATGAGCCAGAACTTATAAGAGACAGAGAGAGAGAGAGAGAGCGCGAGAGAGACGGAATAAGAGGGGAGATGAAAGAAAGGAGGTAAAAAAAGAAGCTCGTGAAGACGCCGAGATGGCACGAGATTAGATCCATCTTTCCGAGCGAGCGAGTGGGCGAGTGCGGGTTCATGCGGCACACAGTCTGAATGGAACAGCAGCAAGTCTAATCTACATTTACATAGACGTCGTCGCGCGGCGCGTTCTTCTTCGGGAATAGAATATTTCTCGGGGTGTGCGAGCGCGTAAAGGGCGACGGCTTTCTACTTTCCATTTTCTATCTTTTTACTTCACCTCACCAACCTCCTTTCCCCCTTTGCCCTCTTCACCGTCTGCGAGGCTTTTCTTCTCTGTGCCTTTTTCTCTCGCGGACGATTCCACGATATGGACGACGTTATTCAGCATTGTGCTTTAAGACCGGATCAGCAAAGCCGGCGGGACACGCTTGGGAAGCTTTCGTTATTGGGACGACGCTAAGAGAGAAGCTAATATAAACACAAAAGGTGCGTTTTCGCGCACACGAGCTTCCACATCGATTCTCCCTCCTTTTGTTCGGGGATCTGAAGAAATTGCGAAGAAGATTGGAAGTATATTGAGTAGACGTCAACAAGCTTGACACGTTCTGATACTTCTTTTCTATGTAGTTCAGGGCGACACCAAATCGGGCTTTTGAACGGGTGATAAAAATTTACGTGCCCATATGTGGATATTGCCTAATCATCTTTGTGAAGTTTGGAAAAGATGAGCGGTCTTTGAGCCATGGTATTGCAACTCGAACTGGGCAAGATTGACATCTTGCATGTGAAAGCTGGAGACTCCAGGATGGAATTTAGGATTGACTCTGGGCAATCCACGATGGAGTCCAAGATGGACATTGGGATCAGTGGAAATCCTATTCTCCATCCTGGAGTATCCAGAATTTATCCGGGACTTTGCAAAATCCATCTTGAACTCTTCATTTTTACGCGGGATTTAAATTCAAAGTAGGTAAAAATGATGTGTTTCAATATCCACTCTCGAAGCAAAAATAAGAATTCAATCGAACTGTCAACCGCATGTCTCCATGGAATTCTATTTGTTGGATGGTACACGCTTTACCGTTTCCCATATTCCAGGTGAAAAATGAGGAGTAAAGTTGTTCGATCAACTTTCAATGCCAAAACAACAATACACGGACATGAGACATTCGTTAAAATGGGTATGTTATCTATAGATTTATCAACCATGTCCCGAACAAATTGAAAATCATTTAGACGTGTCTATGGTGAAACTACTATCTTCACTTTTCCAGTAGCATTTGAAAAGAATTCAACTTTTCTGGGATTACCAATACTTATGTTGTTATCACCGCATCCTATCAATCAATTCTTTGCCTCGCAATATTTTGTATACTACACATAATGGGTACTGGTATCCCTTCGATATTCAATAAATTTTCAATATACCACGTTCTCGCTGACGAGCCCATCAATTAAATATTATCAAACAAAGGACGTGATTGTAACATCGGTGAAGGCGCCTTCGATAACGTATCGAGTTTTTGCAGTATTGAGAAAAACGAATTATTACAGAAAATGAATTATAGCGCCCGAACTGACACGAGTTTTGTGTGTAACTCGACTCGCCAGTGTATCACGAAAGAATAATAATGGAAGGGCGAGAAAGCGAGGGAAAAATAGAGCGGCCGACTGAGAAAACAGGAGCATCGAGTGGAAGGGAGAAAACGAGAGGGACGAAACGAAACGGAGGGTGACAGCCCTTCCGCCTCGGTCACGATGAATCAGCCCTCGCCAACGGATCGATATACCACCCTACCTTTCCGTTTGCCAAGGGCCTGCTCGAGAACTCGCCGTTTCTCTCTTCCTCCGTTGTGTACACGAATGGGGCAAACGTCGCGTCGAAAATTCACCAGATAGCGGACCAAAGTTGGGAAAAAGCGCCGATACAAACTCACTCGTGGATCCACCGAGCGAATTTTCTTCGGGAATTCGAGGAATTTATTTATCTAACTATACCATTGGATGGATCTGTGAAGTAAAACAACCAGTCATGACGAATTCTTGTTACAAGGATCTTAGGAATTTGGCAAGTTGTCGAAATCGATGAGTTCAGGGTGAAAAAGCCACAACCCCAATGTTCCAAATTTTTGGGACGTGTGGGTTGTTGTTTTCCGCGATTTGAGGTTAGTAGGGTAGATTGGAAAAATTTTGTTTTAATAGTATCGCACGCATGATTACGCGATCGGAGCACACAATCTGGATGACTTACCACGACATTTGAATTAGGGGACAGCGGTTGATTGGACAAACTTTTAATGGAATATTGTGTGACAAGGGCTGAGATTTGAACATTCCAGTGACCGCGAAGTTTGCCGTTATCTACAGTAACACGAACTTTGTCCAAAATACTGAATACTGTGTCGACAACGGATAATTTTCAGGGATTTATTGAGATTCACGACTCTGACGCTTGAGAAAAATGATGAATTGAACCAAGGATTAGAAAATTGTTGTAATGCCTTTTAAGAGGACTCAGTCACCTTAAAAAATCAGTAGAGAAATAATTTTTTTACACATACAGTGTACCAGGAAAGTATGAAATCAAAATGAAATTTTTTGACTTATCGCAGCTTTTATTCAAAATCGAACGAATTTTGGAGTTCGTTGTCTTATTTTATCTGTGGAAGGGTGTATTCTCTTTTGAGTGCACCAATCCTTGGGGTGCATTGACAATATTAGATTAGAATTAGAATAATCACAATCCCTAAACGTGTATATATATTTTTTAATATTTAAAATACTTTCGCTATTTTTAAAATTTTAATGATTCATATTTATTTTTTTTATTTTTGTGGTTTCGTAAAGCAAATACACAAAACATATTCTTAACAGTGACGAGGTGATTAATTAACACAATAATCTCGGGGTTTATTATGAGCCTAAATGTGGGGACATCACGATTAATTAACGTAATTATATTATTCATCATCGTTCTCGACACTAGGTAATACGATGAACCTTCCCGCACAGATTACGCAACAAATAAACGATGAGTACGCTAACAGAACGCCAGGGAATTATGAAACCGAAATAAAGATGAAACGTTACCAAAACCGGAACTATTAAACCTTCTACGTTAAGCCAACCGCCGATTTTGAATTAAACTATTGACACGGGGTATGAAATATGTATGGAGTGTCGGTCACGAGAGTTGCACACTCTCACCGCATAAATTCTGCGCCATTCAATCGTAAATTCTCATCGTTCCGTTTGGATAGACAAAAATCGCGGAAACGACACTCACAGAACCGCCACTGACATTCTTTTTGTGATATTTGGAGCGCGATGAATCAATATTCGTGGTTGATTTCGAGTCTACGGACATGATGTTTTATTTTTTTAGAAGCGCGCAATAAATAAATTAAAGAATCCACCATTTCGAAAGTTGCTTCGAAAAATCAACAAAACGTTTCTTCTTCATTACGCTCAAAAATGTTTGAAGCTGCAATTATCGGGCTGATCGTAATTCAATACTTTAAACGTTATGCTTATTTTGCAAATTAATTCTATAACGTGCTTTTATTGATACAATGTGAAATATTTCTCGAACTACCGCCCGAAGGAAAATTAAATGATTTTTGCCGTACAGCACTGTATACTTCAGTTGCATATAAAATTCGTTCTTATGCAATGAACTCGATAAAAAACGTATATAAATGTTCGGAATAAAAATAGCAGTTATGATCGACAGCCTTTTGGAGTCTCTTTTAAATTAAATTAATTACTACTAAGTGTTTGCAAACTTCGTACAAAGTAAAACAAATTTTATTAAATAATATTAAATAATAATTAAATTCGCACTGTACGAAACATATGGAATAAATGGAAAATCTTCAAGGTGTATCATCCGACAAGTGCATATTTTAATCTCGATTACATAGATTGAAAAAATAAAATAAGAAGCAGATAAGGCAATAAAATATTAAAAAATGGGAATATGAAGAGCCCATTTCTGTGCAACGACCACAGCCGAATAAATGACTTCGCACCCTACGAGCCGTTGAATAAAAATCTTCAAAGCCTATCCGATAAGTGAAAATCCGATAAGTGCACAGTTCAATCTCGACTACACGAATTGAAAAATAAAATTAAGAAGGAATATGCAAAGAAGCAGAATAATGGTGGCCATTTGTATGCAATGACCTCGGTCGGATGGTGAAGACAATTGGAAAGGGGGGATGAATGGCATTCAAAATTTGCTCAAAGTCGTAAAGAGATATGACAATGAAGTATTCCCACCCCGCGCATTTAGTTGGCGGTCACCGTCTTATCGCGACAGTGCGAAATACCGGAAGAAGACGGCGCGGCTGCGGGTGGAGAACGGGAAACGGAAAGTAGAAAAGGTGAACGTGAGCCGAGGCAAGAGTCGAGCTGAAAGAATAGCTCACAGGAGGAACTAAGAGAGTGAATGCGAGAGCTTTCCTCTCTGGAAAGCTATCTCGTACTTTCTCTTCCACGTCGTCGTTCACCAGCCGCAGGCTTTTGTGAGCTCGCACGCGCACTGAAAGGCTCTCGGAAGAAGCTCTCACGTTTATCATAATTGCATCTCGCGGTTTCAAGCCCCGCGCGCGTCTCTTTCCTCGGCGAACGATAGCGGCGACTGTGGAGAGCCCAAACTCGGCGAGGTGAACCCGCGCGTTTCGACCCGACAGCACAGCACCACCACCGCTATATACCACCACCGCACGATCAGCCACGCTGAACAGACGAGGCTCTAGCGCGTCGTGCACGAGCTCGGCAAATTAGTACCCGGCTGGTTTATGCATGGGAGAATGAATTATGGATCCGAGACTAGCGCCACACCATTCATTCGACGCGCTGCGCTTGACACTCGTCGCTGATCACCGCGCAGGACTTTCCTCAACTCGATGGTAGTATAATATCCTGAATTTATAACTTTTTTTTAAGCTAACGCGACAGTTAGCAGAAGTTTCGCCCACTACACGTGTCTTCTTTTTTATTTTTTATTTTTTATTTTTTTTTCGTGGCGTTTTGCACCATTTCCAAGCAGTCAGTCTATTACAAGCCCGGCCCGGATCAGTAGCCAGGCTCTAGTCGGGGCTTGGTTTGTGACTTGTGCAACGCTCCAAATTTTTTCATTATTGAAGATCCGATTTCAATAGTGAATTTTGATCGTTCGTCAGTCGTTTTTATAATAAACTGAAGCGTGGAGGAAAGTTTCCGGTGGTTGGAATGTGTCTGAGCGTTGGGCCCGTTACCGTAAAGATTAAAAATCTGAATTCGGAAAAATGCCCTGATCGATACCTATTTATTACCTTGACGGAGGATATATGAAACGGGTTTTCCATACATATCCAATATATCGTAAGTTGAGCATGCAAAGCTATTTCCGGCTGAGTACACTTCACTGGGTTCACGGGTTGACCCAGGAGCTTAAGATATACCGAAATACCGAAACTGAGGCAGATCGCGGAGATAACCGAGTAGTGGAGCCGATGTATTATATATGCCTCTAGACGGAAGGTAAAAAGTAGTTGTAAAAACTGATTTATCGACCCCGACAACCAACCGAAATAGTTACAATAGTGCAAACCGCTCACACCGAGAGAAAATTCTGGTATTACTAACTATAAAATATGAACTGTTCGTTTGTAGTAGTTCGTACGAGCAATTTTTTGAATAGTCGCCATAACTATTTGATAGCGACTATAAAAATCTTTGCATGGACTTAAAATGAGTAGTTGCCTTTTTACACGTGTCTGTGCTGTTACGATGTCTTGGAGTGTGCCGGGATTATTCTTAGTCTTCCGATTCCTCGTGCCCTGATTTTTTCTGAATCCCTCAAGCCCCGACGTGCGGATTATTCTAAGTTCTCCAAGCCCTCATGGTCGGATTTTGCTACGTCATTCTACGAGCTTCTTATTATGTGCGGATCGAGGACAATGCCCGAGCAAGGCCTGGACTGAGCCCTTTCCTTTTATTATTCTAAATCCCTCATGGAATGAATCGGAATCGAAATGGTGAAGGTAGCTGAGAAGAAAGAAGGGAAAAATCTGGAAAGGGTGGTGCTCCCTTCGAATGTCGTTCGTTCGATTTTTTCGTTTTTCGTTAATGGCAAACGTGAGGAGCATCGGAAAAACGGAACTAGAAAGAAAAGCGTGAAAAGGAAAGGAAGGGAAAACAGAAAAGCGAGGCACATCTAAAAAAACCGACACACAAATATTGTATCTACATGAGCAGGCTCAAAAAAAATTGAAATCAAATGCATAACAATGGCGGCCAGATATTTACATTATACGAAGAGATATGTATACATGTATGCATATAGACACTTGACTCATAACACTACAGTTTCGGTATCATTGGCATTTGCGGTTGTCTGTTCGTGACTTGGAATTCTGCGGCACCACTCACGAACAAGATATTAGTTTCGCAACTCTCGCTTCGAGGAGTCCGAATCTACGATATTCTCGAAACTTGTTTGGCTTGGGTACATGCGGTATTTCGGTATCGAAAACAAACAATGGACGCGTAAGAGAAGGACGGAAAAAACGTTGCGCGTATCCATAAGCAAAGGGGTAAAAAGTATCCGCACTATCTTTACGCAACAAGGGGTGGAGCGCCGTTTTGCTGAGAGGACGAGGGTGGAAGGAAGTAAGAAAGTTGGAGAAGGCTTCGAGGATACTCGGGGGCCCCGAGGGACGACGCTGGGTATATCGGATTTAGAAAGCTGTGGCGCTCTAGCGCCGCCATCCGTTGGTTCTCTCGACTCGAGAGTCTCGCAGATTGATGCAGCTGACTCCCTTCGTAAAGGCGTACCGACCCCCGGTTCACTGGCGTATACTTAGAAATTCTACCCCTCGTAGACTCGGTACAGAATAGAACTTACTTGAGAAGTGCGAAGACGATAATAAACAGAGCGACGCCCCCTTAACTATGACCACAGGAGTGTGTCCTTTTTGTCCAAAGTTCATCAGGACAGCATTTTAGAAGGGTTAGCAACATTTTCGTCGCCAAGAAATGAGGGGGAATCAAGAAACGAAATCCTTCATAATTCGAAACCTCGTTGGTCCAAGGTTTTGCTTATTTGCTTATGCAATTACGACAATTTATGAAAATTGTAAAGTTCGATAAAATGTGTAGCGATTTTTTGATCTTGGCTGAATTCCATGCCATTCCGTCCTCAGGAAGCTCAGCAACTAATGAAATTTTTTTGCAAACCTTCTTAAGGTGCCGCACGGATTTTTCGCACTTTCGTTAGAGTCTCCCATTTTAATGAGATATGGTGGGGCTGAAAAAGAGTTGCTGTGGGCAAAACTCTAACGGGACTTTAGGGCTGCAGTGAAAAGGGATTGGAGGCGAGGAAAAAAATGGTTTTAAATATTCAGAGGACAACCGAAGTGATGAGACACACGAAAAGAATGTTTTTAGCAAGATGAATAAAAGAAGTTGAATTAAAAAATGAATTTTAATTTAATCAAAGCCCGAGATAACTAAAAACTGTACTCCTGCACGTAAATACTTCTTGGAGACTTATGAAATATGCAAGAGGAAAATTTCATGCTGCGGTTTAATATATCGTGGACTAAGTTCCAGACCTATTCGATTATTTTCAAGTTGAGACCGAATGCGAAACACCGCGACTGCTGCTGCGGGTTCTTCCTATTCCCTATCCACTTCCTCGGTGCCTGTTACATAAATTCGGTCAACTTATAAGACGGTGCGACATTTGTGGAAACTACCCCAATACAAGCCTCGAATGCGGGAGGCAAGTGAGAACGAATAAGGAAACAGAAAGGGTGAACGTTTCGTTGCTTATATCCCGCAGCAGCGACAGCGGCCACAACAGACAGACTGTTACAGCAGGCAAGCCACAAACTTGAGAAATTCTGCAGTTACCGCTCAAGGCGCTCCAGCTTTCGCCTATCATCTTATCTTCATGTGCTTTTCTCTTTCTCCTCCTCTGTACCATTTTCTGAATGTCTTCCACTTTTTGAGGCAAAATGTTAGTACATTTTTATTTTCCAAGTCCTTAACAACAGACAATACACGAATTCGAACGAGAGAAAATCTTTTTACTTCTCAAGCCCTTAAGAACAGGCAGTACAAGAATTCGAGGCAGAGGAAACCTGATTTTGGATTCATAAAAAAAATACAGGTAGCCAAATAAATGATCTTAAGACTCGATTGCGGCCAACCCTTTGACAATGGACACTTCTCTGTAATCAGCAGGATCAGTATCGTGTTTCGTTGTCACGAAAATAAGAAAATATGCATTGTGACTCAATTCAGCATAGCAAGATTCTATCATAACTCAATTCAACACAGCAAGACTGTATCATGTCTCAACTCGAAGCCAAACCCAACTAGATCCGCCATAAAAGCGTCTATGTAGCCCAAAGCCACAGGAAAGTTTTGCTCGAGCCAGTTCTCGAGTTAGTGATGTGACAAGTTTCGCCGTGACGTGTTATTAATGATGTGCGAAATTTACCCTGTCGAGTTCATGATGTGTCAAATGTTCACACGTTGCTCGTGTGTGTCAGTCGAAATTTGAAGAAACTTGAGAATGAAAAAAAAATGACATGGAACTTAGGGTTCAGCGCGTTGTTAAATCCAACAACTTGTCTCACTATGAGCATCATCATCTCCGTGGAATTAGCAAAGAAACTGCATCAAAACGATGTCGCGCTTGAAGTAATCGAGTCTGGGCAGTAGATCCCGACTTGCCATGAAATTTTCCATACAAAATTCATCAACTCACCGTTTGGTTTGAAAATCTCTGGCGGCAAACTTTTTCGGCACACTTCACGAGCCAATGTTCCCGTTAAACCACGACGGATGAAATCCTAACGATTCATAACACGTGTAATACACTAACGATCTTGCGGTGGATAATTGTCTCGTGAAATAGTTCGCTTGTACAGTTTAACGAGTTTGCGCAGGAGCCATATTGCGTCAGGGGGTAAGTACAAAGCGGAACAGAGAACGAGCAGCGACGCGGTGGGTGCATCGGAGCCAGGCTTACCAGAGCAGACTTGACTTAAGTAATAAGGATCTAGGTAGCATCGGGTACATATCTATGTGTGTGTGAGTATATATATATATATATATATACGTTGAGTGCTAGGGGAGGTCCAAGAAACTATGGACCCAGAGCCGCGCAGTGAATCTACGTGTACCGGAGCCTTGATACACGATGTCGTTACAACTTCCGCGACGCGGCTTCTCCGCACACCCACAGCCTTTCGTGCGGTGACTGCGGGGGTGGAGGGCGGCTCGCGGAAAGGTTATATACCGGTGTGCACCAAGTATAACGCTCGTCTTCTCGCATTGTTGCGGAACGGTTCAACGGCGAGTAGTCCAGACGGTGCAAGCAGCCAAGTGCGCAAAGAGAAAAGGAAGAAGACGAAAAAAAAGCAACAATACAACACAAATAAAACTAGAGCGTGGAACTGCCATTGCCGCTCCTCCCGCTGACACTCGTTAATTACTCCCTTGTTTATTGCACCGTATAATTATCCCTGCCGTCACGTGCACCTTCGCCATTCTTCTCGAACTTTGCTTGCGTTTTTTTATTTCATTTTTTATTTTTTATCGAAAGCAAGATAGACACTTTCGGCGGTGCGAAAGATAAGGACAGTCGAATAAGTAATTATGAGAACAAATAGTGATTAATCATTAGGGAGAGAGGAAAATATTGTGATTGCGCAGGAAGATAATAGTAGAGTACGAGCTTTTGAAAGTCCTTCGACAAACGAGCTGATTCATTAGCGTACAAGGAAGATTGGGACATAGCGTGACATTACTCTCCGTAATTTTGTTTTTTATTTTTTAAATTTTGTCACAATAGGGATACCAATAAAACCCAATCGTCATTGGTTTCTCTGAAACTGTGGGCGTACGAAAAAAACTGTAATTGATCCTTTTTTAAATTTAACTAAAGAAATAATTCGCGGAAAGTGAATTTAATATGAATGAGCACATTGTCTAACGTTTTCGAAGAAAAGTTTGATTGAATCCACACAATAGTTAGTCGAAAAGATTGCATATGTTGTCGACTCATTAACCTTTTTATTTCATTCAACAAAACAAGGAATGAGGTATATAATTGGTTCAAATAGAGCTTTCACTTATTTTCAAATGAATGGTTCATTTAAAACTTCAATGAATCCAATTATATTTTCCTTTGGGTGCATTTTATATTGTTCCCTATTTTTCCTTTTGTAAAACAGGAAACAATCGATAAATCTCACGAGCGTTTCGTTCTGGTGGTCGGATGTCAGATCCAGCGGAGAATAATCGATGATTGGATTTCATGAGGAAATGTTATTCGATTTGGCGAAACGCGTGGTAATGGAACGTAAACCGGCTTCGATCTTGCATCCCACCGTCGAAAAACCAGCGAGAAAATATCCGAGTCACGCTTTTTCCACGAACCAGCAAATTGGAAACAATTTGTCCCGGTCCGCGGGAAAGCTGGAGTGTTAATTTTTTATGAATCGATATTATCCATCCACGGCTCTGACCACTGAGCGCCTTTTTGTTTTTTTCTTCTTTCTCTTTTCCGCTCTGGAGCTTTTTGCATGGCTATCAATTATTCGTAGGTACGGATCAGCGTCCGGCATTTTCGTTTACACGATTCGTGACATCAATGTCGTTATAGTATTCAAAACACAGCTTCGACTAAAAATGTGACGAAAATGTTAAATAATTCGTATGAATTGTACGTCGACGTTGTTGTTTGCAACGTTTTCCAATAGCAAAATTTATTTCCTGCAATTTGACGCTTGTCGAATTTGGTAGTGATGTATCGTTTAATAGTATTATTTAATTCATCGTCCATGAGGCTATTTGTATTTTAATTGGTAGGTACAACCTATTTAAATTAATAACAACAGTGAGTCAATAATTAGTTACGATGACCAATCGATAAATTGTCACTTCTCCACATAATATTGGGAAAGTACATTGAAAACACAACATTTTTCGTGCAGTATATTTTGGATACCACTCCTTCAAATATTTTCCCGTTATTCAATGACTCGTTTGAAACTGACAAAAGAATATTTATATAAAACCTTTCTGCACACGCTCGGTAATTATCATCTGATTTTGTTAACGGTATATATAAAACATATTTATTAAATATATACATATAAATTTATTAGAATAAGTTGCAAAGGGCAAGTGAATGGCCCGACGTCTCAATTGGCAGAGATTGTGGGCTAATGCTTTAAAGCACCCAGTTGACAAGATTAACCGGAGCGTGGAAATAAATGTGGAGAAGTTGTCAGTGCGAAAATAGGAGGTATTACGGAAAATTAAATACAAGAGTATTACTTGTACCTCGAGTAATCGTTTGGCCCCGAATTATTCAAATTAATCTCATTAATTCTGCAGTTTACAGCCACGTTGCATAATAGGAGAGTTCGCGGTTGGGGGAAGAAGTAAAAAAAAAAAAAAACGGAGATATAGCGAGGAAACAAATGCGAGCGAGTGGTGGGTTAAGAAACGACTGAGAGACGAACGATTCATAATTCTTCGTGAAATTAAAGTATCTTAACCAGGAGGTGAAAAGGCGGAGTGCCGGGTGGAAGAGGTTTTCGTCTCGGAAGCTCCTTCTACCGCTGTACTGTTTCAACAGGAGCAATAAAAACCACGCTCAACGGCCCATTACGCAGCCCATAAAAAAGATTAAAGTTAAACCGCCATTATGCAAAGTTGCGTTACTCTTTGGCTCGTTGCCTGTAGGCACGCCCAATGTATGCATGTGCATACGGTTATGTGTGTACGTAAAAAACGAGCTTCTTTCGCTCCTCCGAAGTTCGCAGACACGGGACAAAAACAGAGTATAGTAATACGTGTACATGACGTGTAGTGAGAACTAGGGCGTTTTGCATCGATTTTGCTTTCACGATTACCCCGGAATTTTACGAATGCCCGTGAGGAAATTAAATACTTAAAGGGATTTTCTGGCTGTCAGTTGCACAGTCCATCAATCATGGTATAATTAATCATCTTCCATAATCTCTTGTGAATGTCTTGTAAGAAAAATTGTGAAAGGCGAGCAGATTAATGAATTTTATTCCCGCGGGGGGGTAAGATCGATATACTACTTAGCAATGTGACGTCATGAAACTAATTCATGAAAGACGAGTTAACCTATTTTTCAGCCCATTACAGGGTATTTTTTTCTGGTAGGATTATTTAAATTGTCGATTGTACATTTTTTTCCTTAAACTCTTCCACAGAATGAATTATCAGATTAAATATCAAACGTGCAATTTCAAAATTCCTTTTTTACCATAAAAATAGAGATACCTTAGGTGGAGACTACAATTTTTTAAAATCATTTTTGGTTGAAACTTTCCGCGCAGTTTTAATCCGAGTGATGGAAAAAGGCGTTTTTTGCGAGCGGTTTTTTAATTTTTCTCGTTTTTCCTGCCAGTTTTCAATGTGACACGAGTTAACTAAAATTTGCATGGAGAACTTTTCGCAGTGTCAAACCCATTCATGTTGCATGCCCATAAAGGAAGCCTTTTTAACTGACTTGATCCAATTCGGCTGTGATCCAATGAGCCCCGGTCACCGGCTGATATGAATACCAAAAACTGCGAGCAAAATAGGAGTCTATGCTTGGTATAAAAAAGTGCACGTACATATTTATACAGGCACCTGAATGTTAGCCAGAACGGGGCTTGTAAATGTAATTGTATAAGTACGTTGTACGTACTCGTTCCACCTTTAGTCCCACCCATTTCGCGTCTACTCTTCAGGTTCATATACGTGATATGTATGTACGAGGTGAATACGTGCCTCAGTCTTTGTCGTAAATGTAATTACGTTTGTATGCGCACACAGTGTGCATACGTACTGGAATGATCCTCTTCCTGCAGGAATCTCAAACAGCGGTAGTAGCAGAAACCACGTTAAACTTAAGTAGCTATGTACTCTTAGCCTAGAAGCGACTAGATGTGCCCTCTCTAAATGTACTTTGTAAGGTCGCAAGAATACTCTGCGAGACCGGGATAAGAAAAAAAAAAAAGTTCATACGGTATCGCGCTTCTTGAAGGGAAGTACAATTTGCTGTGGAATTTAACCCAACATTGTCACATGCATTACGCATTAGATTGCTTCGGGAAAAATAGTTGGTGATATATAAGCTTATGGTAATTTAACCAACTGAAACTGACACGTACTTCGCGTCAAGGTAACCGCGTTCTTAGTCGTGTCTTTTCCGTTACGAAAAAAAAAAAACCACGTTAAACTGAAGTAGCTATGTACTCTTAGCCTAGAAGCGACTAGATGTGACCTCTCTAAATGTACTTTGGAAGATCGCAAGAATATTCTGCGAGACCGGGATAAGAAAAAAAAAGTTCATACGGTATCGCGCTTCTTGAAGGGAAGTACAATTTGCTGTGGAATTTAACCCAACATTGTCACATGCCGCATAATATTGCTTCGTGAAAAATAGTCAGTGATAAGTTTACGGTAATTTAACCAACTGAAAGTGACACGTACTTCGCGTCAAGATAACCTCGTTCTTAATCGTGTCTTTGGCGTTACGAAAAAAAAAAAAAAAAACATACACTTTAAACTTAAGTAGCTATGTAGCCTTAGCCTAGAAGCAACTAGATGTGCCCTCTCTAAATGTACTTTGTAAGGTCGCAAGAACATTCAGCGAGACCAGGATAAGAAAAAAAAAAGTTCATATAGTATCGCGCTTCTTGTAGGGAAGTACAATTTGCTGTGGAATTTAACCCAACATTGTCACATGCATTACGCATTACATTATTTCATGAAAAATAGTCGGTGATGTATAAGTTTATGGTAATTTAACTAACTGAAAGTGACACGTACTTCGCGTCAAGGTAACTTCGTTCTTAGCCGTGTCTTTGCCGTTACGAAAAGAGAATAGAGAAACCTACAAGGGTGAACGTGGGTAGGGGTGATATAAAAAACCCAAGCTGAGGGTGCAACGAGGAAAGGCTCGAAGAAACGAATCTTGATTAATGGTGCAAGTTTCCAGAGCCTGTCCCGGTCTTGCCTGCTCGGAATTTATAATGGTCGGACGTATTAAAATTCAACCTCACGAGCGAAGGAGCTCCGTGGCACTTTTTTTCCTTCGAATCTTTATTCACGTCTGTCGCGCTTTCTTTGCGCGAAAGCCGAGCACAGAAGAACCTCGCGACAGCGGGTGACGAACGAAAGTACGAGAAAATTATGTCTCCGCACCTTTGTCTGTTCTTGAGGGTTGAGGAAAATAAATTCCTTTTGAGGGATGATCATTTGTCCGGCTCTTCCAATGCAAACCAAATTGGGAAAACAATTCGTCCCTTCAATCACTCTTCGTACACTTCTATTAACTTTGCTCTATCAAAAAACGATATGTAAAGGGCGCAAAATATTTTTAGCATATTTTGTGCACGAACATTGATCGGACAATATTTTTGTCGCAACTCACACCGATAAAAAAAATTTCATTGATGCAAAAAAAAAGGATGGAATTTTTTTTTCATCGATTTTTCAGGAAATATTTATTTGGCTTCAATAAAATGGTGCGTTTGGATTTCAATGAGAATATTTTATTGCCTGCGAAGAATCGTTTACTAGATGAGCATAGTAGTAGCATAGCATAGAGTGGTCAAATAATTTTCTTAATTCAGAGAAACGATATATTTGGATTCAAGGTGACCAGGTGACACGTTCGATTTAACATAAAATTTCCAGAAAAATGAGCAGTGTGAAAAATACTGAAACGATAATAAATTCGGATAAAAATAATTTCTAACTGTAATTTCACTGGATGTAGAGATGAATATAGTCAAGCAAGGCAGTGGATACCAACTAATTTACGTATGAACTCATAACTGCGTGTCTACGGGAGTTCAGTAAAATTTGTAACTGCGAGTGAGGTCGTTACGGTTTCCACGGTACGCTTGAGAACTTATTAACCATTAATCCGTGATAGGCCCCCAGGCGTCGAGGAGTATATTCGATGGTTACGCCGGGAAAGTCTGTCCGAGTCCCTCGATATCCCAAGGCAAAGAGCGACGGAAATGGAGGAGTGCGGAGGAAGAAAACCATAGAAAGTAGACTCTGATTCGGTGGAAAGGAAAGGAGGAAGGTGGAATGCACGAACCAGAAAGATAATCGCTGTCTCGACGTTGGAAGAGGTAGCCAGCGATAACGGGCTATCCAATTCCGGGTCCTTTATGGCGCACTCGACATAAATCGGGTCTTTACGGAGGCGCCTAGGAAAAACGAACGAACGAACGGACAGATGGACAGTCAGTCACGAAGCCGAGTCCAAAGCTTAGCGTGGACAGACGAAGAGACAAGAAGAGCGATTGTGGTTTGTCAAGAAATAGTTCGCAGTTAAGAGAGCACAGCAAGGAAGAACGAAGCACCGAGTGTACTGTGGAAAGGAGCCAATTGAATCCAATTGGCTCGTTAACAAGGCGGAATGTAATTCTTCCGGCTGACGGCACATCAATTCACTCGGGTTCTACAATCCATTTTATAAGAGATTGGAGGGACAACAGAAATTGTAGAAAATCGCCGAGACGATGAATTTGTCTTCTCCCCAAACATTGGCTGCGTTATCGGGCTATTAGAATGTGATGATTACCAATAATTCATAATTATCATATCATTCTCATCGCAATTGCAATTTCGAGATTGTTATATGAAAACTATCGTTCTGCTTGAATGAAGGTTTTATCATGTCTTCAGGTGATGAAAGGAAAATTGGTTTTTTTATGTATAAGTAAACCGGAAGTCATGAATCGGTTTGAATAAACGAAAATTCCCGATCTGCAATCGAACAAATGATACGTTTATGCTGCTCGACTGAATGAGATGCTTTTTTATTGTACATTCTCAGGCCATGTTATGTATGACTGACATGTTATGGTTTATTCTCACCTTGTAATTGTCAACAGCATGTGCCCCATCATAGATGTAAAGATGATCGTTACAGTCGAGCTGCAGCCTGTCGAATCTGAGCATGAATCGTTGAAGTATGCTATGAGTCTGAAATGTGATGGCGCAATTGAGATTCCTCTCGTTCTGCGACGTCAGCACCGCCCCGTCTATCTTTCTGTATAGATCATTCATGAAGTGTTGCTTGCACACGACGTTCATCTTGTCTGAAACACACGAGCGAAATCATAAAAGATTAGTACAATTTATACCTCTAGCTTTTACAGTTATGAGGTATAATAAGAGCGGGTTTGTTGAGAGTTAATATAGCATCTTGATTCTGCGTCCCCTTATCACTTTGTTTACGGCTCTGCGCTTCAGCGTGTCACTATAATATATCCGAGCTAAGAAATGTGCAGAATTATCGACTGAACAACGCTATTTTGGTCCCCTTAATGAAAAAACTTGATCCCTCGATAAAACAAATAGGAAATTTGTGCTCAGTAGTTAGAATATATGTTACCATGAAGATCTACAAAGACATAAGACCAGAGATTTTCATGAATGCAATTTTCAGACACTTCAGGATATTTTGCATCAACTAGCATCAGAAGCGCTAGGAGAAAAACTTTCACGTAAAGAACGCTTTTTCGACGAGGAAGCGAAATTGTAGTGACAAATCAGTGCAATGACTGAATATGATGGTTCATATTGTTGGGCGGATTTCACATTCTCTGTATTTTTGTAACAAAACAATTTTCATGGCTGAAAAAGTACGTTCTATCCCAGCGATATAATAAATCCAACTTCATATATCTGAATATATTAGGTCGTTCTGGTGTACGCAGAGTTTTACAATGCACCATACTTCCGTCCATACTTCGTACGACCGGTTTAACACGCGATGCGGCGCGTAGTTCTACGTCCTCACTACACGCGTAAAGTAAAACGTACGATGTACACATGTGTATTGTACAGGGGAAAGGCAGAGCTTCAGCTTTTGCTCTGGTGAGTCAGTAAGCGCAGGTACATAAAGGAAATCTTATGTAGTTTAACCTCGCAAATAGTGCACGTAAGACAGGCTCGGCTGGAACGACCGAGGCGCTTGATTATATATGCGCCAACTAAGTTATTGGTTAGACCAACCGAGTGGGTTTATAGTCGGTGTAACCAATAACTTGGTTGGTCAAACAATAATTCGGTTCGTCAAACAATAATTTGGTTGGTCAAACAATAATTTGGTTGGTCAAAGAATAACTTGGTTGGTCAAACAATAATTTGGTTTTTCAAACAATAACTTGCTTGGTCAAATCAAAAACTTGGTTAGACGAACAATAATTTGATTGGTTAAACAACAACTTGGTTGGTGTAACCAATAATCTGTTTGATCTAATCAATAATGTAATTGGTCCAACCAATAACTCATTTGATCCAACTACGTCTTTTTTCCATCTAGTGATAAGATGATTATAGTAGTCTTACTAAAATATAAATATGATTATTCGTAATATTACTCGCATTGTACGTTCCCTGCTTCTTTCTAACACACAATTTTCATGACTTAAAAGGTACAACATTCTATCCCATCGACCTAACAAATCCAACTCCATATCCCTGAATATATTAGGTCGTTCAGGTGTACGCAGCGTTTTACAATGCACCGCACTTCCATCCATACTTCGCACGACCGGTTTAACACGCGACGCGGCGCGTAGTACTACGTCCTCACTACACCCTTAAAGTAGAATGTACAGTCTGCAAGTGTGTATGTACAGGGGAATGGCAGAGCTTCAGCTTTTTCTCTGGTGACTCAGTCGGTGCAGGTACATAAGGGGAACCTCATATGGTTCAACCTCCTGAGTGGTGGTGGTAGTAGTAGTAGGAAGACTACTATACGACCTGCTCTCGGAATACACATTCACCTCTGGGCTTCGACGTCGACCCACCTACTTCATTATACGCCCAATACCCCCTCAACATACGTACGTAGTGCGACCGCGTGTATACCGTTTGTCGGGCGAGACAGAAAAACGTGACCTCCCTTAAGTAATGCATTACTGGGAGCTCGGTCGGCATTCCGAACGACGATACGTTCGCCGAGCCAACTCGTGCTACGACTACAGCTTTTCTTCCTCTGGTATGTGTGCCTCTACCTATTGCTGTTGATGCTTCTGCGAAAGAGCTTTCGCGTTGGCTGCCCTACCGGATGAACACGCGTAGAATAGAAAATGTTAGGAACGTATTTGCTATTTCGACCGAGAGCTGGCTGCCATCATGGTTTTGTCATTTTTCATTAGTTTTGTCTTATCGTGCGTATGCCGATGTTGAAGAGGAAGTTGATACTTTTGCCTCAAAGTGTGTTGCCTACCGAGCGGAATCAAGAATTTTCATTTATAACTCGTCTGGTTGGATTATGGGATTCGAATTTTTTTTATTTTCTACTAACCCATTTTCTTGAAAAGATGCTTCTAACTTTGAAAAAAGAAACGTCTTGAATATGAGTCTCTCGAGCAAAATAGTGGTAACATATATTTTGAATTTAGCTGGTTTTCAAAATTCCGGAAGATTTTATGACCGGAACTGAAAAAAATAAGAGCTTGGAAATAAATGGCTTCAAACGTACCATCGGCAGTATGTGTCAACGATTTGAATTGGGATTTTTTTTCATCCATGTAAAAATTGGAAATTTACAAATTTTTTGAGAAAAAAATAGAACAGGCTACGCAAAATTGTGCACACCGTATAAATAATAATATTTTATAAGTAAGCGAAAATAGCTAGATTTCTTTGTTATGTATAAAAAAAAAGTTTTTCCAAGAAGTCAAGAACACATAATTTATTTGTACCCGAAGTTGAACGTATGAGATATCCATCGATGGATAGCACTGGTTATTAACTGGCGCACAACCTATAAATTGGAGTATCATTTATTCCCAACTCGGTATTTTGTAGCTCGTAATCATCGTCACAAGGGAGTATGGAGGAGATTTTACGCTTGAACGACCAGTTGACCAGCTGATTTATAGCCGTAGAATGCATTATTAAATGAGCAGTCGCTTTGATGCAGATGACACAGGATTCGGCAGCAAAAAATGTTTGTTTTGTGACAGTTATAATGTATAACTGTATTTTATTAATTACATAATTATGTAAAAGGATTGTAAATATTATTGCAATTTCAATGAAACCATTAATAACCGTGTACAAATTGTCGAGATTTTTTTTGACATGGAATAAAAAATTTGCATTCCTAAAATTTTAATATTTCGTATTCCTGATTTTTTACATATTTTTCATATAATTATACTAATGGATACAAAAAAAAATAACCGACACAAATATCTACTTTAATTTTCAGTCATAACCTGCCGCGATTTCCTTTCATGTGAAATAAAAGCTCCACTATTTTTTTTAAACTTTTTACTTTCTTCTCATTTGCTTTGTTTCGTTTAGCACATTTTTTTGAGGCGGTTTTAATGAATTTATCCCCGGACACGGTAAAAATGCATACACGTTAAAAAATAAGGTGTTCTTGTATTTCGGTCATCTCATATACGATGCATTTTATGAATTATCAATAATAGACAATTCCTTACATTTATATATAATAATATAATTGCATCAATATATGAAGAAATATACTATCACCGTAAGGAAAAGTTAAACGAATCTGTTTTATTCTGCGGACGCAAATTGTCAAGATTAGTTTTAATATGAAAGAAGAACTCAATTGCAGGTCCTCACGTTTCATTCCTTCTCTCTTATTTGCATATTTTCCTCTGCGTTTTTAACCATCTGGGGAATATCGTGAAACTCACCTCTTTACTGCGACGATGGACATTATTAAATCCATCGTTTCATAGCAGTGAAACAAATTTATGCTTCATGATTTAAAACATTTTTTCATTTTTCTGAATTTTATTAACGATACAAATTCGATACGATACACGATACAAATTCTTTATGCGCGTAACTTTCAATTACATATTTTTACAGCAATGTTCATGCATCATAAAGCACACAATTTCTTCAATTTCAAGCACCTCAAACATTTTTTAATTATCGTTATCCTCGTAATTGACACTCGTACGTGATTACTAACTCCGAACATTCCCAACAGTTTCGCATAATAATATCATCACATTAATTAACATTAGAAAGAATTAATCATGGTAAGTGGTTGTTTTACTTCTCCATAAATTGTTTTAAAAAATTCATTACTTTTTACCTTCCATAATTCGTGGCATTACTTTTATTCGCGTAGCATTGAGTTTCAAACATTTTGAGGTATATTGCGGAAACGGTTTATCATTATTTATGTTACATTTCATATTTTCCACCATGTCCTTCATTCACGTAGCATTGAGTTTCATATTTTCTACCGCTGCTTCGGAGGACCAATGCTGAAGAGGATCTCCCTCATTATTTTTTATCTCTCTTATATTCAGCTTATTCACGTAGCATTGAGTGTTATATTTTTCGGAATTTTGGTGAACCAGTGATAATGAAATTTCTTGAATTTTTGCGGAGCTCATCACTAAATCGGCATGGAGCACTTTGCAATTATCGTCATCGTCATCATTCGGGCGAGCACTATTACGCTTGGGTTGGCGAGGCGATCGACTATACCGACTATCATGCTGGCACCCCTCGACTCTCATCGTTCGCTAGATATTCTCTCCATCTCTATATCTCTGGCGAGAATACTACATAGTCGAGTGGACGAGACATTGGAGTTTAATGCCTGGGCCTCGGCCATTGCCAGTGAAGCCCCACGCCCCGCGCGTCGAATTATCCGATCGATTGGCAGCCGATTGATTTGTGCCTCGGCGAGATAATGGCTCAGCACGTTCAAGTGCGGACGCCGGCTTCACTCCGCCGCGCGCGTTGTGAAACCCAGTAGTAAAGCGTTTCCCTATAGCGTCCCTCCGGTCCCTCGGATCCTGGAGTTCTCTCCGGTAGCGCTTTCGCGATTAACCTCAGTCTGCTGCCTCCACGGATATAGTATATAGAGAAAATGCAAGAACCGAGAAAAGCTCAGCCTTCCTCCCTTTTTGCGCTTTCAACCATCCCTCGTTCGATAGACCGTGAAGGCATATAAAAAGAAAAACAAGCCGACAGGCCCATTTAAGGCTATTGGACGGTGGATATAACATCCATAGCGAAACAATCGATATTTTGAGGAATCTTTGCATTTTTTTTTTCTCCATTTCGTCGACATGAAATTGTTGAATGTTCATATAGGAAGGCTTATTGTAAACAGTAAACGATATGTCGATAGTCCGGGAATTTAAACAAAAAATCGAGAGGACTATTGAATTTTATTGGACGGAGAAGATAAAAAACATGAATATTTGTGAAAGTGTCGAAGTTTTATTTTTTATTCACTGAAAATACTGATTTAATTGTTACAACGATTTTTTTTTTTTTTTTTTTCAACGTCACGGGTGAGAAATAATTGAGCAAAATGTATTTGAAATTGTTTTTATCGGGAGTGACTGGGAGTTATGGATAATCACAGAAGAACGCTGAAATTATCGCCACTTCAACGAAATTTAAAAAAATGCGGGACATTTTTTATAAATCGTGAAATTGCATTGAAAATACGTAGTACATTTTGAAAATTATACATACTCTATTTGAAGCTTTGAAAATCATTTTCAAAGGTTTCATTTTTTCACTACATTAATCCAGAAAAGTGACATTTGATAAAAATGATTTGTTCTACCAAACTCAAAAGCGATCCACCGCAAAATAAATGAAAAGTGTTATCAGTAAATTATTATTCAATTACAAGTAGACCAAGTCATATGTATGACGGAAAGTAATCGCAACTCGTTGAAAAATGTACTTCTTGATCACTTCGAATGTCAGATTTCCGAGATTTTAATGACCTACTATTTTGTTATCAAGGGTTTTTGTCTTTTTCGTTCCAGATATTATCAGTTTTATGATGAATAGGGTATAACGAAAGTGTACATCGCCGTATCATGCTGGAATGAAAAGCGATTCACGGTACTTTGCAGTCTGTTGTGTGGGATCTCGTGACAATGGGAATAAGCACGGGCGAGCAGTGGAATCATGTCAAGGGTCTGAGAGAGCGATAGTTTTCCGGATGCGCGCCGACTGAAAGCTCGTCGGCCGTTCCCGGCGTATGTAGGTCAAACGTTTCACCGAGGTCGTGGACTCGGAGGGTGAAGAGTGTCGGTAGGGAGTCTCACCGAGCGGTAAACGCTCCAAGGAGATGAGGTTAGGATTGGGTCCGACGGGAGGGTGCAATTCCCGAGACGCCCGAATTATGCTAACCATTTTCGTAGATCGGCTATTCCCGCTTCGGAACTTCGTTAAATTAGTTTTTAAACTTGTTATATAAATTTATAAGGTAAACGTTCGAGATATCGTTCAATGGCTCTTATTACACGCTATCGAAACGACGTAATTGTGAGAAACGTTAACTTCTCTCTTCCGCTCGAAGCAGATGTTTCAAAAAGTAACCCTATTTCCAACCCTTCTCATTGAGTTTCCAATGAACTGTAATATTGCATTAATTGATATAATAAAAATTGTAATCAAATGACTTTTGAGCATTTTGATACAAACTTTAAAACTTTCATTGCATTTTACATTACTTCAGATATCTTCTGTAGACAGCCAATACTTTTTCTACTTTTTTTTTAAATTTCTACTACTTGGATAAAATTGTAAAGGGAAGCTGTAAAAAAATGCTATCAATCTTAATTGATGATGAATTATTCATATTTACAGGTTTCCAGTAAATAAGGTAACGTTCCAGTAATGCTATCCAATGAAACAAATACAATCATCTGTAACTAACATGTAACTTACTTTTAAGTTATTATTACCCATCAATGCAATAAGTAATCGTTTAAATTCAGTTATGTGTTTTGCACAATGTTAACTGCATCGTGACAGCAAATTCTCCAAAAGTAACAAGTAACATTACATGTAATTTACAGCTTACACTACTGTTCAATGGCGTGTTTACTGGATTCATTCAACGTCAACCGGTTCGATAGCCTTCGAACAATCAATCTAATGATCGATTGATCGAATGGCCAATTGGTCCAATAAAGTTGATTTATTAAATCAAGCAAAGAGACGGATCGATAGTTCCAATATAGTGTAATTCATTTAATTGACGTGACACTCGGGTAAAAAGATATTTGAAAAATAGATGAAACGCGCACTTACTCAAATAAAATGGAGTTCTTATAGAAAATAACTACACTATAAGAAGGAATCTTTTTTCAAAAGTTTCCTGCGTGTCTTCAATCTCCGAGGTTCTATAGATTTTCATTTTTCATTCACCTAAATATCACTAAAGTCACGATTATAAATATTGCATATTATGAGATAATTTTTTTTTACATTTGAATGAATTAGCCAATTTTACAAACTGGCTTTGAATGAGTTATCCTTTTGGACAAATTGTTTATTGGTCTTCGCAAAAATTGTTCTATCGGGTGAATAACATTTTACTAAATCGTCTAGTCCAATTCATAATTCTGAATGCAATTTTCATTATAGAAACGGAGTAATTAAAGGAGTAAAATTACAGATGTCATATTCATAAAAATATATGATATTGTTGGCTGAATCAGTGTTATTATGATTGTACGGCATTGTACTTCCGTGATATCCACTCGCGATAAGTTCATGATTCCATATTAAATCGAAATATCAATCCCATTGTTATCCTTATGCTCGTGCTATGATTGGCTTGCAGGGCATTCTGCTATGAACAAGTTTCGTGATAAGTTGATGATTCCGTATTAACTCCAAATATTGAAACACATTGTTGTCCTTTTGTTCGTGATATGATTGCTTGTTAGGCATGTGGCCAACGAACAACTTCGAATCAATGTCAAATTCAGCTCGACATCAGTTTATAACAGTAATACAATTGTATGGATCAACGCAACCGACCAGAATACAATGGGGAAAAAACCAGATTAATGTTACCGATTTATTGTCACCAATTTTTCGATGCTTATTTGCTTGGAATAACCAGTTGTTATGAATTTTTTTGTCTTCCATTGCGACATATTCAGTGTCGTTGAAGGTTTGGCAGGATATTTGAGTTTATCGAGCGTATAAAAAAATTGGCATAGCGGAACTCAACATTATTGCCAAGGGAAAAAAATCTACGGGTCAAGGTGCATTAAGGTACATTTGAGTTCTTGGATCAGATTAAATTCAGTTCATGCACATATAAAAATATTTTTGCATCTCTTCAAGAATATTAAAATAAAATGACCAGTTTTACGAAAAAAAAATTAATGCGATATTTTATGTTTAATGTATGCCTTGACTTTGCAATAATCTAAAGATCAAGAAGATCCAAAAATTGTTGCTTCTTCGGGGATAATCCCAAACAATATTTATATTCTAAACAAGTGGAGAGAAATCATCAGCTCTTTCGTATAAAAAAAAACAATAGCATAATTTAAAAAAATTTAAAGCCCCCTTGAAATTTTATTTCAGGTTTCTCATTAGAGCTACCTTTTCCCTAATGATGCTTCAGTATTTCGTAGTACCATTGACCGTTCCATAAGATATTTTTTGATCCTCAAAGGAAGTTTATTTCCACAAAAACGCCGGCTTTCAAACTGAGAAAAGTGGATTGCCGTATACTGATTATAATGTGAATTGAGACGAAGGCACTTGGCGTGGCTCATTGAGGATACTTTTGAATTCGTGAATACAGCTCAGAAATAGTGCTGACGAGATTGGGAGCACGTATTTCATCGTATTTTCGTGCCGGAAATGGATACCGAGGCTCCGATGGGCAACCCTGGGTCACTAGACCGAGCGGAGTGGCGTGCGGCTGGCTCTTCTGTCAGTATATACATTTGACTGGTAGAAAGACGAGCAATGAGCAAGCAAGCGGCAAGCGCGGCCACAATGTCGGTGTATAGAAGGAGAAGGGTGCGAGTGACGAGGAAAGCGAGGGTCGGTGGCGTTGGAGACGAGGATGAGAGCATGGGACGAAGGGAGCGAATCCCTCTCTTTCTCTCTCTCTCTCTCTTTCTTGGCCCGCGGCCGTACGTCGGCTGTGCACCCTCAACTACACTATCCACCCCCTGTGCCACCTCGAGCCCACGAGCCACCCCTCGCTCACTCGCTCTCTTGCCGATGTAAGCCCCCGGCGATCAATATTACTCTCTTCGACCGTGTATACTGCTCTTCGTGAAAGCACTAACGAGAGAAAGACGAAGGCAAAAGGGAAATACGAGAGATGGTGTCAAAGTTCATAATCTATTTTTACGCCCGACCATCCGACCATCGATTGCTATCAAACGAACGAACCACGAGAAAAATTATTTTCAAAAATGAATTGTGTTTATTTATCGTTCACCCCAATTTTTGAAAATTGTATGCCAATTATTTCTATACAACATGCTGGGTAAAAAAACGCCTGCGAAATATATTTTTTAAATAATGTGAGCATAAGCTATACATTTTTTTTAAATATTTGTTTGTTTGATAAAAAAAATTGTTGTAGGGACACTCACAATTTTCATTTTTTGCTGCTGAAGGTCCTGTAAGGGCCGTCACAGCGAGAGCCAGAAGGAGGGTCCAGCGAAGCACCGGAGGACCCCCCAAGCACCACCACCACATTATTATATTTAGATTAATTGACACAACCCGTCACGATTATCACCGACGTTCGCACGACGATTTTTAGTCGTTTTCGTCGTCACTACCCTCCGCCGAATCATCGTCTCGAGTCGCGGGGCGACTGTCACCACTCGATTAAATGACTCACGCCGCGAAATGACAAATTCACTCCAGCACACGAGGCCAATGATTATGCACGAGAATAATTAAAAAATCAGTCCGAGCAGCGCGGCGGCCGGCGTGCGACTGAGCACCGATTTTGCGCGCCTCGGCCTCGATCCGCTTCGTACGAACACCCGCTACTCCTGATACTACGTATACTATGTCCTGGTCGGTGGGGACCATGAGAAAGGGCAAGTCGTGCGCCTGCGCCTCACGAAATTAGGGTGGGTCGTACAACCCCTTGCACACCACTACGGCAACGACCGTCAAAGGCTCTCGAATCTACCTTGTTGAGTAAACTCAAAAGTTCGTCGTTCATCATTCATATTCAGCGCGCTGTCATCGTGCATCAAATTTTTTTTTTTTTTTTTTCGATATTCTCTACTCGCTCGTCGATTTTCGCTGATGACTCAATGACTCTACATTTCCTGTTATCCACACACGAAAGATATTTAATGACCGCAGGGTGCGGACAGTCCGAATTATCGGTACGCCATTTTACACCCTCGTTAATTCAAATATATGTCAGTATGAGTGATTTCGATCATTATTGACCAATTGTCGTACCTCGTCTCGTCGATTTCGCAGTAACTGATGATTTTCCATAAACCGGAAACGAGAGTCACTTGATTTTTTTTCCAGATTTTTTTGGGTTCGCCTGGAAGGTTTTCCAAGAGTATCGAGTGATTGCGATTTCTTGATTTTCTGTTTAAAATTATTTTGATACAGGATTAATGATCTCTATCAAAAAGATCAAGACGTATTCCTACGTAAAAAACATTTTAAGGTAACACAAACCAATTGGTAATTCATATGATAACTGAATTAATTGGTAGTGATAAAAAAAAATCGAGAAGTCATAAAGTTTCGTTCAACCGTACTATTCGCGCTGCTCTAGAAAATTATGTGTATCGATACGAACGATGCGAATCTGAAATGCAAAAAAAGTTTACTTCTCTATTTGCACGTCCAGAAGTTTATTCGTATATTTCAAGCCACGAAAATTGAGCAAACAAGACAGTGCTGATAAAAAGTACGGCAGTAGTTTTTTCAGCGAGTAAACTGAAGAGTTTTTCCCCATCAGTTTGATTCACCGCGGCGTTAATCAGAGCAAAAAGGAGACCATGCTTCGCGCGGTTTCACGTTCCAGCGAATATCAAGAACCGCTTATTTATCACACGATATTTCCGGCCATGTATGATACATATTATTGTTGTTTTTGTAAAGAGCAAAAAAAAAGTGCACTGGAAATAAGTTGAAGAGCTTCCTATTCCAGTCTTGGCAGGGGCACCTCGTGTATCACTAACTGCTAAAGTTTTACAGTGCCGAAGAAGCTTCTTTCCAATTTTTGTTGTTTGGGATTGAAAGTTTTCACGGACGACGGGGAGGAGAGGTTTGCAGATGTCATTTATCTGGCCGTGGGCGCTTCCGCTACTTGAACGCAGGTAGTTTGTATCAGCGGACCGTGAAGTTGGATGTTCTTTGGGCTAGTGCAACAGAGAAAAAGTTTACGTGATTCCGGAGCGTAGTAGGCAGAAGCGGGGGTGGCAATCGTAGTGGTAGTACATGTACAGAAAACTGGGATTCGCGCGGCCTTGTAATTGCGAATTTCACGAGTCTTTTTCTTCCATCTGGTTGCCTCACCTGCCCGCCGGCTCCTCATGATATCCTGCAGAACTCCACTAGCCCGTTTCCCTCGCTGTCGGGGAGCACCGCGAGCTCTTCTACTTTTTTCTTTCAGCTTCTCTTGCCCTCACTTTGCCGTTCCACCGAAACTATCGACGATCGAGAGGCTCCGCTTCCCAAAACTTCCGAAACATTCGAAACTTTCGGGTCCGAGTTTTGCCAACACCGCGGGGAAGAGCTTCGACGATTTCAGATCTTTCTTTCCGGTACTTTACGCTTTTTATGCCCCCTCGAATCGTGTGCGACGAAAATGTCATAAAGAGTAAAGAGCACAAACACTGCGGAAAAAAAAATCTATGTGAAAATCAATGCACGCGCATTGGAAATTTTTATTCATAAACTGCAGTACTGAAATATACAAGTGCGATGTCAAATTTATGTTTCGTACAGTCATTTTAATAATTTCCTTCAATTTTGCTAGTTTTTTGAATTTTCTTTAATTTCATTGCAAAAATACCTTAATTTTATACCCAAATTGTACTCTACATATACTTGACGAGGTTATGAATAGAAACTTGCAGTATTTTTTTGTAGTGAACTTTTTTTCGCTCATTACGATTGTCTTTGTTTTTTTTTGTCTGTCTTTTGTCAATTAACAATATAAAGTTACAAAAGCAAAAATTGAAGTATCGATTTTTTGGAAACCGTATTTTTCGGTGGCTTCGCCACAATACCGCGAAAACTTTTATAGAATTACGTTAAATGCCGAGAGGAACAGCAAAACACTGTAATACATTAAATACTGCCGGCATTGAAAAACAAACAAATTTGTTGGAATGCAATAACGGCAAGTACGAATTCGCCACATTTCTCATTTTTTGCATCGCATTTCGGTATTGCAGTACATTTGCATTTATATTTTATATAACTGATAGAGGGAACCCAGCGTAAAATAAATACTCATGGAAATTGCCGTAATCTTTATTCAATCTGTCGCAATCAGCAAAACGCGATTTTACATAACCTGGCAAAAATTTTCGTTGTATTCTACGTCCTCCATGGTTTCGTTTTTACTTTCCGTAATTTTCATTTTCAATACATTTAAAGTAATCTGAAATGTCGAAAAAATGTTAGAAAACATGTCCAATAGAACATTTGTATATGTGTGTTCGACGAAGAATCGTATTGTATTTTTTTTTCGAATCTGCGTTTTGACTGTTCAAAGTATAAACGAATTATCTTTTTCAATTCCCATCCAAGAATTTTTCAAAATTGTATGAGCACTGAAATTTAGTTGAGAATGCGAGTAACTGTTAATTTTAAAAAATTGACCTTTCTAAAATACAATTCGCCACTAATTTATTTCCGAAACCTGTCCAATGTCGTAAACAATTTTGTAATTTCTTCAACAAGAAAGAGTCGCCTCTTCCATTTAGCCCTTCAAAGGGCTAAATGGGTGGTGAAAAAAATGCATCTCCTTTGCATTGATTATTTTCTTATCATCCCTTGACTCTTTCCAATTTCCAATTCTTAATGCCTCGGTCCGAAAAGCAGTGACATATTTGCCGCGGCATTGGCATCGCGGAGCCACCGGCTCCGCTTCGTTTTTTCTCCGACATTTTCATTCAAGGTTTTTCACAAAAGATCAAAGGTACAACCCGCAGGGTTGCGCGAGAACCGTCTAGCTGGGTGCGAGACGTCTGGTACAAAGTAAATGCGCGCCAGTCGGGAGCCGAGCCTATGTCGGTGACCATTATACGTACATAGAGAGAAAGGCATGCGCGCATCTCGTTTGCAATAGGACTCGGGGGTACGGCTGAAGAGAGCGATGGGGGTTGCCTCGTACACGAGCATCACGATCGTCCCCAAGAGAATATCGTCATCCTAAAATAAAGGGTGAAAAAAAAAGGGATGAAAAAAAAAGAAGACGAAGAAAGGAGAGAAAAAAAAAAAAATTCTCAAACTTTTCACTCTGGGCTTTCCACTGCATATAGCAGCGGTCGGTGATGCACCGCGAGAGCTCGAACTCTTTCCAGGATTATCCTCGCGCGAGAGAAAATGAAGCTCGCAAATTTCCCGAGGATTCACTCGGCGACGGCTGCAAAAGCTCTTCCATCTCGCAGCATCGACATTATATATAATTTCTGGGAGATGACGAGGTGTGGTACTCAACAGGGTGGAGATATATATCGTCCGCTGAGCGGACTTGACGTTGCGAACCAGAGCTGATAGAGGGGGAAATAAAATTTCGGGGGATGTGTGAGTTTGGCGAGGTTGAGCAGCGAACCGAGTAATTAACAAAGACTCCGCTTCAAAGGGTGCAGCGTACGAGATGGTGGATAGAGCCAAGCAGACAGAGCCGGAAAGGCCGAGCAATAAAGAGGGAAGATTCGCCGAAAACGTTAGTTAAAAAACACGTCCCTCAACCTTTTAAAACACCAGCTAACAGGGTCTTCAGGTACTACGGACTCACTTCCATATTTCTTTTTAATGCTTTCCTCACTCAGGGCATTGTACGCTAGGGAAATGATCCGAGGGTCGCTTGTACCTCGTACACGTACCAAGATGCAATGGTGAAACTGACTTGTTTTTCCAGACTTTCCACTGCAAACCAGGAATAAACAGGTCTTTGTATTTTTTAGCGAACCATCTTAATTATTGCACCCTACGTTTTGTTGAATATGGCAAAGTGTTTCGTAAAAGTGACGAACGAGTATTAGCGAAATTATTGAATAAATTAAAATAGGAAATCAATTTCTGACCAATATTTTGCGGCCCGAGCTTTAAATAAGGAAATTGCACATATGAGGGAATTATGGAATTTTTGTTGGTATGCTTTGGATAAAATTTGGATAAGATGCGCGCTCGTTTATGCTGATGGTAAAGTTCAGTAACCAAACTCTCAAAATATGAAGTTAATATAAAACCGAGCTTTGTAACATGGTGAATGTGAGGAAAGTTGGCTTACTCACAAAGAGATTTCTCTGAGCAAGAAGTTCATACTCGGATTATTAACTTACGGAATTACAAAGAGTAATGAGAAAACTTTGTGTACTTAGTATTTTATATAAAAGCATCTTCAAAAGGAGTCCTGGAGTAATACTCAAGGCAGGACACGGTTTTGAAATTTTTTCAAAAAGGCTGTCACGTTTTCAGAGGACCTTGAGGTTCTTTTATAAATGCCCCAGACCGGACGTTATGCATTTTGCGGACCCTTTTTCCTATTTTACGGTGGGTCGTAAATCGAAGGGTCGTTATGTTTGACAAGAACGTTTTTCTCCATTTGCCAAATTACCAGACCGTGAAAGAGTATAAAGCTTTGTTAGGTTTTGCCAGGGCCACGTTACAAATAATGAAACCTTCCCCAATATCTAGACTCATTCTAGGCTCAAATCGGGCCATCCAGATCGGGTCCTAAGAAGGAAACCTCAAGAGGCCCATTTGCATTTGGTTTGAAATTCTACACCAAAAATGACAAACGAGGATTGCACTAGATCTTCATCGCTAATTAAATTTCTTTGTTGTTTTAGTAAAAGCTTAATAGGGCAGCCTTTCTAAGGCCCTAACAGGGAAACCCATGAAGCCCTCGCTATTTCAAGAGTGACCAGCCTAGTATCACTATCCTTTGATTTCCAAGCAAACAGCAAACTAGAAACGTTCAAGTGGAGGCCCTAACCAATTTTCTGCCCAGGCCTTTTGCAGGACATTTTACCCAGAGAATGTTACAGAAAATAGTGTAACATAAAAAAATATGCTTGTTATAATTCTGGCACGTAAGCAAGGGCAATTTAGCCAACTGGTCAACTTCACCGAATGAATACCGCACTTTTACAAGTTACCTTCTGTCTTTCTCTGCCATGTATCATTCTCCACCCTTTTGGTATTCTGCATATTTGTGTTTTTTTCTTCATTTCCATTCCACACCTCTTTCTGCTGTTATATTTCTCGTCGGTCCACGCGAGAGCTCGGGGAATGCCGCGAATTTTCATTGGGTAAACGAGACTGCTGGCCTTTAATTAATAACTACGAGTCCCAGGAGTGGAAAGGCCAAGCAAGCATGAAAGCGAAAGCGGAGGTCTCTGATCTGGGTACGCCTGTGTCTGGACTGGATTAGTGATCTTTCGCACCCTGGCGCCCTCACGAACTCGCCTCCTCGTACGTACAAAGGCTGGTAGTGTCCGCAGGGCTGTCACGTCGTGGACTCTGCCCTCAGCAGTAACTCTCTGGCGTTGGTCTCTTGCTGCTCTCGTAAACCGACATTAAAACGGACCCGGAGATCTGCAGGATGATCTCGCGACGCTAACGCCAGAGCACGTGCAACCTACGCTCGTCCGGTTACATACGAACACTTCAAGTTTCTCATGACCAGATAAAGGATAGCCTCAGGAGTAATTTAATTAATTCCTTCATGTGAGAAACGCGACCTTTCGTTGGAAAGTGTCTTAAATTCACCCGCCAGACCACGCACTTTTTCTCACATTTACACAGAGTCGTACACTTTTTAAACTCTCGACATTTCGAGGTTATTAAAAACGAGTTTATAATTTCATTTTCGCTTCATAGAGGAAGCTTTGTTTTCCTAACGTTTTTTATGAGTTTTTCACATCGCGGTACTTTAAATAATTGAAAATGTAATGAAAAGTGGTGGAGAGAAAAGTTGCACTTTTTTTGCCACGCGTGTATTCACATCACGCCACTTTCTCATCTTGTTTTTTACTTGTTCCCAATTTGTTTGATAGTTTCTGGTGTATTGTCACGAATTGAATGATAGATTTCAATTTCTGATCTCGCAGATTTATTGTAATACACGTTTTTCGCTATAATTTGTTAACATCGCTTTATTCAAGAAAAATTTTCACAGTAAAAATTGAAATTAATGGAAAAGCTGTGTACCTTATATTCCAATTTTTTTTCGATCATTTCGGAAAGGTAACGAAGCCCTTTCATCTTATTGTTACATTTTTGCGTTTACTACCCGTTTGAATTGGATTAAAAGGAGACCAAGGATTAAAGGGCGGGACATAAAGTTGAAGATTGAGGTATACACCGAAGTTTCATTACAGTACACAGTGCGAAATTTCACGATGGTGAAGGAAACGCGAAATTGTTTTCCGGCAATGAGTCCTCGAGACCGTTTGGAGGGTGGCGGAGATGACGGCGACGGCGACGCCGACGCCTGACGCCAACGTCGACGACGACGGAGACGACGACAACGAGTGCGAATGGATTTTTCGAACTAGGGCGGCGTTAAGCAGGTCGAGAAAGTCTTTCGCTCCTAAAAAAGGAGCCTAAGCAGTTTAAGCTCCTGCGAAATTATGTTAAAAAATCAGCCCAATTTCCTCAAAAACAAAATTACGACAATTACAACAATGATGAAACACACTACAACATTAACGAATTATAGTTAAAGATAAAAGCGGGTGATTATTAAGAGAACAAAAAATTGTAGGCGAATAGAAAAAGTTGTTCAATATATTATTTATTATTTTATACTGCACGAAAATATCGCAGCGTCGTTGCCGTAATACTAAATTGTGTTCATGTATTATCGGTCGTTTTATCCCTTCGCTCTTTTTTTGTCCAAAGATACTTTTGCCGAGGATTTTATTTCCTGAGAGTTTTATTCTTAGCACGTTATTTTTCCACAGATTTTTTTTCTACTCTATTTACGTGGATTTATTTTACACGGATATTTTTTTTTTCTAGATTCGTGGCCAACAGATTTCTAACGTAAAGCTTGCTAGAAAAGCGGAAGAGGAAGAGGCCAAAAGAAAGCGACGACGAAACTATTAAAACCTCTTTAGACGGGTAAATTAAATTACCGAAGCTCAGCGAGAGGGAATAAGGAAGCTAGAGAAGGGCACACAACCGAGGATGAAGAGGGTGTGGCCAGTGAGCTCAGGTCTCGGGGGTACTCAAGCTCCGACGTGGATTAAGATAAAAGTGAGAGCGAGAGACGTCGAGTCCCATGACTGGCGCAGCCTTGTCAGAGTTCTCTCCACTTAGTGACCAGATAAATGTCGAAATGAAAATATACCTATTTCTCAAACACTACAAAAACCGGATCAGTACTTTGTAAATAAATAAAAAATACGTCCCTTTGCCAATGAAATTTCAAACGAGACGCACAATCAGTTCAATGTAAAGGTTACAGCCAAAAACGCATAGACAACTGATAAATAGTCAGTTTGATCAACTAAATCATTTTTTTCGTGCAGCTGAAACTAGAATTCGCTGTAATTGAGTAAGGAAGCATTAAGAAACTTATGGAAAAGCTCGTTGAACCTGGCAATCAATCACGGAGCGAATTCCATTGTGAAAAATGCTTATACCAATTAACCAAGATATTTACAACTAAAAGTAACATCATCATTCCTTCCTCTTAAACCTCACATGTATTCAACCTCATGGATTAAACCGCAGACCTACAACATCGCTCCTTAAACTATACCGAACTTCCGGAGAAGTTGACGAAGGCTCTGTAAATTAATTGCCATTTCAATATCCCTACGTTTTATTATTCGACAATGAGCATATAAACCAGGAGAGGCAAACTTATTTTTATGGTATGAAGTTCGAAAAGTGGCGGTGTGTGCGCGGAGTACGCGGTAGCAACGAGAACGAGAATGTTGGTTTTACGCGACGAGGTACTTTTCACGGATCGGAGATATCCCACGTCCAGAACTGCTCCTTCGGAAGCGAGCGTCGGCGGTGGCTACCGGTTACATCCGCACGTTTCCCGTTTGCCGTGCAACTTTCCGACACGGAGAGGGACGAGACGGGCGACTTGTCGTTAAGCGTCGGCCATTTAAATAATTGCATTCTCACGAACGACGGTAACGTTAACCGCCCCTTTCGGGCGCTCAAGCGGGCGTCGTTTTTCCCGGTCGATGCACCGCCTGCCCAGTAGCCAGTAGCAGCTATTGGCCACGACGAACCACCCGAAGCGCTACAGTGGCAAGCTTGCTTGCTTGCTTGGCTTGCTCTCTCGGTTTCCCGTTTTCCGCGAGGGAAATCCACCGTTTCGGCAGATGGTACCTGGCGCCGATATAAAACGAAATAAAACAGAGCAAGGATGAACGAACGGAAGTTCGAAGAGGACGATGAAAAAATAGAGGGCTCACGAAAAAAGATTATTGTTTCGCTTTACGACCAATTAATTTTCGTCGACATTTTTACTGGCACTCGCAAAACCTTCCATGCGGTGAGAAGGAAACCACTCTCCGTTACTTCCCCAGAGATTTTACTGCGTCTCTTCCCGCGGTCTATAAAAACTCTCGGTATTCACTCCGACTAAGATCAACTGCTAGCAAAATAAAAGGAGCTCAAATTGCAAAGTCTTACTTTGCACATCACTTTCTTATCATTTTTATTGGGGAGGAGATTGTTGTATCGGTTTGTTCAAAATTCATGAGAAATTCCAAGTGAAAAACTGCCAATTTTTTTGAGCATTTTTTATTTATTTAAAATTTTTTTTAGGATCTCAATATGCTAACTGATTTTTGGCAATTACTATATGGCAACAAAATGAGGGAATGATTGGAAAACAAAATTTAGTCATTTTTGTAAAATGGGAATAATTGATTGCCCTGACAATTGACTGACCGATTTATTATTCGGTTGCCAAACTCGTCCATTTTTTCACCTAATTCGATAGTTGCCAATTAATTGATGTTGGCTCAACCAACTGATTTGGCTCTTCAATTGTTTAATTTATTGACCAACTTTAACCCTCTAATTTTTTTTTTTTTTTCGTGCTCCATGAAAATACCGATTCGTAAGAAACCAAAAAAAAGCCTTTTTTCTACGTCCATGTGATTTAATCCTCGAAAATATCGCTGAGTGAAAAGGATATAGAAAAACTTGGATATGTTAGTGGACTAATTTCAGACTCTTCAAGCTTTTGAGATTAAAAACTTTTCGCGGAATGATCATGGCCGTGCACGCGAGACTATCGGAGCTCTCCTCTCTTTTCTTCTTTCTAGTCCAAGCCTCAACGTCTCGCGTAATTACGAAGTCAGATTTCGTTAGATCCTGGGCTAGACGAGGCCGGTAACGAGGTCGATTAGCTTTGAGAGTCGCGAAACGAAGATAGCCGAAAGGCGAGAGAGTCGTCGACGGTTCTGTTACGAGTCCACAAGCTCGTAACATCTTACGAAAATTTCTTCAGCGCCATTAAACGGATCATCGGCTAACTACGAGCACACCTAAAGCGCCAGTTCAGAGCTGTGAACGCGAGAAAAAAAGTTTCATAATTAATTTGTAACGATAAAAATGATTTCTACACATGAATACGTCATTGGACGAATGGCAAGACACGAGCTTTAATTCTAAACTAAAATATGTCGTGGAGAAATATATTGTGAATAATATGGCGCACATTCAATTCTGTGCAAAGATAATTTTGTTAATCACTGCTGAATACTAATTTATCGATTTCGTCTGCAAAAGTTTATGACCCCAGATCATCCAAAATATCTTGTCCCAAAAAAATCACGTCATTTCGATGACCCAGCCTCATTAGTGTCCGTTTAATCGCATTGAAAATTTCTTGACATATATGAAATATGACCTGATTCGCCCTAATTGCGCGGCGAACGATCACTCGAATCCTCAAATACCCTAGCACTAGTTTCCGGCCATAATATACCCACTCGTACAACATTGTATACCTCAACTCCTGCACTTGGAGTGGCGCACATTCTCCTATCTCGTTCTCGCCAGCCGTACCGCGTGTCTCAACGAAAAGCAATACCGAGAGCTATCACTGTATGACATACTCGACGAGCTGCTCCGAGCCAGATCTCGAAAACCGTTTGGAAAATAAATGATGGTCTGCCAGGACAGAGATGGTGAGACCGAGAAAGGAAGAAAAAGGGACAGAGAGAGAGAGAGGCGCAGAGGAGGTCGGCTCGTGGCGGCCCATGGCGAACTCGTTACAACTTCGTCGAGCAGTTAATTTGCCAACGTGCTGATTGCGAGAAGGTTTCCGCCGGCGCGCCCGCTCCCATCCTGTCTTCTACCCATCCGCTTGCGCTAAGGGACAGAAACCTTGAATTTGAGCCACAGCGATTGGCCATTGTGCAGTGGATAGCCTGTGTAGCATTTAGAGCCGAGGAAAAGGGAGTGTGCCAATAACTGGTGAGTGAGCATATTGTAAACAGCCAATGATTGTGCGGTTTTCTCCATTACTGCTTCTACATATGTATATGTATGCGTAGTAGCAGGAATGGTCGGAAGGGATGGCGCACCCTCCGGCGAACTTGGCCATCCCTTATTTTCTCATTCCTTTCCTTTCCTCGCCAAGCTGCTCTTCGGGCATTTCTGGCTCTGCCACTGCCTCCGATTTCGTTGCTGCTTTCTCTCTTCGTCGTTCCCCCTGTCTCTCCCTCAAACCCTCTCCCTGCTCGGCTCGGTAGACGCTTAAAACATTTAATTAAGATGCAGTTGTCGAGCTTCCCTTTCCCAGCTTTACGACGCGTTTCGTGTTTTGCACTGTGCCGGACCGGTCTTTATCCTACTTTCGAATTTTCACGAGCAACTCGCGCCGCGCGGCGCTGAAATGACGTGCCGCTGAAATTACTGGCTCTTCAGCTACGAAAGGCCAGTGACTGTGACTCGCCCTTTGAATTGATAAACGACTACGAAATTAACGACGTACTGTAAGGCAGATTCCACTCATTTACAGTCGCTGAGATTGTGAATCGAGTCTCGTGACCATCCTCTTCAACTAGGAATTCAGATTGACGCAGCGAAATAATAAAAGAACGAAACTAGCGACTATGATCGCTTAATTTTTATGGGTCATTTTTCACACTACAAAATCCACTCGAAAATTGACCATAAGGCTATTCAAAAAAAATTATATGCTGCAAATTTTTCTAAATAATTATCGTAAAAACATTGCATTTTTGACATACTCTCTGTTTTAATTTAAAGGTACAAATGAATTTTTCTTTCGATAAACCAAACTGCAGAATATTCTCCTAATGAACTATCCCTAAGTGACAAACTTATCGGGAAATATTGAATTGAAACTCGCAAAGTTGTCTTCACAATTAGCGAATACCCCAGCAAATTTGCTACGTTGGAAGGCAAAAGGTAAGCCTTATGGGGATGATATTCGTGAACATTTAAGGTTCTACGTTATCAAGGCTGTTTAACCTGCTAGAATCAGATCTTGTGTGCAAGTGCTATTCAATGGTTATTGGCAGTATTGGTACGATATTGTTAGCGATAGGAGAATTTGGTGTAGCAGATAGCGCGCAACATGGTCGAGCAAAAGGGCAATATAATTCGATGCAACCTCAACCGGGAGACTCATGGAAACCGCAAGGGCTGCTGCAGCTCGCAGCAACTTGGCGAACAGCCCTTTGAGAGCCCTTTGCATAGACAACAGACGGAAGAGCTACAGCAGCAAGAACAACAATGCAGCGCCTTCAAAGGAATATTCAAAATTGCATTTAATCCCCTCGTTCACGTGCCGAAGAGTGTCTGAGGTTTCACGCGTCAAATTACAACGGAATCGACGCACAACAAAGCGAACTCTTCCAGCCATCTTTTCCCATATGGTTACAACAGTGTTCTGGTTTGTCGTAAAAAGCTTACACCCGCCCATAGTGTTTTTCTGCTCCAAGGCAGAACGGAAATAGGCCACGGGATCGATGCTCGTGAGTTCAAAGGATCAAAAGACCGCGCCAGAGCTTCAACCACGCTCGGTCGTGTCGATATTACCACTTTTCTCGAAACGACGCTGCACTCGTGTGAAGTTATGTTTTTCTTACGGCACAATATGTTTTTGAAAAAAATGTTCACACATAAACATTATATATGTATATGTTATTTGTGATGCTTTGCAAAAACAGACATTTCTATTGAAAAACCGAAACCAATATCAGACATAGAATTAATGAATATAATTTGATTTTTGTAGTATTAAAAAAAAAACGAAAAAAATTCTAAGTCATTTTTCAAAATTGTTCCAGCAGCAGACAGCAGTGAATTATCTTCAGTTTTTCCAATTTCAAATTTCACCTTTTACAAAAGGATCATGAAAAAATTACAGCAGTTGTGGAAGTTGTATTTAGTATGAACCCTAATTATGTTTTTTTATTAGAAAACCGCATTTAGGTGCACGAATGCAAATTTTTCAGACGCGTTTCTCAATATTTTTATCCGGGAAGGGTGAAAACGGTGATAGACGTTTTGATTTTTTTCAGGAGACCGTGAAATAAGGTCCTGAAAGGGGTAAGATACAAAACCAGTTGGAAAGCAACCTAAGGTAGCATGAAACAGTCAAAACCTTTGCCGAACACACTTTTTTGCGTGATACGTCCGACGGAGTAAGACGTACATACTCTATGTATTTTCGTGAAGATCCTCAGAGGCAGACTTGTACGGACTGTGAGGTGTAAGCGTATGAAGGAATACAGCGAGAAGCAAAGCACTCCGAAACTCCATCAACTCTCAGGCTCGCTATCTTGGGGCACAATCAAATTACCTACTCACTTTCCGGGACATTATCGAGCCGAGGAGTGCTCGCTCTGCACGCTTTGCCGGGATTCCCCATCGCTTGGTGCACATCTACATGCTAGATGTTCTGCGTCGACTTTTGGTACGCGGAGAGAGTCGGGATGCTGCGAATACTTCACAGTAATCCGTGCCGTCCGGAAGGGATACGATACTGAGATACTGAATGATGGGAGGACCGAAAATGGAAGACGTCTGAAGCTGAAGAGTTCCATTTCCCCCACCGATATAGAAATGATTTACCGTTTGATATAACGAACTTTCCATTTAACTTTTCTCTTGCTATCCTTCGAAAAATGCGACCCAATTGCTTTATTTAAATTTAATTTAATTTATTTGCATTAACTAAAGATCGAATCTTGAATAAAACAATTTTTCCGAATTAAATACGTGTAGACCCTTAAGGGGAGATTTCTCAAAGGAATTCAATTAGATCAAATGAGATTGTATTTTTATTTAAATGTAATGAAATAATAGGAATAGTGTAACAAGACCTTTGATAAAATTACATTTATTCCAATTAAATATATAACTATTCTATGAAAATAGATATCGTATATTTGATTTTGATAAACGCATTAATAGAGCCACTTTTCAATATAGAGAAATAATTGATCACTACAAAATTCAATATAATTATTGCATTAAATTAAACCTTATTTCGTATAATTCATTCTACGAAACTGCAAGTACGAAATATTTGTAACATAAATGTCTTTCGATTATCACAATTCTGTGCTTTCAACGAATATTACACTTTACCCGTGAAACTTCAATATATGTCACCGAAATTGAAGACGTTCTTATGTAAAATATGTTTTGAATTGACCGGATGATTTTTTACGGTGTATTCAAGAGGTGAGTAAATATATAGTGATTTTATGTGTTTTTTTACGGTGTATGCAAAAGATAAGTAAATATATATAGCGAAGGCTGTGATAAAGGCGCTGAGGGCATAATGAAGGTACTAACTTGAAAGAAAATCTTTTCTGACTGGATTACGTACCCTGCAGAGTTGTATGGACTAGCGAGCTTAGTCAACGAGAAAATATATAGCCGGACAGGAGGAAATGGGAAAGAAGAGATCCTCTTTCTGCAGCAGCAACGGCACCGAGACGCTGATGGGGTTGGTTTAGGCGGCTAATTGGTTGTGAACCCTAACAGAGCCCGTGTCGAGGAGTTTTCGTCCTACGTTCTCCATCCTTTGTCTTTGTGCCGATGCAACTACTTACTTATCTCGCAGAATTTTCACAGAAGCGGAGCATTAGCCAGCGAGAGAGAAAGGACGATCGTCGGATGGAAAGAGAGAGAGAGAGAGAGAGAGAGACTCGGATTTCCGGGAGCAAAGAGAGCGCTGCGCTCGTATTTGTATCCTGCGGCGGGGAAAGTGCCTGTCAACGGTACGACGAAGAAGAAGACGTATCACTCTCTTCCTCCACTTTCTTACTTCTTCCTTCCTTTCTCTCACAGGACGAATCCTATTACCTGCGCGGCTAACCCTATCACTCAACTACATAAATTCTCAACGGTTAATTAGGATTTGAGAGCGCGGATGTGTCGTTTACATGGAAATTCTTCTGCAACATTGACGTGACATGAAATCTTACTTACTCAATGCCATTTAAATACACATTTAAAAAATTTCATTAGTGCAATTGAAAAATTAAGATCTACAGAATTTAAGTAGAAGAGAGCAGGAAAAATTAATGTCATTACAGATACTAAAAATAGTGATTCAAATAATTACCAAGAAAAAAAAATACTAATGCAGTAATTTTTAAAAATGGGTGAGTTTCAAAATAACGAATCACTAAAATAACAAATTCCACAATAATAACCATGTTAGGTTCGAGCAATCATTATTTATAATTTTGTTATTTCAGATATTTCAACCCCACACATGATCGATTATGAGCAGATGGTCGAAAAAAATCGCTGAAATGATATCCTTTAAATGCAGATTTCGGCGCATACCGATTCAAACGAGGTGAGGCATTAAAATTTTTCAAAACGTTCAGAGAAATTGCGGACTAATAAAAAAAGCCAAACTATCCGTAAAAATGATAACCATTCATATATACATACATAGATAAGAACTCGACAATTCCGTATTTATAATAATAACAATCGTATAAACTTTACAAGCTTAGAATGCCGTGGTTGGTTCGTGAAAATTGTTGTAAATTCATGCGATCGAGGTGAAGTTAAATGGTTAAGTCCATCGGTCAAATGTCGAACTCTTGGCGAAGGTCGTTCTGTCATGAAGATAGGGTGTGAGAACGATGCAGCGAAGAGGGGATGATCGTGCGCTCAAATCGACAACAGCAACCAGGGGTTGCCTACCGGAATCGAACAAGGGGCCTGGAATACCTTTGGGTTAGTTACGTATGCACGGAAACCGCAGAGCCCGCCGACCACCTGCTCCAATTACGCTTGTTAAGGGTGGTCGAACGAAGCTCTCACCCGATAGTAGCGCTGCCATACCAGCGCTCGTCGTACGGGCACGTTACACGGTAAACCCTTACTTTCAACAGCCCAGACAGCTTCTGCACCGTAACTCTCAATTTTCACGTTTACTCGTTTTTCATCCACGTGTTTCTGGCGGATGTCTGAATACTTTACGAAGTAACAAAGTGCCAACCGAGTTAACATATTGACGTTTCTTTCAAGAAAGTGTATTTAACTCTTTTAAATACAGAACGTCATTTCAATGTCACTATTGATGAGTCAGCTAAATAAATTTGTGATGAATTATAAAATCTATCAGGCTAGGGATAAAAGCGTTTCCTGATGTCTCAATATCTTTGATGGTGCATGTGAAACATGCGTGGCTAAAGTGGTTCGCTAGTGCGGAATTTTGAGAAATTCAGAAAGGTATAAAATATAAACAGGTGTTTCAACTATCACGTATGAATTATTGCAATCGAAGTAGCGTAATAGCTCTATTTAAGTATGAAATTTTAGCTCGCTCGAAAATTACGCTCTCGAGATGCCGAGGCTTGAATGCACGGCACTCCTCAAATTTGCAGACTCGTTTTAATCCACGGATTTCCGCCGGATGTCTGAATCGTTAATGAAATAACGAAGTACAAACCGAATTTGTATTGGGGTTTGCCTCGAGGAAGTTGGGAAAAGTGGGGTACAATGTGTCACTTGGAATTTCTCGTAGGTTTGACGTGCATAAATAAGGTTTTTTTTTTTTTTTGGGTACTGAGATAAATTGAGGTTCATCTGGCGTGAAAAAAATAAATAGAATGTTGCGAATAATTATAAGAAAATAAAATAGATTTGGACTTTTTAAAACTGACCTTTTCAGTTGTCAAGGAAAATTTAATGGTTCACTTTTTCTCTAAGCCAATTCGATTTTTCGGTCGTGAATGATTTTTTAATTACCGCTGCATTGCTCGATGACCAAATTTCGTTAAATTTGATTCGCTCAATAATTTTGTTTCGTTAAAAATTTCATTGATGCCCATTTAAACACTTGAAACAGAAATTTTTCGCTCGTTTCCGGTTTGGATTCAGTGATTTTTTCTTTCCGAGCAGAAAATTGACTGAAAAAATCAACGACAACCTATGAAATTCTTACTTTAAATTACGATTATTGCTGAAGGTCCGCAATTTTCGTTCGAATTAATCTCTATATGATTTTAAGTACGTTACGTCGAAAAAGTAGCGTTAAAATTTAATTCCCGACAACGAATCTGAATTCATTGATAATTTTATGCTTCAATTTTCAATGAACTTATCGCTAATGAAATAACCGAAACCCGAACCAATACGGTTTAAATAGAATTTCTTTCAGGTACACATGATCACATTACACATACTTTCGGGAGTACTCCCAATTATTTTTCATTGAAAGTGTATTGAAAAGTAAAAAAATAAAAAGTAGTCACTCAACCACGACCAGATATTTTTATTGATCTATTGATTCATCGAACCTCGCAATATGGCGTTATCATTGTTGAAAAAAGTATCGGGAAGAATACAAGTTCTATGGACGGAGAGATAACTCCCACGGTATAACGAAAGAATTCACAGGACGAAGCAAAAGCGAGTAGGAGAGGCGACAGCTTGAAAATAGCTGTCGAGAATGGCCGATCCGGAAAGTGTGTAACCACTTCGGTCGGCATGAAGGGACCCAGATGGTTCCAACGCTCGAGCTCACCAAGAGGGTGCGACAAAGAGAACTACTTTTTTTTTTTCCACCCAACTTTCGCGTTGGCAGAACGTTCCAGTCCACTCACGTCCACCAATTGGGAAGTTCTTCAAAGATTGTTCGTGAAAGAACGAGCGTCTCATGGCCACGCGATTCTTATCGGGCTTTCTTGTCCTTACACGTTGACATCGAGTCTTGGGAACAATTCGGCACGTAGTTTTTGTATGATGTGCTGTAATGGTTGAAAATATGGAATGCTTCGTATTGAATCAATTCTTCTTCACGTTCTCATACACAAAGCCTTGTTTTCTCGTGTAGAAATATTTTTTTCCAAGTGGGAAAACATGAATCCTTTTTTTATTAAAATTGATAAATAAACAGATTTTTTTAGATAAGATTTTTGGAAGCCCGATCTTTCGTGATACCCAGAAAAAATAAATAAAAAATCGAGGGTTGCAAGGTCATCGAATCTTGAGAAAAATTCTGGCACGTTCTTTTTGTATGATGTGATGTAATGGTTGAAAATATGGAATGGTACATATTTGATCAATTTTTCTTTGCGTTTTCATACAGAGAGCCTGATTTTCCCATGTAGGAAAATAATTTTTTTAAATAGGAAAATATGAATATTTGCTGAAATTTTTTATTGAAAATTGATAAATAATCAGATTTCGTGAGATAAGATTTTTGGAAATCTGATATTTCGTGATACCAAAAAAAAAAAACGAGAGTTGCAAAGTTGGGCATTGCACATTGCTTCCATTCATTTTAAAAAAGGATTGAAACCGATGGAACTCACAAAAAACGTGTAAATGGGCATCCTTTTCCTTGGAGCCATTAAGGTGTCGGAATTTTAGTGTTCGATGAGAATTCGTGGTTGAGGTGACGACGCTATAACAGTTCAAGACGAACAACCGTGGAGAATGTAGGCGCGATAATTCGTGAACTGCAGTACGAGTTATCGCCGCAATTTCGTTGGATAACCGTCGTCTGAGGTTTAATTATCGGCACCGCGACGATGACGAGTAGCGGTGCCGTAGCTTCCGGGGAACCATGAAGGTTTCCGCTCAAATTCCGAGTTATTACCGTGTGCTCAAGTATAAGGTGCAGCGAAACGAGGCCACCAAACTTACTGGATACGAGGCAAGCGCAAAAACGATTATCCACACGACCGGATTTTAATAACCTGAGCGATATAATGTACAGAGCGATGACACGATTTTTCCATAAAAATCGGCCTTCAAGATAGTGCCATCATGATCGAGAGACACGAAAGCATCTTCACGGCAAAAATGCACTTTCGAAAAAATCGGATATTAATAATGTTAAAAGACATTTAAGACTCTGAAAAAGACCCAAATTTCCACGGTCTCAATCTTTCCGATTTTTCTTCTCGATATTTCAAGGTCGAAAATGGAATGTTTAAACCCCAAATTTCACAGAATTCATATTAAGCATAAAAAAATATTGTCCAAAACTAATTCCATATATCTCAATATAAAATACTGCAAGTAATTAACATTTTACAAGAACTGTCTTCATTAAAAAATATATCAAGCTGCAACTGCGCACACACCTCAAATTACCGATGATAAAGATTCATTGTTATTTTTTTTTTCATTACGAATACGAAGATTATATTGAATAAATACAATGATCACCTTGCCATGAAAAATTGACTCGATTGCTATATCTCAAAAATCGTTTGCCCTACCAAAAGTATTAATTTTGCACAATTGTTCCAGTGCCGATTCAACGCATTGACCAAAATCCTTTGCACCCCCTGAGCAATGAAGTCCCTAAGTTGACAATAACGTAATATAATGGCAGCTTAGATATTACACAATAAGAGGTTCTAAATTGCTCAGCATGCAACAGCCGGTTGAGCCCGTTTCAGGAGTTTGCGGTACACACAGCCGACACAGAGGCCGCGCGAGTTTGTCCCTTTCCGCGTACCGCAAGCCCAGCCAAGGTGGCCGAAACATCCCCCGTTTCACTCGACTCCTTCGGTCTGTTTCATCCCTCTACGAGCGGTAGTCCGCACGTCAAAGTAGGCACTTGCAATTTACCCCGAAGCTAACTCCCATTCCCCGAGCCTGGTCCCGGACTGCCATCAAGGATTCCGCGAAACGGGTCTCCCGCCTTACCTGGCCAACCAATTACTGCATTCCCAGCAGCAATCCTATATTCTCTCCTCTGGGCTGAATTGCCTCTAGCTCAAAAGTCACCAGATGGATTCTGTTGGCTCGGGACTATCAAACCGTATAAATCCTAGTTTTCCAAGAAATAACAGTTATGCAAACCGACTCTTACCATAGACTCGCTCGTTCCTCATCAACGATTATGGTTCGTTCGATAAAACTGGACTTTATTATATTTGCACCAAGCGGAGAGACATTGGCTGGAGAATAATAATGATAATCAAAAATTCTGAAAGTCCAAAGTTTCAGGGAATATCCATCGAGCGATTGACGTCGCAGGAGGGGGCGATGAAGGGAGAGAGTGAGGGGAGAAGTTGATTGGACTAATTAAAGCAGCAGACGTAATTGATGAAGAAATTAATTTAATTCCAAGCTGACGGGGGAATAAATTTTCTTTGTCTTTTTAAAAAGTACTTTAAACTCGGGGAGATGACAAAAATAACGAAGCAACGTGTACCTTCGGAAAATAGCAGAGAGTCGTTGTAGGTACAGCGGCAATACGATAAAAGTAGATAGCCTCGCGATTTAACCGTGTCCAGGTAATGTGATAGTACGCTCGAGATGCGCTCCATTTACCTGTAATGCTGAGTGCAATTACATACAGCTCACGTACACGAATCTTAATAGTCTACTGAAAGAGGGCTCCGCACGGCGAATAGGGAAAATAAATTAATTTTCACTATCCCTATCTTTTCTTGGACATGCGTAACGTCATCTTTGTTGTTATTGTTTAAATAATATAGACATGGTGTCCGAAAAAAGGAAAACAAAAATCCCAATTACTTAAAAAATGTATAAATTTATCTCTCTCCTTTTGAAATTTCCACGGTCGCATATGTAAGTATGTAACGACCATATTACTTTTGTATTTTCTATTTGCGTATGCTCATATGATAATAGTACTTTATTTCAGTCAGTGTGAGAAACGCGGTTTCACGCACGTACATAAATCCCACAATAAATTTTCACAGCTTGTGAAATTAAATTTCGCAAGATACTCGTGCAATAAACGTTTTCTTAATTCGTGGGATTGTCATACTCAACTTCGACTAATGCTGCAAATTTATACTCGTCGAAAAAATTTTTATCGCACTAGTGTCGTAAAATACCATTTAGAGACACATTTTTATTTTTATTTCCCTTCCTAGGTTTGAAACTTTATTTTTACAAGCGTTCTCATTTTTATTCTGGAACCTGCGTTTTTAATTAAAATGAAACCAAATTTTTCGAAATTCAAGATATATATTTCGCTACTCGTGCAATTCTCCACAGGGAAAATCATTCGACTGGCTGAGTATAGTCGTGATCGAAAGACAAGTGTCGAGGAGTCTTCGTTAATAAATTGTAAATCCCAGGACGTCGTATGTGCTCATACTTCCGCACGAGTACAAACTGACGTTCCGTGAATTTTCTATGTTAAGTACATGGCCATAGCATACGTAAATATACGCGAGTATAGCTGTATATATTTTCGACGTGCCTGGAAGAGCACATGCACATAGAATCAGCACATTGCCAGGGTGTATGTGTGTCTGTCTGCCAGACGAGTGGTACAGCGGTGATGTGTCCGTATCTACAAAGTGCTCGATGAAGCGCGTTAGACGCGGAAAAGTGGATAGTAGCTCGAGAAGCTTGCTTCTTCTCGTGGCGATGCACACGACTGCTGACCGGCTAGCAAAGCCCGAACCACTCTGAAAAAAAATACTCGAGCATTTGCGCTGTCGGACGCATTGAGACTTCTTTAAAAATTCATGAAACTCGAGATATCTTGCGCCAACGGGATTCCCAATTTTCCGTGTAATGCGTCACGTACACTGGAATTTCTCGCATGCGATTTTTTTTTTTTTTTTTTTACGTGGGCGAGAAGAAAGTTTCTGTTCGACGACTTTGGTTGGTCTTTCGTAACGCTTTTTTGTATTTGCATGACGTAGGATTTGAGGATTGCAGTATAGTTACTATACGATTGATATATATTTTTTTGAATATTCATAATTCGTCTGGAAACTAATAGATATATGAAAGTTCTCGCATCCGATTTTTTTGACGTAAAAGAGAGGAAAGTTCTAATTTTACGACTTTGATTGGCGTTTCGTAAAGCTCATTTGTCATGATAGTTACTATATGATCTATATATTTTTTGAATATTTATATTCATCTAGAAACTAATAGAAATATGAAATTTGTGAAATGTGAGCACCCAGAAAGAAATGATTTTTCGAAGTTCTTGGTTAAGAACAGGTAAAAGTGGTTTTTATAGACATCGTCATATCAAGCGCGACGAGATATCGATTTGCTTCGAAAGGTTATACATGAATGATTAACAACGTTATTCAAGATTTTGCCCTCATCGACCCCTGAGGAAGTGAGGAGTGAAATCCATTTTGCTATATTATCAATGAATGCTATTTCACACAATTTTTACTTAGTGGAATGTTATTTCACCTATTACCTAGTGCGAATGTTCAAAGCGAAAACATATTCTTCAGGAATTTTGGTATGATGGATATAATTTCAAACGATCTTCGACACATTACACGTGATCACTAACCAAACCAAACGTGCGAAGAACTTACTTAACCGTTACATTTAATTAACAAAAACGGCATTTGTTCAATAATCCAACCGAAATCGTCGATCGTAGCTGGGCTTGGTTAAATATCAGAAATATAATCAAGGGAATAAATTGCTAAAGATAACTTTCTATATGTATACATAAATGCTTAAATAGTACAGTTAGATAAACGAATTGCCGTGTGATGTTATTACCATAGCCATTTTGGGGAATTAGCCCATTTGGCGTCTCGGATGGTCAGTGCATCGGTACCACAACTGGTGAACCGTGTACAGTGTTTGCTGAGGTTAAATCGGTGAGAGGATTGGCTATTCCAATTGCAATAGGATTTGGCCGATTAGGAATATGGTAGTTGCATCAATGTAACCATTGACTGTACGCGTAATTTGTATATTATTGGATACGTTGTGCGTATGCCGTTCGATTGATGACCTAGAAAGCCGGATTCGTGATGTTAAGGGCAGCACAACACTCGCCCAACAGGAATTTAATTATAATAGGGCAGTTTTGCCACTGGCCTATGATGCTTACTAGCTACTGGGCTTGCGGCCAGTGCACACCGAATTATAGCCGTGACGGTAATCAGCATTTCGAGGGAGGGCATACGAAAGGCGGGCAACGTGTGCCACCGCCGGTTTTCGTGATTGCCCCCTTTGGCGGCCGTGTCCAATCAGCGATGCAATTAAGGCAAAATGTAGCCGAAGCCGGTGCTCGAGGCCGGTATGCGAATTTAATTAAAATGTCGCCACGCGGTTTCGCTATCCGCGCTCGCTCCGAAATACAATAAATACATATACTACAGAACTGATTTATCCTTTTCCACCACTGATTCTTTACTCTTTTTAATTTCATTCACTTTGTTTTGCTTTTATTTTTTTTCTTTGTTTTTTTTTTAATACAATTTTTTATTAGTAACATGCGGAGGCCAAATAATGTCATTTGCAAATGTGGCGGCAGATGTGAAGTGTCATAGAAACATTTTTTGCCTCTACATTTGTTTCCTTTATTAAGAGCATACCCCCCTCCGAAATCGAGGATTATTTCTCTAATGCAACATAACTTTTTTTTAGTCTCTCGATTTTTCATCTGGTCTGACGATACGGTGCCGGTTTTTTTTAAATCAAAATTGGACATAAGAACAAAAAAATATATTTTTCTCTCTTTACAGTTTGTACACTTTTATAAGAATTCTTTTAACATGAGCTTAGCGATTTAAAATATAGTTGAAATTTGCAAAATACCATAAATTTGAGAATATAAAATGTTTTTTTTTAAGTTAAAAAAAACATTTTATCGTATAAGCTACAAAATTAAATTCACCTATTTGCAGATGAAAGAAAATTTCGTTGCACTTTTCAAATTGAATTCCCTTTTTCGTGCACTCTCGAAAAATGAGTACAATGGCGCTGTGAAATATTCTCATGTGCAGATTAACATGCCAGCAGGTGTCAGGAGTCATATGAATTATTGGTGGCTTTACCGACAATATTATCATGCTTCCCAAGGTATGAAAACTGCGTGAATGCGGTTTTTATTTTGTCTTTTGCTAGCTTCGCTGTATGGCCCTTTATCCCTCACGCCCTTTCACCTCCGCAACCAGCGCTGTACATCACGCGTTTTATCCAGCTACCTTGTAAAAGGAAACGAACCGCTCATGCTATGTAGTGAGTAGTGATATGCATTCGCTGTGAGGTCAGTCAGGCGAAATTCGTGGACACATGAAAAGGACCCCGAATTCGAATTTGTTCTTTTTTTAAATCTTCTCTCGTTGAACGACGTAAAAACTTTCCCTAACGATCGACCCCAAAATGATTTTCAGCGACAACCTCATTTTTCACTTCCGGTGATAATATAATTTTCTGCTTCCGGATCATTTAATCCGTTCAGAATTTGGAAAATTTTCAAACGCGATACATTTTCATGCTAAAATATTCGTATTTCCAGTGAAACCAACGACACCATCGACGTTAACAAATCATTGGGGCGAGAACCTACGTCATTTGCGAGAATAAATGACCAGGTGAATTGCCTATCGTCAAAAATATCGATTTTTCATTACCACGATGGAAACAAAAATTGCGGAACGGTCCATAGCATGAGACTAAACAATGTTTGTTTTTTTTTCCAATGTGTCAATATTACTGCGATATCTTTCGGACGAGTAGCGATACGCTCGAAAACAAGCAGCACTCTCGCGGATTGGTTGACCCGGGTTCATTGAAGTGAAAAAGTGAGTAGTGGCCGAGACGTCTAGCCGAACGATTTTGTTGCGGTGCTTTTTAGTCGGTTTTATTCATCTCTGATGGGCTTGAATATAGGAACCCCTAAATTTGTTTGCTATGCAGGAAAAATTCATCTCGATGAAAAGCCGATATGCTCCGAGGCATATTTTTGTACGTTTTCCATATTCTTGCATTGAAAGAGTTAAAGTTTGTTAATAAAAATAAAAATTAAGCCGGTGATCTTTGTTCAGCAAGAATTATAAAAATTAAAAAAACTCCCGACCGAAAAGTGTCATTTGAGTGATAAACATATTGGACACATTTACAAAAAAGTAAAATAATGAATCATTTGCATATGATAATTGGAAGATCAATTCGTAAAATTGGAGAAAATCATTTTCAAATTATTGATATAAACTAAACCCGTTTTCCAGATAACACAAAATGTTGACTTTTTACCGACTCGGTACATATTTTTTACTAGGAAAAATCAGATTTTCTCTCAATTTGAATTTTCAAGCGGTTTAGTGGATCTCTGATATTCGCTCTACTGAGAACAATCAATGGAGTGAATAACACGATTTCTGCTTCTGGCCCAGTTAACTGCGAAATCTCAACTCAAAAGATCCAAAACTTAACTTTTAGCTATACTCGTCTACCATTAAATTCTTGGCTTCAGCTATACGTATGTATTCATTGTATTTGACATGGATACTCGCAACAAAAAAGACACAAAAGGGTCGCATCGTCCATTTCGCTCCTCAAAATTTACTACAGACAGAATACACAGATTTAAAAATACATAATTCCAAATAAGCGAATTAGTCTTCAATAAATATCTCCCATTTTCATCATGTTTCATCGACTTCCATATGAGAAAAGCTGGATCATTTTGTACACACAGACGAAAGAGAAACGTCTGTGCCTAATTCGACAGTCATTCAAGTCCCCACAAGAGTGCAATTCAGCTTCGAGGTGCGACACCATGACCGTCGTGGCTATGTATAGTATAAATATCTCTCTGTTTTATCATCTTTCATCGACTAACATATCAGAAAAGCTGGATCATTTTGTACATACAGACGAAACAAAAACGTCTGTGCCTAATTCGACAGTCATTCAAGTCCCGACGAGGGTGCAATTCAGCTTCGAGGTGCGACACCATGACCGTCGTGGCTATGTATAGTATAAATATCTCTCTTTTTTATCATCTTTCATCGACTTACATATCAGAAAAGCTGGATCATTTTGTACATACAGACGAAACAAAAACGTCTGTGCCTAATTCGACAGTCATTCAAGTCCCGACAAGGGTGCAATTTAGCGTCGAGGTGCGATACCATGACCATCATGGCTATGTATAGTATATCTCTCATTTTCATCATCTTTCATCGACTTCCATATCAGAAAAGCTAGATCATTTTGTACATACAGACGAAAGAGAAACGTCTGTGCCTAATTCTACAGTCATTCTAGTTCCGACAAGGGTGCAATTCAGCTTCGAGGTGCGATACCATGACCGTCGTGGCTATGTATAGTATAACGAGTACGAGATCCTTGTCGACGCGAGGAGTACGGCTGGTATTCCTAGCACGAGCGTACACTCGTATACTCCAGCAGGATGAGGTGCTGTAAGCTCGAAGCGATACAGATATATGAATCACAGTGAGGGAGATAGCGGTAAGTCGGTGCAGCGAACAGCGGTCTACGTACAGCGTCGTTCTGCAGTGAGGATCCAAGGGATAGTGTGCCTTGAGTACTTGCGTTACGTATACTACGTGCTGCGAGTCCGGGATAGCGATCGGGCCGGTCTGCCGGCTCACATTCTCTCTCTCTCTCTGTCTCTCTCTCTCTCTCTCTCTCTCTCTCTCTCTCTCTCTCTCCTCCTTGCATTACTAGCGAATAATATCGGCGGATATCCAGCGCACGGATGCAGCAGTGACCCAAGTCCGCGTACTAATGCCTACACATATAACCAGCCTTGGTAGAACGTGTAGAAGCGGAAGCGAGAAATTCCAGAAAAGCCTGTTAACACCTCGCCGCTCCGCAGTTACGCTTAATTGCAGAAAACGATTAATTATTATCCGGCGCCAGCAGAAAAATCGTGCAAATCCCTGGCAGATATGAATCGAAAGCTATTCGTTTGTAGTCCATCCGATTAGTCTTTTATGGGTGTGACAATTTTCAATTACACTCAACCATATTACAATTTTAAAAAAAAAACACATTTTTCACTGTTTTATATGAGGCTAACCCTTATCAAGATGGGAATAGAATTTATGATGCAACTTGACATTGAAAAAAAAAACACACACACAATTGAAACGACATCATACTTAAACAAAATACTAAGAGTCAACTATAAAGTAACAATTATTCATTTTTAGTCCATCCAACTATTCCAACAGTTAAGGTTCCAATGAGAATAGTTGAATGGTTTTTAAATTAAACGATGTCTAGTCGGCTATGAAAATATTAATGGTAACTGACAGATGTGGAAATTTTCTCTGTATCAGTTAACAGGTTATTATTTATAGTCGTGACCCATTTCGCGTATTTTCTCGAATCGATACTAATATTACTACCGCTAAGTATCTCCTTTTAATGCATCTATTGCATCTTTCAGAATGAAGCGGAATTTTGCGAGGTCTGCAGTGGAAACTGACTAGAGAATAAGAGAAGAGGAGGCAATGGAGAGATTGAACAGTGCGGTGAGAAGGACGATGGGGTAAGAGAGCGGATTGGGTAGTTAATAAAGCCAAGCCACAGCGATTGGAACTCGATTGCGCTGCTGCTACTGCTGGAACTGCAGGCTTATTCGTTCGCGAGCGCGGGGGGAGGGGAACACCTGACGGGGTTAGCTGTGGGGCTTAACCGCGGATTTGAACCACGAACAAATCCGAACGGAGGGGTTACTACGAGACCAAAGTAAAGTATATATAATAGTACCATGACTTACGTACATGTACACGTGTATATTGCATCTGTTATAGGGTCATACTACAAATACTCGCTTCCCGGGCTGCGAAGGTACGAACAAATGAAAAGCCAATGTTCGATCGACTCGGTCTGGCTGTTTAAACCGTCGAAAATAAGCTCCTCCAGAGCTTACAACTACTCTTTACAACTATGTGTATACGTTCCATTAAACTCACTGCATACCCCGACATAAATAACATAATATTTCCTTTTATGCCGTTCACGACCGGCTTCGAAGGAGAGACGGTGGTACACGGTTCCTCTGCGACAAGATATATACCCCCACGTGATAGTTAATAGAAATGGGAGAAAAAAGGCGGTGGTTTAAAAAAATGTATAAAAGCAATATTTTGCTTGGCGCGATTTTTATAGAACGTAAAGTACAATTTTGTATAACACTCGTTGGAAAAGATGTTTCTTACATTCATATGTTTGGAACACTCGTTAGAGAAATTTTTATCGCACTCGTGTCGTAATATACTATTCTACAGTCTTTACAACAATGATTAGAAAACATATTTCAACAATTGTCAATCATATAAAAGTAACGAAACGCCGAAACATATGATAAAATAGCATTTGTTCCAATATAATTTATTAATCCCTTATCACACTTTTCGAAAGCGATACAAAACACATTTTCTCAACACAAAAATCCCAGATATCAATGACGACCCAAGTTCCTTGAATGGAATGAAACGAGAACAAAATTTACAGTGCAATTTTGCTTCCTGATAGAGGAAATCTTTATAAAATACAATGGTTTCAGGAATCGAATGGAGAGACGATATATATTCGTGTGCAAAAACAAAGAGTGGAAGATTTATAAGGGCACGTAATGGAAAACTCTCGGGTTAAGAGCCTTAGGTAGTACTAGAGACAGAATCTATGAACGCATATCCATAAAATATGCCTCGGTATTATTATCATGGGAACTTTGCAGTACTTGTATTCAGAGTACGATCATGAGTTTGATGTCCAATATGCCGGAAGCCTTCGAGAGGAGTAGCTCCTGCTATGCGCTTTTCTTACAAAACACACTCTCTACTATCCAACCCGAGCTACCCAACCAGCGAACCCTAAATCTAGGTCAGTCCCCATGTGCCTGTCACATTTCCTTTTCGTAGCGGGAAAACAGTGGCCCAGAGACAGATACACACTGTACATATAACGCGATATACGCGGCTCTGGAGTATACCGAGTATGTAACCATATAACTATATGTACAACACTATAGTACGAAGTATACTGTAGATTGAGTTCACCCGAAGCGAGGTACATGAACAGGAGCTAGTTCACGTATGTGGAAAGGGAAGCTTTTCGAGCAGATAGTATATATAGATAGGTAGATAGATATGTAGATATGTAGATATGTAGATATATATATGCATGTATTTGTTTTCTATACTCGTACATGGCATACATTCCATGCACTCTTGTATTGTTCTATATTATAGTAGCGTACAGGATAAGCGATATAGAGCTGTTGGTCTCATGCCAATCACTGCACATCCCGCAATGTCAAAATAATGAATAGAAACAGGAAAACGGATGTCAAAAATAATTTTGTTGACAGCGTTGCACAAAATGTTCGCTGCTTTTCTCGTCAGATTTGGTACTGGGTCTCATTATTTTTCTAATTACCCCATGCATCGAGGTGAGGTCAGTTTTGTTAATGGCTCATTTTTTTTAGACGTAATTGATAAGAACATATATGAATGTTTTGTTAAAAAACGGTTTTTACATGAAAAACTGGTGTTAATTAGTCATTTTTATTCAATAGTGATCATGACTGTATACGATTAAAATGTTCACTTCTTTATAAAATGTTATTTTTTTATTTCGTACTAATTTGGCCGTATGTTTTGAAAAAAAAAGAATATCAAATTATTGATGGGCAAAGTAATCAAATTCATTGAGTTCTAAAGCAATGAATTTTCTGGTAGTATTTTTTTATTCATTCTAGTTTCCTTTTAATTATAGATGACAAAAAATTCGGGAGCCAGTGATTTATACCGAACATAAATTTTGTTCCTTACGCAGCGTGTCTTAGGTGGTCGGAAATAACGCTCGCCATCTAGCGGCGCTTGGCATAATATTCCACTTGCCATACGTCAAATCATTCGCTTCACTTCTCGTTTTTCATTTGAATTAACCACTAAAACGACGGCCATTTTTTATTTTTTATGGCCATGTTTTTTACGAGTCTCAATTTAGACACGACTGGAAAAATGCCATTTGAGTCGAGGACTTAAGCAACTTATTTCCCTCGAAGAACTCTTTCGTTATCGCAATTACCGCAATCTTTACATAACGGATTATGCGAGACTTTCGAAGTCGGCCCAATCTGTGCCGGTGTAATGTTGTTGGCCTCGAGACTTTATTAATTAAAACTGCATGTCTGCTGCCGGTTGCTCTCCTGGTGTTTCTCCCGAGTTTCTCAAATCCTCCCCACAAATCCAATTATTCCACCGTCGGAACATCAAACTTTGATAACTATCGACGAGCATCGAAACTTATACCTCTCTCCCTTTCTCATTGTCTTTCGCTTTCTGCCAAAGTATGAAATGCAAACCACCCTCGAGTTCCTTCGCAAGACCTCTCAAGCTCTCGCGGAACGTCGACGCTTTCCGAGGATCATGACCTTGACCCCCGCATAATATCTATATTGAGTCGCATCGCTTTATACCGCACGTCTCACTCTCCCGAAACTTTCATAATTCTCTTGTTGGTGAATACAAAGCAGGTCGATTTACTTGAGAGAATTGCCGAAATAAATGAAAGCGCCAAATACAGCAAGCCATAATTCCTACTAAGTTCTACTAATTCCTACTAATTCCTACTTTTCCCTTACTTAATGTTAGTCGCCGATCCGTTATGAGGCGTATTTTATTTTTGCATGAGAGATCCGGATTTCGATGAAATTGTCCGTCGCATATTCGTTACCAAATGGAAATTTAGCTGAACATCAACCGATTTATAACTCGAACTGACTAAAAACTATTAAAACAAGCAACATGACATATATTTCCCGTAATAAATTTAATGCGCCCGGAAATCCGTATCCGCTCTTGTGTTCGTGTCCCTGTATATCATAACAATCAAATTGGTCGGTACATGCACTCGGCAACTTAATGCGAGTTATCGAGTGGGCAGCGGGCAAGTTGGAAGTCCGGTGACGGATGCACGATGACTTCCGGACAAGGACTCGAAACGGAATATAGTAGAGTTTATTGCCGATGCTAGGAGTGATTTGCATACCCATTTACTCCTGAGCCATAGACGTGGTGGAGCATCGTTGATTCCGAAGATCATAGCAAAAAGCAAAGTCAGGCTTCGATATTGCTCTGTATCACAAGCATACATTTGAAGCTATATCAATATATATGGACATAGGACTCACAGTCGAATAAACAAAATAAAAACCCATCAGGAAAAATAAAAAAAAAAACTAGAAAATAATACTTGACCACAGAATAAAACGTACATTCGGACCTCGACTTTACGAACAGTTCTGACTTTTTCCTTTTCACAGGATTAATTGCCTTCTATTGGGCATCGAGCTCCTACCGAACACCAACCGATTTACATTCCCAACCGACTAAAAACGCTCGAATCAAGCGATACAATGTATGGTCCCAGTTATAAATATGATATGCACCGAAATCCGTATCCTCTCTGCCATCCATATCCCTACGTGTATATCACACCAATCAAATTGTCCGGTACGTGTATTCATCAACAATAATGCTAGATATCGACGAGGCATCACGCAAGTTGGAACACCACTGACGGTTGCCCGACGACTTCCGGACAAGGACTCGGAACGGAATCCAGTAGAGTTTATTGCCAATGCCACGGGGAATTTGCATTTCCAATCTACCGCTGAGACATAGACGTGGCATAGTCTCGTCAACCACGGGGATCATAGGAACAGGCAAAGGCAGATTGCGATATGGCTCTGTTGAACAGATATACCCATAACGCTATATATATATATATCTATCCATATATCCATATATCCACATATATCCACTTATATACATATAAACATAGAACAACTAGCAGCGCATCGAGAACGAGGTGCACCGCACGGTATATAATATAGAGAGGGCGGATCAAGCAGAGGGCTCTGCGACTAAATTCCGGTTGACGCGAGAGGGCGAACCTAGCCCGTTGCTCCGCTCACAATGCTGACGATCCTTCCCTTTGTCTCATCGCGCTCTCGGGCACCGAGTAGAAAGCGGAGCACGTCGAGAGGTAGAGGCGAGGTTCCATCGTCTCCCCCGTCATCTCTATACACGTATACACGTATGTACAACCTGTGCTACGTATGTATAGTCACACGCTTGTAGACACAGGGACTGCGCGAGCTGAGCAGCGTGTCTGGAACGTTGCATCGGAGGAACGAGGGCCTACCTTGCTCACGAGACAAAGACGGAAGTGCGGGCCAACAGGGACGACCTAAACGCGAGAGCGCGCGCGCGCGCACCCGTACCGCCGAGGATACAACGTCCTGTTCTCGGTATATTCCGCCCCGAACTCACGCAGAGCTAACTCACGAAAACCCGCGTTCGCTCCGCGCTGCATCCTCTACATCGCATACTAGTTTATGCGCAGTCCCACGAGTACCAACGCACCGGAACACGCGAGGCAACGGGGCGGCGACGGTTGGCACAGAAGGATGTGCTCTGCGAACCCCCAACGCCTTCGGAACTAAAGGAACACTGTAAGATGGGTCTGTCGTATATACTATAGGCAGCCCCGCTCCGTTCGTCGACCATTTGGTCTCGCTCTTTAATTTATTGCTACTCGGCATTTTTATGACACTTTTTGAAGACTACTTATTCAGATTTTTATACGACGACTTTTAACGAAAATATCCATTATCAAATTTTGGGGACGTTTCCATTGCCCAAAATATTTTTTTACATTTTTTTTACATTCCAGTCTTAGATTAATCACGTTTACCTAGCGAGCTGTGAATTCCACGACTTTTGGAAAATGGCGGAAGGTTTTTTTTGTCCTTCACTATTTTTCGGCCTCTCATCTCTTCTTAAGTAAATTGAAATCAACAATGGTAAAAAATACTCATTGGTCGCTGTAATGCGATTCAATGGTATCAGAATGTTCTCTCCTCTTGCGCCTTAATTCTCCACTTATGTTAATATTTTGTTTTAGCGATCTTAAAATCTTGCGGGCCCGCTAATGGTATCATTCGTATCATCTTACCGCATAAATTCTCGGCAGCACTTATTGTGCATAGTACTACTTAATTAGTTGCCGTAGATTTCAGGTGCTGCAGAGATTTTGCAGTGATTCCACTGAGTACACGTAATAGGCGAGGCGAGAGACTCGCGGCTTGTTTCAATATTCCCCTGTGCATTTAGTTATGTATGCATTACGTGACTGTAGATGCATACCACATATATATCTGCGTTGAATATAATGTAGTAGATGGATGCACTAGATACGCCTACACAAGTATTAGGGAGATGCCTAGCCACGAAGCTCAGCGTGTCTGCATATCGCACATCTATACCACGACAAGCATCTACATTATTGTTGTGCAAATATTTACATCAACCGAATGCGCGACGCTCTCTGTGCCCTGCGCAACTTCCAGGAAGAGAATATTCGAGATTGAACCTGGATGCACCTCGCGTGAATGTCCACGTCATTCACGTGATCGAATATCTGTGTACACGCAGAGATACGGCAAATGCACCGTGCGCATTTGTAACGTACCCGAGAGCTGGTAATTGCATTTATTTCATTCAACGTTGTGATTGAACTTGTTATGACATTTCCTACGAAACGAACAAACGTGCGACATCGGGTATTGGTTGATATTCGATTAAATTTTCATGTGTCCCATGCATAAATTGTACCGGAATTAAGTCGCAAGATTAATGACAAATACTGGAAAATTGTGAGATTTTTTCTGAAGATCCTTAATCATAAATCGACATGTTTATAAGTGTGATAAGGAAGCACATTATGGTACTAGTGCGATAAAACTTTTTTTACGAGTGTGAGTTTGCAGGGAGTCAAGTAAACGTTTTTCACAATTTAATGCTTATTCACGATAATTGAATGCACTTTATGCACCAAGTTAAATAAAATGAATATGCGGTGAAATTAATCAAAAAGTCATATTCGACGTTTGGAGGTATTTCAGTGGTGATCATTTTGTGAGATATGAGCTTTCAGCTTCGAGAATAACCGACACTTACCATTTTTCTCTAGCGCTTAAAAAATTCGGACTAGTAAATTGTTCCGGAAGGCCTCATATATTTTGATTTTCATGGGAATAGCTACTCTTGACTTTTGTTCCAACTTGAATTGGGCGACCAGCCAAGCGACAATGTTCTCACATTGGATGTCGGTGTACGACATAAAAGCCGAACTTTTCAACGATTTGAAACTTTCAGTTCGAGCTTAAGATCGCTTTAATCTTTTTATTTCTTGCGGGAATAAGATTTTCTTCTCCACTTGGCAGAAATACTTCGACAAGCTAATTGTCGCACTTTTTCTGGACTCTGAAGAACTTTAACTTGGGTTGGGCGACACCAAGACTTGCCATTCTTTTTACTAAGAGTTCTGTTTGCCAGGAATTCTTTTTATCGATCCACCTGTAGTCAATAAAAAGAAACTCCCTTAAGAACTGTTGTCCAAATAAAAATCTAAAAGCAAAACAATAAAAAGTAGCGATAATAAATATGTTCATACCCCTGCTAGCAAATTATGGTGGGTTGGTGAATTTGATATGGAAAATCTTACGACAAATTCGGCGCAGATCAAAATCATATAAGTATCTAGATCTCGAGTAATCAGGGCTTAAGGCGGGGCTCACGAACAGATTGTAAAATATCAGATGTCTGAGCGCATATAATCCACAGACTTACATCAAAAGACATGATCTTAATCCTGATTATTGGGCGATGGTAAACAAAAATGTATGTGAAGTACCGGCGAGGTTCATTGTAACGGGTTTATGTGGAAAATGAAGGATGAAAAATATTTTAGGTGATACCATGAAATTCAGCTGGACAGAGCATCAATTTTACAATGGATACAGATATTATATCAACGCGTATGATTGCGTTTTTATCAATAATGTATATAATCGATATTAAACATTCGAATAATGGTTCGAAACTTTCGTGGAAAAATCTTTTTTGGTTCTCCGCTGTAATCCGGCGCTTCCTAAGGGAGTGTTCAGAGTTCAGAACACAGAATGATCTCCCCGATAGGACACTCGAATTCTAAACCAGATTCAGAGTTCGGTTCTAGCGCAAGGATCCGACCGCCGCTGATGGCCACACGAATTTTGATCCCGAGCAATTTCCTCGTCGAAATGGCTCCAGTAAATCCGCACTGCGGTGCGAACTACCCATTAAAACAGACGTCGTCGCCGGGGCGGGCCGTTCCGTCCCGTTATATCGTATTCGAAGAGGAAGCGAACGAGAAAGTGACGAAGACAGAAATATCGAATTCACGGATGGCTGTCTGATCGCTTTTAACAATTTTCTTCTTTCCTCCTTGAATAGTCCTACTTTTCATGAGCTTTTTATATCCTCACTTGTGATTTAGTTCCCGAAGACAATAAACGTATTTTTTCAACCTCGTCCATTTCGCGGTAGGGTTACCATATTTTCTTGGACAACTTACATTTGAAATTGTCTCCGAAAATGTTCTCAACTTCATTTCTCATCTACATCCGGGGTTATCGGAGTCGCAGAAATTTCCCTACCGAGTTTATACGAAGAGGTACATGAGAGGGTCGCCGGAGAGGCCATAACTCGACGGGTGTTCGTTTCCGGCGGCGTCGACGGTGGTATAGCGTTACAATACTCATCCCACAGCGCGACTCGCCGAGGAATTCCGCTAGGTAGCCGCGAACGCGAGATGTAATTTATCGAGTCATCGCCGATGCGTACGCGTACGTACGTACGTACGTACGTCGCGGTAGCCGAGCAATGAATTACCTTTCGGATTATCTGAATTACGGGAGCACACAGATCCAAACCGAGCTTTGAATCAATTCCTAACGCGTTCGGGCTTTCGCTCTGTTAAATTATCGTTTGCCGATCCGGCGCGTTATTACCGCTCGTCGCTATGAACGACGATTTCGCTATTGGAAAATGAGCTTACAGGAATATGAGAGTCGTAAGGAATACGAGAACGAATTGCTCTGTCTCGCGGAGCTTCCGGCTCATTTCGATATTTCGCAAACGGAAATTGAAAGGTTCACGTAAATTTATACGAATTCAAATTCCTATTTCTCGCTGGTAGCGTTGGTTAATCGTTCTTTCAATGCTGAGTAAATCTCGGAGATTCGGTCAGTGACTAATGGGGCATCTATTAAGAAGGATGGATTTCATGGTTGATGGGTTACAAGCGCACTGTCGAAGCGATTCTAATTAAGGACTGTGGGGATCACTCTCAGTCTCGGTTCGATTGACGAACAGCCAGGAGTATCGTTGCCGAGGGCGAAGCCGAACATGCGTATGGCGGAGGAGGAAACAGAGGACGGAGGTAGCGGAGTGTTGATCAAGGGTAATTCAAGCTCTATGAAGACAAACGGGGTGAGCATGCACAACACCACCAACGACCAAACAGCTTATAGTCGATACATCTTAATACACCGAATGAACTACTGACTATGCTCAACAGGCTTTGAGTACCTGAAGTTGGATTTGCAGGTACTGAAAATTCATTGTAAGTAATGGGGTTGTCTGAAGAATGCAAATACCCGGTGTGTTTGGTTTTGGAAATCAATGTTTCGCTCGATAATAATCCGTAGCATCTGATAACAGGTGAAAAAGGGTTGATTTAAATGCTGACCAATCATTTGTTCGAATGAACTTTGTGGCAGTTTTCGTTAAACAAGCGGCTTTTGTTTCAATAACTAAGTTTGAAGGGTTGCGCTGTTATAGATCAATTTTTAAGGTTATAAAGACATTGCAGCCCTTTCCATTTGTTGACGATAGTTCGAGCGGTTCTCGGATTAGTAAAGTCTTGAGACTCAAACCATCCTTATGATAAGTAGCAACAGACACTATTTTCGGGACAATTTTTTGCACACCCCAGACAATTCGACCTGACATTGCAGATTCGAATGAAAAGTTTGTGAAGTTAAGAAAAATGTTCGCCACAACGAAAAACGAGAACACTTCGAAGATGTGCAGCCGCATATATTCTCGATAAAGTCGAAACATTTCTTATTCACGTATTTCAAGTTTCGAGAACGTGAGACGCGGCCAGAGATCGGTTTTCACCGATTCACTCACATTCTTATCGCCAGCTTTTCGTATTCTCAACTGTCCTTCCTTCGGAACTCCGATAATTCCGCACTTCGGTTTTTCACTTCCAGAAGAGCGTACGTTGTGCGATATGTACGTTTTGACGGGGCATCGCCGAAAGATATATACGTTGAATCGTTGAAAGATGTATAGGGGAGGACTACAAGACCGAAAAATAAGAGAAAAATGTGAAAGCGATGAAGTAGCGACGGGAGAACTTCGTCGGCTCGGGTCGCGACTAGACTGCAAGCCATCGGTCGATGTACTATATCCCACGTGATCGATCGACGTGGATATATCGCGAAATACGGAAATACGAATACTTTGGCGCAGGGAAGAGTGCGGAGTGAAGCGCATCTTCGGAAAAGCTTTATAGAGCCCTCATCGATTCGCTCGGCGAAGCTGCGCCGATGCCAAGAGGAAATCGAGGAAGACGAAGGGTGCAGTACAGATAGACCGACACCTAGCATCGGTACAAGGGTGAGTAAGAGAGCCGGAAAAGCCCCCGCTGTCATGGACGAGGGTTGCAGCGGAGCCGAGTGGGGAACCTCGAGAACTCGGGGCGTAGAAGCCACTTCGTTTAAGAGGTGAATGCGGGTCAACAGCTCCCGGTGAGTGCGTCCGATCTGCGCCTATAGACTCCACGTTGAATACTTGATGCGCTATACGTCGGTATTTTTCACAATACCTAGAGGCAAGTTCACGCTTCCGCATTCGCGAGCCAAGCTTTAAACGACAAGTTTGTTTGAATGCTCGTGGGATGCACGAACTCCGTGTAAGCTGAGGAAGACAAGAACGAAAGAGGCACGAACGTTTTTGGCAGCCACATCGCGAATAGAATGGAAGATATGTCTTTGATGTCGTTGAACGATGAAGACAGATTGGGATATGTCAATATTCAAAATCCTTCAGGATATTTGGAAACAGAGGATCTTGTGTAGCGGATCTGTTTAGGATGCAGTGATGTTCAATGTTAATGTTAAGCTGGATATCATTCTTATTCGAAAGATGGACTCCTAGCGAAAGTTAAGAAAGTCAAGTTGACAGTTGAACGTGATGACTACTGGGAGAAAGAAAATTGTCGTCTTGGAGTCACTAAGTTCTCCAAAACTCTGGCCTCATTACAATCAAGCACGTTATTGTTCCGCTCAGATCGCTGGAAACGTCAGGATGCTTACTGCTATTGAAACAATTAACCAACGACGTTCCAGACTCGCTTCATCATTTGTATCTTGTGTTCTTCAGCACTGAATGCTCCAGTAATCAGGTCGCATACGCTAAAGACACTTTCTTATTCTACATCCCTCTGACTCTGTTATTTATCGCCAGCTCTTTCACTGTATATAAGAGGAGCAGAGTTGCTTCACCGCATTTTTATCGCATGTTGCCATGGTTTTTTATGGGTGCTGAGTGAAAATAAAAGAAATTCCCTAGTAAGGTAAACGGCCCAGTTACTGACACCGACTGTATATTCATATTTACATCTGTAGTAAATCAGGTTTTCGTCGAGTATCAATAAATTTACAGGCAGATTGAAGAGCGCTTTTTTTACTGCCGAATATAACAGAAGTAATTTTCATAAAATGTGTTATATCGAAATTTAATAGCGAAATTGAGAAAAAAAATCCTTTTGCAAATCGCATTCAGAAAGCCTTAATGTACACGTTAAATGATTGTTTTTTCTCTGTTATGACACAACGCATTCGTAAATAACGAAAAACCAAGACCGCGGTTCTAAACATGTCAGAAACTGGGTCGTTCACCTCACCTGCATACAGAACGAAAAATAAGCAGTCCGAGCCGTCGAGCAGGTATGACATATCAGTACGTGGAATCCTCATTCAAGGTACATGGTTACAGTATAACGCTGGATCGTAAAATTCCATGTTATCCGCTCGAAACGACGTGCTCTTGGGTAACGTACGTCGAGAGGGTTATATAGGAAGTGCCGGAGGTGCAACCGAATGAGAGAGAAAGGGAGATGGTAAAAGGTTGGAGTGCACGAGAATCCAACAAAGGAGGCAGGGACGAGAGGGGGTATTAAGAGGAAACGAGTAAGATGGAAAAGGCAGGATTGGCGCTGGAATCCGAAAAAAGATAACCAAGAGGAAATGTCGCGAAGCTACCTTAAGGGACGAAGCAACGAGCAGCGAGCAGACGAGATACCGGGTGAAAGTAGAAAAGGCAGCGTTGGTCCGGCCGAAGCGACCGATGAGAATTTGGTGCTTGCCGAGCTAAATTAGATATAAAAATCCTTACGAGCTCTCGGCAGGCGACCATTTTTCCCGAGGCTCCTGCAATTATATATCAGCACGAAAACTTTTCAGCTCGTATTCCAACCGTGATGCTCCTCGTTTTATGCCCTCTTGCGTTCTATAGATTATTTCCAGCTCCTTCGGGAGCTCGGCTCGAATGTTATCGAGGCTGCGCATCACCGATTCACTGGAAATTCGATAGATTAATTTGAAACTCGGTCTACTTCGCTTGGATTTGATGCAGCATAAAATGTCATACATTTTGAAATCGGATCGAACCTGACAGGAATCACAATTTCGTGTATCCTGCGGTACATGCCCGTCGCTGGATCGATCCTCAACCAATTTGTGTAATCGAAGCGGAAGGCCCAGTTATAACAATCGATCGACCCTCTTAAGTGCACTTCACGTGTAATGAACGTCGCGGTTCGCTGTGTCGGAAGCTTTGACAAAATTCGTTTGGTTAACAGACACACACACACACACACACACACACACGCCTGTAAAGTAATTATGAGCATCAAGATAAAAAAATCAATTTAAAAAAATGAAATTCATTATGAATTCGGCTGTTATTAAAAGTAGTGAAATTGTATTAATTTTCAATGAGGTCTTTCGACCTCTTCACATCCAACTTTCATTGCTATGCAGACATTCACAACGAGACTGTGATTAAAAAATTGATTATCATATTTAATAGTTGATTGCCGGTGCTTAATTCGTTTAATTACTCATGAATTCTACCGAAAAGCTTTCGACAAATATTGGTAGTGATTTTCGAACATGAGGCATAGACAGAATCGTTAAATGTATCTGACACAGAGAAATCTCGGTAGTTTGAGTGCAATAAACACATTTGAAGTATAGTTCGAAAAACATTAAATAATCGCAGCACAAACGAAATGCGGGGCATATGTGCGACGGACTAAATTAGTTATATTCGCTTTAAATCCCTTTGAAAACGTCGAAAATTCTTGTATACATACAAAGTACTAAATTGAATCCGTTAACGTTGTAAATCCCTTTGAAAAGGCCAAAAATAATTGAATGTTCATACGATGACCATAAATGAGAGGCGATAATTGGTACATCTAATCAATGAGCTCACTTCCCATTGGCGATTTACAAAAAAGTTAAAACAGTTTCGCTATTGTAACTGAATGTCTACCGAAGCGAATGGTTTTCGTGTAAAATTTTGCTTCACCTTTTTGCCCAGGCGGAACTTCAGGTTGAAAAATAATGAATTTCCTGCCACGACTCACCAATTAAATAGAATATAAGATTCCGCCCACGATTGTTGGCCCTAATAAAGTGTACTATCTGCAGAAGCTATTAAAAATGACCATGTGTATAACAGCGACGGTTAATCTTTTTATTCAGTTTAAGCATAACTCGTAGTTCTTAATAAATGAATATACATCAAACAGCAGTAAAGTTACAACTCGTTGACCCCTCGTACTACCTCGGTACGCATTAAAAAATGGCATCTATACGTCATCATGAGTAAAAATTAAATTCTCCCAGAAGACTTTTACGACCGGTCATAATCGTCGCTGCGGGAGAGGAAAAGCGCTAGGACGAGCGCTAAAAAGGGGCCACGTCATATACTTATATGGTCGCGCGTTTAAAGGGGTGGAAACGGAGGGAAAAAGTAAAAAGGAGAAATAATAATCCGTGGACTAATACGCTCGTAAAGCGAAGTCGCGAGGCGGATATAAACGAACGAGAGCACACGCTCGCTCTGGCGCACACATATTCGGCGCGTTAGCGCGCGAGCGGAGTCACTGAGGCCGAGTAAAACGGGGGTATAACTCGATCGTAGGTAGCGTCGCGACGGTGGACGCGATTCGAAACTCTGGGGCAGTGGCAATACTAGGAAAACGTGAAGGCTAGGTTGTAAAATACAGTTTTAATTCGCGCAAAGCTCACCCTCTCTCTCTTTCTCTCTTTTCTCCCTCCTTCTTTCCCTCGTGCTACGAGGATTAATATCAACCAATGCGTTTACCCGTGTCTGCGTGCGCATGGCCACGGCTACAGTCGTGCTTCACTTTCCTACAACTGCAGCTTGAATCCCGAGAACGACGAAGAGCAGAGCACAGCGAGAAGGGAGAGGGGCGTTAGTTAAATTACAGAAATAAATCACGGACATTGTTGCGCCAGCACGATTTTACGGTTTGTCCGAAACTGCGACAGTTTGGCGGGGCTGGAGGGGGCCCAGGGGCTTCCCCCTCGCTCACCGCCACTCCCGACACCCCGCACGCTGCAACTTGTACATTGCTTACAATTGTGTTATGCCCTACGTGCGCTCGTGTTACCATATTATGTTTGTACAGAATTAGAGAAATACGTAGGTTTACATAAAATACATGTGCGGTCGAAAGTTTAGGCATAATGTATGGGCGATAGGCGGTTTTACGTAGGTTTAATGTATGAGCCATTATGCGCCAATTCGCTTCCTGTCTGGACTTATGGATTAATTACAATTGATGCCCCCGTTTTATTGGAACATTGGGCTAAATTTGACTGATTACAAAATTTTTTTAAAAGATTTTTCACCGAGATTTAAGTAATTCCAATCAAAAGATATTACTAGCCCCTCTAAAATACCACGAGGAATTTAAAAGAAACCACAAAAGTTACTTTCCTTCGTTATTCTGTACTGCAAATTAATATATGTAATCTTTTTATTTCATCTTATTAAAAACAAGATGTAACAAGTGTTCAATCACACAATTTTGCTATAAATGTTCTTTTCGCACAAGATTTAACTTGCAAAGTCCTTAAAAAATTTACCTTTTTTGCGACTTTTTCTCTTTAAAGATATCAATAATTTTGTTCTCAATGTTCCCGTCGAAACGAAAATTTGCAGAAGGCACTAATCAAGTACCAATGATAAAATTCGATTAAGCCAAACATCATAAACGGTGTAGCAAAAAGTGTCTAAATCGACAGAGAACAATGTACCACATACGAAACTATAAGAGAGAGCCTCGTAAGACACTGGGAACCTTATATGTAGCAGTTTTGAACAAACGGTAACTACCAGAAGTGCTACCAGTCGGAGTAGGTACCTCTGCGTGAATTACACTTGTGTAGTTGAATTTTACGTATTATAAGTTTCGTGTAGTACAGCGACACAGACGCTATGCTGCAAATTCAGTCATACACACATTTGCATACACAGAGTCGCTCATACACTGGGACACATACACAAAACACACATTCTCGTGAATGAAGTGGGTACCTGTATGCGTAAGCGCTGATTGTTCCGGAGATCTCTTGTAACTTTAGTAACTACGAGCTCTCGTGACGATTATATATAGTCGTGTTACCTAACATGCTCTTTGCATCGGTTAACTGCCACGAAGGCTAGACGAATACGACACACACGCTTTTGAATTGAACTACAGTACGTATACGCGTGATTATGTAGAAACACGTGGAGGACGTCGACGTGTATTGTATAAATACAACGAGAGGCACAAGTCGCCCAGCTTACGATGCAACCTACCGGGTTACGTGCACTGGACACGAAACCTCCCTGCCGGTCGCTTTCTACGTAGTGGTAATAGGGGTAGAAATGGTGGCTCCCCCATCGACTGTTTTCCGGAATAAATATAAAAGTATTTGTCGAGCTCAAAGTTAAGTTATAACAATAACGTTAATTTGTTTTTTTTTTTTTTTTTTTTTTTCAATTGACAATACAAAATCTTTATGCAGTGCTTCTGGATGTTAATTCGCCCTTGTAGAATATCTGAGTTGAGATAAACAGATTCGAAAATTCTAGATACAATTATAGACACACAAGTTGCCCAGCTTGCGATGCGACCTACTGGGTTACGTGCACTCGACACGAACCTCATTTGCTACTCGCTCTTTCCATAGTGATAATGGTGTTGAGGATGATAGCTCTTCCAACAATTCTCTCTCTGCCAGGGTAAAAATAAAATATAGAAATTTCACATTTTTAATCAATATTCAAATTCTAATTCAGCTTTATATTTTTTTTAAATATAATTTTAATAGCAATATAATAAAATCAATTATAAATATTTTCCTTATTGTCACAACTTTGATTCTTCACCGACAAAACGATTTTCCTAGATCATCAAATGTTTCGTTAAAATAGTAACAACATTGCGTTATTTGCTAATATAACTAAAGAAATTTTTGTCTTAGCAAATCTTTTAGCTACCGTAATTTAAAAAAATTGTTGGCTTAACAAATTCTTTCGCTAAGCTAACAAAATACCGAGTGCTATCGCTATTTCGGCAAAAGATCTCATGTCCCACAAAAATTGTAGGTGATAGAGTTAACAACTACTTGAAAAAAAAAAAAAATGGTTCCACGAACTACTTATTAGTACTCCGAACTCATCCTTTTTCTCCGTGTACCATAGAATCTACAGGAATACGTGAATGCACTAATTTTAATAAGATGGGATAAATAGATTGAAAAATTGCTAAAACAAGTATAGACACAAAAGTTGGCGAGCTTATTGCGATGCGACCTACTGGGTTACGTGCACTGGGCACGAAACCTCACTTGCTACTCGCTCTCTCGGCGGTGGTAGTGCTGGTAGCGATGCTAGTGGCTCTCCCATCGATCCTCTCTTCCTCGTCGTCGTTATATGTACTATGTTGCCCGTTTGCGAAACCGTGAGCGCGAGAACGAGTTGTTACTGCCACAGCCGTTGTATGCATAGAGCTCTGCGCTTTTACTATGGCACTAGTGCTTCAGTTGTGTACGTATCCCGCTGCAGTTACACCGCACCGCCACCAACAGTTCCACCAAGAAGCACACTGAACGCGTGCGGTCGCAGTGTACCTTTACGTTCGGTTAATCCTCTTCCCTGCGACATTGTCAGGTACCTACTACCTTTCTATCCAGAGTTATGCGTCGATCCGGATACTGCGATACATATTGTCGAGCACTAACATCGGCTGTAGGCCGTCAAACGCGACAAATGTTTGCGGAAGAGGAAATTCCGTTTTTATTAGCAATGCGAAAGACATTTTTTTAACATTCATTCGACAAATTGCGAAGGAATAAATAAAGGTTATTTTTAAAAAGCGAAAATTACATCGTGCTCCAAATGCACATGTAAAATCATTCACGCAATTCAGAAAAACATCGTGTAAGCCCAAAATGTTCAATATTTTTCACAAGTGGATATTTGTTTATTTGCATTCAGGTTAATTGGTCCGATTATTCATTTGCATTTTGCGCTGTTTGCAAAGTTCAGATCGCACCGCTGGCCCCAATTAGTTTCGACGTGGATTTTTAAATTGTTACATATTCCGACGCTCATTAACTGCGATTAATGTTCGTGAGAATGGAACCCACGTTTTTATTGGAGAATTTGTGATAATAATTGGATTTTGTATGCGAAGAGAATCGATAAAATGGCTTTTTTAAGCTAACCTGGAAATTAAAAAAATGTAATGGTGTTGCGAATGCGCATATCAAATTGTTCACGATAAGTTCAGGAAAAATAAAACGCTACAGCATTTTTAAAAAAAAGATTAACACACTCCGGACCTTGTCCACGCGAATTACCATCTCATTATGATATTACTAAGATTCTGATAGGACTTAATAAATATTATTAGAGGAAAGCTCGTGTTTAGCGTACTTGAGATATTTATAAATATTACCATAAGTGTCGATAGCAACCACAAAAGAGTCCGAAACACGCCTTCGCGACTTTTACCTTGAATATCTGAGCTAAAAAACTGTAACTTTTAAGTTAATGCTCCGTCGAAGTGATTATCTTGGTTGAACACAAAAATGTATCATTAAGAAATAAGAACGGTACCATTCTTCATCAATTTTTGAACCTGGTTAATAAATTGTCAAGAATCTTGTCTCGTCTCGGACAAACTTGATTTTTTAACTTGGCGTCGAGTCGCTACCGCGACTCTTGATCTCAGTCAATGATAACATGAACGATTTTACATTACAACTTTTAGAAGAAAATTTGCTGCTGATTTTCTGGTCGTCTGCAAATACATTTTTTAAAACCATAAATAACATTGTAATATGCGCAACGGGATAATCAAATAATTACACTAAAATGACTTTACTTTATAAAAATAAACATAGGCATAACAAATGCAGAAATGAAATGGCTTTCCAAGTCAGTTTCAATCAATTTTCTCCCTTCTGAGATACTGCAAAATACTTCCGGATATGCGAAAATTCTTTATCCAAGACCGAGGAACGAGTGGCGAGTCCAAAGAGAAAGCTCTCGTGATGGAAAATAATTTTTTTGCATAACGGTTCGCTTTTTCAGAGGGTACTTTTCGCTTAAAGGCAGTGCTCGCTGTAGCAGCAGCAGCAGCAGCAGCAGCAACAGTATAAGAGGGTGGCATTAGCAGAGAGCCAAGAGTGACGGGTGGAGTCGTTTTAGTATCGCTCCGATTCAATTTAGATTGCGCGACCCTCCGTTCCAGCGATTCGTGCTGCTGCTACTGGCGCTGCTGTATTACTACTGCTTCCATACCTCGGTCACCCTTCAACCCCGTTTCTTTATCGACTTGCCAGCAGAAATCGCCGTACTGATCGTGGAAAGGAAGCAAGACGAATGCACCATCATGATCACGGCAATAGAACAAAAAAATAGCAACGGCAAAACGCACGTGAATCAGTGAAACCGGTGGAGAGGCAGAAAAAAAGAGGCAGTCGTCATGAATGAGGCTCGATTTCAATTCTCTTACTCTCGCGGGAAGCGAATCCTCTCATCCTCGTCGTCCGTAGCCGATTCCAACCGAGACTACATCCCGACGCCCAACTTCTAAAACAATTTGAATCGTGACTCTACCTCTGTCGTATCTTGGCGAGAACTCGGTAGCTTTCCGCTTCGTAGTCGCTGTCGCTTGAAGAAGAAAGTCTTGGAGCATCCACCAGGGAATCGACTCGGACCAACAAATGACAAGCGCTCGCCAACTCGACGAATGAAATTCCGTCGACTTTGCTTTTTCCTAAAGAACCGTGTATACCGGACCCTGAAAAATGGAATGCTATCTCAAAGTTCGTGAATGCGTCAGCAATTGACTGGAATGGCAGATTTAGCCAGTGAAAATTCGGGAAGAACTAAGTGTCGGATCAACGTTATACCAAAGGCACCATTTGTTTGATTGGAGATTTAGTTAAGACGCGAAGCTACGCGACGTTTCACTGTACAGGACTCTAATCCCGGCCCTCGACCTCCCTCACTCGCTCTTTTTGATATCTTCTTCATCCGTGATAATCTCCCGCGATAAAATCCACTAGGGAACACGAAGAAGATGTTCGTTTCGACCCTCGACCTAGTGGGCCATTCGATTACTTTTCCGGACGGAAGAAAAAACACGGAAATACAGTGAAAGATATCGGAAGAGCGAACGGCCTATCGTTCCGATGAATTATTATCTACGATCTCAAATCGATCGCATTAAATTTTGTGAGTTAACTACATTGGACACTTGTAAATCCTATTAACGAGTGTTCATCAATAACTACTTATTTTGAAGACATAAAGAGACAAAAACCACCAGCTAATGCTTAAATCCGAAATCATCTTCATCGTATAACATAAACAGATTCCAGATTCATGCCACGAATTCTTATCAGGATGGTATTATTTTTCTCCTCCCTGGAAATAAAATAAAAAGGGCACTTAATTCCAGACATAGATCTGGCCCTTGTGTATTCTGTAGTAAAATTCACAATATTTTCTTAATCCTCTTTGACCAAGTAGCATTGAGATACAAATATGTAATTTATTCGGCAGATGTCGGATTCTGCTGCTCTTTGCTGGTATCGATTAACTCTTAAGGACTAAATGAGGAAGAGCTTGGGGCGTTTTATGGAGCTTCAACTATTTGAATATCCATAAAAAGTAAACATGCCCATAAACAACAAAGCCGAATTTGACAGCATCGGTGCAGACTCTTAAGGGCCAGCAGACTTTTGATCCTTTCGGTCTTGAAACATCCCCGATCAAAGATAGTCAGTCAGATGTCCCAGGAGGTCACGTGTAGTCACATCGAGATTCGAAATTCGAGATGCCAAACGACGAGCTACTGGTGTGCCCATGAGAGTCCGGAGCTCGCGGGATTACCCTCGAAAATCCTCGTGAATCCTACTGAAATCCTTCGGAAAGAACGATTCTCTCCCTTATATACCATAGAACGGAAGAATCTTCCGGAAAGGTTCACCCGAGTCGGACAGTGTACCCTCTTTATTTTTCTTTACCCGACATCGCTACATGAAAGAGGCTGGTCATCCGTGAACGTTTTCCCGTTCTCGAAGACCATCCAACCCAGTCTTTGATACCCCTTATATCTCCCGGTTATACAGTTTACTCTCTCATATTTTACCGCTGCCACGCATATGATGAAAGTTCCTTCTCCTATACAACGAACTGTTGAACTAAATTTTCCGGGCAGGTGAAATCACAAAAATCAATAAACTAGCGGTAAAAAAAACTAACGATGGTCAAAAGTGGAAAACCAATTCCGGAATGCAAAAAATGTTTGCTCAAAATATTAGCAGAAAGTCCTGTAGGTGTAAGATACGGTTTTTTATACCATTTTCCCCGTTCTCCAGAACTATTTGATCTACGCTTTGATGGCCATTGTACATGGCCTTTATGCATGGCCAATTATACAGTTTACTCTTTGATATTTCACCACTACGCTTTCGACGAAGGTTCCTTCATCTACCTGATAAATCGAAGAAAACCTTTCAGAGGAGAGAGACCAAATGACGTAATAAGCAATTACCGGTAAAAAAATGATCAATTTTGAGGGCGGTGAAAAATCAATGGTGACTACGCCAAGAATTTTTTGTTTTACGGTAAAAAGTCCTATGTATACGGTACGAAATTCTCTTAGATCTTGTAATATCCTCCGTTCTCGAGGACCCTCCAACCTCGTCTTTGATCTCCCTTATCTCTCGGTGATGCAGTTGACTCTTTCATATTTTACCATTGCTAAGTATTTGACGAAAGGTCCCTCTTCTATTTGAGGAGCTGGCGAAAAACTTTTCAGAGAAGCGAAGGGTTGAAAACAAATTACGACGTAAATAAGTAACTCCGGATAAAAAAAAGTGTCGAGTATTCGAATACTCAAAAGTAAATTTAAAAGTGCATAGCATCTTCATTAAAAATTAATAATTTTTTTTTTAGAATCCACAGAAAGTGTCGTTATAAATTCAACTTACTTACAAGAACAAAACAACTACTGCATTTAAAAAAATAGCAAATTCAATCATTTTAAACATAATATTAATTATTCCCAATTTTACAATTCGAAACATTTCACTTCTGACCCCATTATCTAATTAGTACTTTCGTCACGTTTACAAAATTCTCATGTTTATCAAAATATAAGAAAATCGAGAAAAAAAAAATGCGCGGGATACGAAAAATGATGGCCGAATTGATAGAAACAATCTGTTTCGCTAGAATGCTCTTACGCCATTATTTTAACTGCATAATAAATAGAATGAAATAGCTGCAATTAAGATGAAATGGCTATTTTGGAAGCTCAATTTTTTGCCCTAAGTCGGGCCACCGAACCAGAAAGATAGCCCGGATTCGCTGTAAAGTTTAACGAGAATGACCGTAGGATACGTGGTCGTAATTTCTTCCGACTCCGTAAAAGATGTTAAAGTTTAATATGCCTTTTCATCCAATGACAATGTGAGTTATGGCCACTCGGAATTATCGTGTATAATATGTCTCGTAATTATCGTGATTGTCCCAGAAAATTTTGTGATAACTTTTCACGTTAATGCCGTCAAAGTGGCAATATTCCGGACATACTCGGCTGAACCGGAGGCATAAACCGAGGGTAATAATCGGGAGAGACAGCTTCGAAGCCAGCTTCGCCAATTACAGTCTCAGCGTAAGTGGTTATACACGCGCGAGCGCCCGGTTTGTCCGTTTTCCTGCTGTTTCTGTTACCTGCCAGCAAGTACACTGAAGTAAAGAAACAAATAGCCAAAGAGCTGGAAACAATAGGGACAGAACGAGCGAGTGTAATCGGAATCGTGAAGGAGGAAAGAGATAAAGGAGAGAAGTACGGAGAATGGTCGAAAAAAAAAAAGAGATCGAGGATAGCGGGTCGCAAGAGACGAGGCGGTATAGAAAGAAAATAAGAGAAACGCAACAGGGAGAGAAACAATGAGTCTGTAACGACGGAGTTCCGCTGTTTTGCTAATTATCCAGCGCGACGGAGTCACCTTTATATCCATATAGTGGCCTCCCCTGCCACCCCCAGTCTCAACCTTCACCCTACAGGCCCACTCCCACGACTCTGCATATCTTTCTTCCTTTGCCAGCGCCTTTGCACCCACTTTCCTACAGCTCTGTGTCACGATAAGCACTCGTTAATCAACGATATTCGCGCCAAACTGCTATGACCTGACAGGGTGTCGACACATCGAATAAATTTCGTCTCGTGACAACATATCGTATTTTATAATTATAATGTACATCGGATTTCGACTGATAAAACTGTGATTTATTGATTTAGCGGTTGATCGAAGGGATCTTGTATGGGGAGGGGGCAAGCCACCTGAAAAAGGTCATGAAAACGAAAATGACTTTTAGAGAAAGTGACCCTAGACTGTTTTTGGCAATCTTACAATTGAAACTCGGTAAGTACACGTCAGGCATTATAATTCTGCAATTTTGTAAAGACATACAGTACTCGAATGGTTTGAGGTATAAGGGCACATTTTCAACATGTCAAAAGCTCCGACTTTTGGTTGGACATTTAAATTCTTCAAGTTCTTTAGTTCTTTAAGTTCGAGTTCAACTCAAACGTCGAACATGAAACAAATGAATACATAACACTCCGAAAAATATAACATAACTGCCAATCGATATACATAAAGTCGTCCACGCTTTTTCTGTTGAACGTTGCTCAACGACCCTGTTCAAAATCTCGCGTTCAATGTACGTAAAAAAAAAAAAAAATCAGCTTCTTTTCAATCCCAACGTAATTTCCTCGCAAACGAATTTCGATACCGTGTAAATAATAAATACTAGGAATAATTCAGCGATATCTGCTCGGGCATGGAAATAGCTTCGGCAAAAGGTAAGCTCGTTTCGCTTAACGCACCGTAGTAATTTCCTTTACCCGCACTAGTGTGTTTCGCCGTAGGCCCCATGGAGTCTCTACGCCATCAGCCAAAATAACGGGGAGACCGGAGCTCGCCCGCCGAGTGGAAACTCGACGCGGAAGGGGCAAACTTTATCGGAGGGGTGCCAATGATGCATCGTCCGGAAATGGCGGGGTGGTTCCTGACCGGAAGCACGCCTCGTACGTACCCTGTATGCATGTTGTGCGATCGTCCGCTTCGTGCGTTTTCGTAACACGAAAGCTCGACGCGCACTGTACGCGCGCTACTGTTGCAACAGCAATCTGTACGTTGCTGTACGTGCACATGCATATTTGCGCCGTTTTAAGTTCGGTGTACAGTCGAGAGGCTCGCGGGAGACTCGTGAGCATATATTTTGCAGGAACTGCGGCTATTCCTGCGCCGAGGTTCCCTATCTAAACGGTCGCCGCTCTTCCGCCCTTTTTTCTTCTATGAATTATAGACACGAGTTACATACGCGTGTGCCAACCGAAATGATATTCGGACCGAGAGTATATCGTTCCGGGGACACGTGGCGAGATGAGAGAATCGGATGCGGAAAGTGCTGAATCGTCATCGTCATCTCTCGACGTGTTACACAACTGACCTTCATATCGGACGCTATATTAGAAAACCACCGCGTTCCCAATATCGCGTGACAAATGTTACCGTTATTGGGAAATCGGGAAGTTCCGGCGTTGAAATTTCGACCCTTCGATTAGACTAAATGTACTCCGTTCCGTAAGCTGAACGCCAGAATCTGATGATTCCAGATCAGCGAAATTGTACCACCAGTTTTATCGCATGGTTTTGCAGTCAGCGTGATGAAAGATCGGAATCTCAATGAATTGACATTATGATCCGCTGGGAGAGAGCAGATATTATTATCATATTTTTATATGTTCGTCTGGATAAACTACCGAAAAACAAAAATTTGCCATTTGGTACACTGACGTAATGTGAAATGACCACGAATATGAAAATGAAAATTGACGCAAAGAACTTTAATGGTAAATAAGAACAACTTTTATTAATTATACGTTTTCTATGAGATCAATAAATATCAGTATTATTATTATTTGGAGAAAACTGTCATAAAAAATTTGTGAAGTTACTTTTTATTTACTACTTCTCATTTTTTTTTTAATTCTTGTGATACGTTGTCAAAGAGTAAAATAATTCTTGATGAATCAATCTTCTTATTGCGAATGTAAAAAGAATGTATCCTCATATCAACATAGCCCATAATAAATACTGTTTCGTTTTGACTATTAGAGGTAAAATTGAGAGAAGTGGCCCCTGTATTTAATAGCTCTAATAATTATAACGTAATCGTCGAACAAAGGCTTTAATTTATTCAATTTATAATTAATGAGTTAATAACTGGGTATCTTAACCGAGATCATGAGGGATGAGATTAATTCCCACCCAACAATAATAATCGTGCAAACATTTCGAGTCCATTTGATCCGCGACTGCTTTTACCTCTTGTACCGTTATAATAACATTCTTCAAGTGACTTTATGATAGGAAAGCGTGCGAGTTCACAATTCATGATGATATACGACATGGTTTGATTTACAACAGTTCCATATACCTGTACAATGTTACGTGTTACGTCGTACAGTATATTAAGATCCGGATCACTAATCTACGCTTGCGAAACAAAAGGATGACGGCAGCGATAGCTTATCGAGCCGTGCTACCTCGTTAGTATCGCAGGCTCGCTTTTTTATTCTCATTTCAGTGCAAAATTAAGCGTTATCACGATTAACTTTTCTGACAAGACCGAAATTTCACTGATTCCACGCTACGTTATTCTACGTTTCCAGTAAAAAAAAAAAGAAAAAAAAGAAATCATTCAATCTCATTCGCTTGTTCCGGAAAGGCTGGAGTAAATTTCAAGCCATTTTCTACCGTCGCTAAATTGCAGGAAAACTTTTGTAGAAGTGAAGAGAATTCATTCCGCGCTTGAAATGCTAGACTCAGGGAGAGCTTTCAAGCTCCTGCAGTCGAGACACTGCATTTGTACACAACCGCAGGAAACAAAGTGGAGAGGAGGAGCGGAAAGGGAGAAGGTCCTTGGAAGGAATACCAAGAAGAGTCACCATGGCACGTCCCTAAATAACCAGCTTGGAAAACTATACAAACTCTATGTTGTATTTTCACGGAAGCTTGAGCAGCGAAGGCAACACACGAGAAAGCGCGTTTTGTTAGACGCAGAGACATGAGAAACGAAAGAAAAAAAAAAAGAGGTAAAACTGAACGTTGACGTTGTGTTGGCGTCGCAACTTCCCCTGCCTGTGAGTATGGGTTTGCGGATATCCGCGCGCCAAGTCGGTGTACGTCTTTATTTTCGTAATGAGGTGGAAAAGTGGGTGCGAAGGGTGTCGTTACGTAACGTAAAAGCTCGCTCACGCGAGCCTTTGCCTTGTGTTGCTCCCTCGACTATGATGCACATCTAACAAATATCGTCGCTTAGCCAAATAAGTCAATTCTGAAAGAAAATGAAAAAAAAAAAAACTTGAATTACGCATAATTCCGAGACGTTCTGTTATCTCATATACTTTTAAGGGGTTGTAATTGTAATGCGAGCCCTCGAGTCGTGTGAACTTCCTCGAGTATGATGCACGTTTAGGGAATAATGTGCGGATATCCGAGCGCTAAGTCGGTGTACCTGTGTATTTTTCTAATAAGGTGGAAAAAGGATACGAAGGGTGTGATTAGGTAACGTAGAAGGTCGCTCACGCGAGCCTTTGGCTTGTGTTGCTCCCTCGACTATGATGCACATCTAACAAATATCGTCGCTTAGCCAAATAAGTCAATTCTGAAAGAAAATGAAAAAAAAAAAAACTTGAATTACGCATAATTCCGAGACGTTCTCTTAGCTCATATGCTTTCAAGGGATTGTAATTGTAATGCAAGCCTTGGGGTTGTGTGAACTTCCTCGACTATGATGCACGTTTAAGGAATAATGTGCGGATATCCGAGCGCGAAGTCGGTGTACCTCTGTATTTTTCTAATAAGGTGGAAAAAAGGGTACGAAGGGTGTCGTTAGGTAATGTAGAGGGTCGCTCACGCGAGCCTTCGGAGTGTGTTACTCCCTCGACTATGATGCACGTCTAACAAATATCGTACGTCGCTTAGCCAAATAAGTCTATTCTGAAAGAAAATGAAAAAAAAAAAACTTGAATTACGCATAATTCCGAGACGTTCTCTTGGCTCATATACTTTTAAGGGGTTATAATTGTAATGCGAGCCCTCGAGTCGTGTGAACTTCCTCGAGTATGATGCACGTTTAAGGAATAATGTGCGGATATCCGAGCGCTAAGTCGGTGTACCTCTGTATTTTTCTAATAAGGTGGAAAAAAGGGTACGAAGGGTGTCGTTAGGTAATGTAGAGGGTCGCTCACGCGAGCCTTCGGAGTGTGTTACTCCCTCGACTATGATGCACGTCTAACAAATATCGTCGCTTAGCCAAATAAGTCAAATCTGAAAGAAAATGAAAAAAAAAACTTGAATTACGCATAATTCCGAGACGTTCTCTTAGCTCATATGCTTTCAAGGGGTTGTAATTGTAATGCAAGCCTTGGGGTCGTGTGAACTTTCTCGACTATGATGCACGTTTAAGGAATAATGTGCGGATATCCGAGCGCTAAGTCGGTGTACGTCTGTATTTTTCTAATAAGGTGGGAAAAAGGGTACGAAGGGTGTCGTTAGGTAATGTAGAAGGTCGCTCACGCGAGCCTTCGGAGTGTGTTACTCCCTTGACTATGAATGCACGTCTAACAAATATCGCCGCTTAGCCAAATGAGTCAATTATGAAAAAAAAAAGAATTTGAAATACGCATTATTCGGAAACATTCTCTTATCTCATATCCTATTAAGGGGTTGTAATTGTAATGCGAGCCTTCGGGTCGTGGTACTTCCTCGCATGTAATGCACGTTTAAATTTAACATCACACATGTATAATAAATTTGGTATATCAGTTTATGAATAAAAACTTCCAGCATTTTCAAATGGATTTTTTTTTCATAGCACTAATACCATAATTTTTTCTGTATTGTTTATGTAGCCAAATTGATAAATTAAGAAAGGAAGTGGAAATTGAACATCGCACAACGGTACGAAATTCTCCTACCTCATATCCTATTAAGGAATTATAATTGTAACCTGAGCCTTCGGGCTGTGTTACTTCCTCGACTATTATGCTCGTCTACCGAATAATGACGCTTATGTAACCAAATGAGTTAATTAAGAAAGAAAAATAAAAGTTGAATTACGCACAACGGTACAAAGTTCTCTCTTACCTCATATTTTATCAAAGCATTGTACTTGTAACGCGAACCTTTGGGCGGTTTTATTTCCTCGACTATGATGCGCGTTTAACAAATGTTAACTCGAATAAAGTAAAATAAATTAATTCTGAGAAAAACAGAATTTGAATTACGCGTAGCGCTGGATAATTCCCTAATATCTTATCCTATCAAGGGACTGCAATTCCTGACCACTTGCCAGCAATTTTCAAAGCTTTCTCTTCAGTGTGACTTACCAAGATTATAAGTAACCTTGTTCTATGTACTTACAGCTTTTACTCTCGGTAAAGCTGACTTACACCGTTACTATATTATAATACAGTGCAAAGTAAAGTTGTGAAAGAATAACCGGACTCACCTGCAACAGAAATAGAAATGTATTTATTAGTGGCATTCGAATAATTTCATACTATACACTTTATAACCCAAATATACTCTCACATACGGACAATTTTCCTAAACCACTTTTCTCGATATTTCCAACCTTTTTTAAATTTGTGGCACGATAATTTAAAAAAAAAAGTATTTTTTTCCAATAATCGTCATACTCCAATTTTCCTCATCAATGTAAAGAATAAACATTAATAATAAATTCTATTTCATAACAACGACGCAATTCGAATCCTGCTTACAATTTTTACCATTTCCTAAAACATTGGCGCAAAATAAAAAATGTGTATCCAGATTCCATATTATAAACATCAACAAAATCTGCTCCTTATTCTCTGAACAAATTTGCCACATTTTAATATTCCTTAAAATAATTGCATATTTAAATGTCTGTTGACATTAGTTATAGCAACAATAGTTTGGTTCAGTCACAATTGGACGGCGTAAGTATCGTGGACTCTCTCCAACCTCAATATTTTCATCGAAAACTCGGAAGGATAAGCAAGTTTGGCGAGGTGGTCGGTCTGGCGAAAAACGAGGAGGGTGGGACTGGCGGTGGCAATCTACCACGCAATATCTCGACGAGAACTTCAAACGACTGGGCCTGACTCGCGCGCGGGCACGGACGATCGATGGCTATGTTGCGAAGGGGCTGCGAGGAGCGGCATGGCGCGCACAACAGACTGTTAGGATCCCCGCCGGGCGCGCAAACCAATGAAAGAGAGAAAGAGAGCGGAGTGCGCGGGCGACATGCCTTGTGCCGCGTACATCCAGAGAGAAATGAGGGAAGAAAAGCTGTTTGTTTCATGAGAATAGAAAAGCTGCCGGAAAGGAGGACAGTGTGTACACCCGCTAGCCTCTGCCTCTCGCAGCCTTTCGCAAACTACTATAACCGACCGGAAGCTTTGCCTCTGGAGCATCTCCGTATTTTTCCTGCCTCGACGCTTCAATTTGTTGACATACGGACGCAAATCGTCGAAAGCGAACAGAAAAATACCACTACGTATTTGGTGAAGTGTATGCCGAATATACAGGGTGAATTTCCTGAACTGGTTATACTTGGCCGTACCGAACGTCGAACTAACGAACCATAGGAGTGAAGTACTCGAAATTCTGCATCGCGAGATGCACACGAATAAAGCCTTGTCAAAAATGAGGTCGCATCTATTCATAGTCCCAATCGATGGCCCTTACTCACGTGTGTGCATACATGTATATGCTGCACGTAGACTAAAAGTGGCAAATACTCACGTTAGGTGTGCATTTTGACCTCTGATGTACATAAAATGCGAAGCTGCATTATGTATTTTTGATTCGATGACGAGTTAGGAAAAACGAGCGCCGAGTGTAGCATTTGGATACATCTCAGCATCGTTTTTTGGACACTGCAGTCGCTGGATTTTTTGAGTGAATAGTAAAAATAAAATCGGGAATATCGAACGGTAGCATTTGGAAAATTTCGTCCAGTGCACTTATGATTGGAAAGAATTTCACCACCACGAATATGGTGTCATTATAGTATTAGGAATGAATTAGAGGTTTCAATGGTGAGGCATAATTAATTTCGAGTCAGACCTCTGTGTGCCGATCTCGAAGTTTTTATTCACGTGACGACAGAAGATCGATTAAGGAGTTTGAATGACCGCTGTATTTAAATGAGTAATTCTTATAATTAGGAAAACATTAGGAATTTCGAAAAATTACTTTAATTAAATACGGTCAATATGATGAGCGGATTATCTAATGAATCTAATAATCTAATAATTGTCTAACTAATGAAAATCACGCTAAAAATCGACAGATTTTATTACACCAGTTACAAAACTAATTGTCACAACAAGAATCTGCCTTTCCAACGGTATTTCGCTTATTGAAAAAATTACAACTGATTAACAAATCATAATTAATGCCAATACGAATTAGCAGCGCCAATATTCACATCGAGCAATAATATTTACGCTCGTAATAATTCATAACCACCTGGCAATTATTCCGAATACGTTTTTTATAACATTTCGTGCATCGGAACAATCCGTCATATCGTGATGGGCCATATTCTCTACACTTCACTCTCTATACGGAGTAACGTATGGCTTCATCCATGTTGTAAAATACCACTTTGTTAGAAATCCCGTTATTTCCACACGTTTCTCCTCTCGCATCTACTATCTTTTCGCGCTCGTTATTATTTTTATGCTTTTTGGTGTGTGTGTGTGTGTGTGTCGCGAGTATAACAGGCGCGAGCTCTGCCTCGAATATCTCGAATTCCGAATGCAGCGCTCATGCCAGAAGGCAGTTTCCACCATCAGCAGCAACAGCAGCAGCACCACCACTACCGGCGGCGTCGTTCGCACCCGTAATTCAACGCCCGCAGAACCAACTTGAATTACATCCGGTGTGTGCCGAGTTTTCATTTGTTCGTAGCGGGAAAAATACGTTCTATCGCACGACGGCAGCGGGCTCTTCGAACACAAGGCACGGAGAGACCAGTAGCAAAGCAAGCTATCGCCAAGAGAAGTGCATGCTCTTCCAACCACCGCCACTACCTTACTACACCGGTATTACCACTCCACCTACACAACTATCAACGTGGGCTCCCTAGTTACAGTTTCCGGTTTCCTGTAACTCCGACTAACATCCCCGGTTCCCGCTAATGAATTCGTTCAAGCGGTAATCGAGTTATCCCCCCGCGTCGTCCTGCCGCGAGGCGACCTAACCCACGATCGTATATAACACAGCAATTGCGCGAGAAACACGCAGTTCTGCAGTTAAACGAGGATGTAGGGAAAGAGGGAGAGAGAAGGGGCGAAGAGGGTGGGCTTCAACTATCTTAATGCTCGAGTACAATAATTGTCGGAAACAAGCGCCACGTAATCAACGATTTAACAAAATAATTTTATCAAATTGTACTCCGAAGTTGTCCATTGTATTTCGATTAACATTTCGATTGGCAGATTTTTTTTTTTTTTTCTACCGTATTTTCGTACCAATTTACGGTTAAATGCGACCGAAGGCAAATCGATCGTGAAATTATTTTTGAGTTATGAAAATATTTGATATCGGATGATCAATCGGTAGGAAATATGCATAGGTTATTGATGTTATGGTTTTTGAATACATAATAGACTTTTCAATGGGGAGCGAAAAATAATATGCATAGCAAACCCGATTACACTATTTTATCAGTGAGATTATCGAAATTACGAAAAAATGTATTATTTTTTTTTTGGGTGTTTCTTAATATTTGAACTTGAATATCATTACGAAAACAGGATTTTCTTCAGTGGATTGAATCGAATGAGTAGGAACTGTATGTTAATCACTAGCGAGTCTCTACGATTTTAAATCACGATAAAGGTGCAGCCATGAAAGTGAACTCAATATGGGAAGAAATAAATAATGCATTTCCAATCTTTGGTTATACGACCTGGTGAACTTGGTGTAATGTTTTATGGAAGAGCATTGCGCGAAACGACAAATTCTTCGAATTCATAGGATCTAATTCCGAGGTTTCTCGAGCTTTGATATGGTTGCTCAAGATTGCAGGAGGTCGGTTATTATCGGGCATAATATAGAACGCGTCTTCGCTCTTTTTTTATTTTTTTATCCAAAGCGAACGTCACAGCGAACAAAATCATCTGTAAAACGTCAAAGTTTTAAACTACCGAACTTTGCATAAAATATAAATTAAATGAAAGTGTTGAGTTAAACAAACGATGATTGTCATGATCGATCTTGGAGCACTTCTTTGCTGTTTCGGGATTTGCATCGGACTTTCACTCTGTTGCAAGACGATAAAAGGTTCAACAAAATCAATACACATCAATTTCGAGGTTTTATTGAAAAAATTTGCTCTGTAACATAAAATTCAAACTCTTGTTTCGGTATCACAACATTTTCAGGCTTGCATACAAATTTCTTAGGTTGAAAATATTTTTAGATTAACGACCACAAATAAATTTTGAAAAATGAAAACAGACAATGCCTCCGATAGAAACGCAACTTTTTATATGTCATTATATACCACAATCATTTTTAGTCTCATTTTTTAAGGAGCTTATGAGTTAAAAATCTTTATTGCTTTGCATAATCAAAAAAGGCCTGATTAATTTTATCACATAAAAACGTTAACCCATAAACCATATCCAAATTGAGAACATGTTGAGGCTATTAAAGAAATCTAATTGAAGTTTTCGGGAGCCTGAGGTGATAAAATAGAGATTCCTCGTCCCTCGATTTCACTCTCTACGGGGTGCTTAAAGCTGGCGCTAAAGGCGCTTACGACCAATTGGTTAGCCGGTGAAAATGGCTTTATAAATTATGGATGTACCCACGCCTGCTGCTACACAACTAAACTATGTGGAATATTATATCTATCGGCATACATAATCCGCAGATGCTGGAAGACGAGGGCATTTTCGACGAGCTAAATTCGAAGAACGAAGCTGCGGTAATCATGGTCGAAAATATGGCACGAGGAGCGTTGAAATAAAGGGAAAGCCAACGTATTCCGCTTGGTGAGGTATCCGACGTGACCTTTTCATCGCCGGTTTATCTTCACCGCAGCTTCGTGCACGTTTTATTCACAGTCCAGACTTTTCTCCCACGTTTAACATTTATCAATGTGTAATTCTCTCTCTCAAACAGAAATGGTCACATGTTCATATTCTCTCGTGTCTGAAGGGCAGAGAGTGAGCGTATCAGAAAAATGGCGAGATTTCTAAGCAAAGAACGTGGGCATCCACATCCGAGAGTTGCGAGTTTCAATGCACGTGCGGTTAACGTCATTTTCCGGCTCTCCATGAAAAATATCATAATGCCACCACGTATCGAACATGCATTATGCACGCCTTGTACCGGGATATCACGTCAGCTCGGCTATATAATTCGTTATATGGCACATACATGCCAAAGGAATTTACATGGAGATACGATAAAGTCGACGGATAATATTCACCAACCCTGTATGATACCACGAGTGTGAAATTTATTTACTTTCTTTTTTATTTGAAACTTAAGTTTCCATGAATTGCAAAGGTAATTCGTAAATCTTTTCAAGCGCAATAATGTCAACAAAAACAAACATACGAAAAATTGACAATTCCTTACTTTTTTTCTCACTTGTTGAAGTGAGTTTATTCAGGGAAAACAAATTCTATGGCGTTTATTTCGTGCAAACGGATTTTCTCTGAAATTTTATCATGCATTTAAGGTTTATAAATTTTTGTACTCGACTATGATATGTCCACTTGATAATTCTGGAGCTCTTTAAATATAAACAGCGTTGAAGAGGAACAGCCGGATGTACCGAGGACCGCAATTACTGAAAACTTCCTGTCGAGAACGGACAACCTGAAGTTTATTTAACAATACGCCCAGGGCTGGGATTCTCTAACCTCGCTATGCTATGCTATGCTAGACTATTCGTATAAAAACATGCACAATGTGTAGCGTAGCATAGGATGAAATGGACCGGAAAGCCTCGCCCAAGGGAGTTTCGTCCCTGCTTCCACCATCAAGATAATAATACCTTAGAGGAGCATTACACATACACTTTCAACCTAAAATTTGATTCAATTAGAATTTGATTAAGGTTCGACAAATGAGAAGAGCGAAGTGGTAATTAACACATTGACAAGAAGATTATTAATTTTAGAAAATTATTTCGAGATGTCATTAATAGATGATTGATTAAACTTCAATTTTGATTGTCGTGACATTTCACTTCCGGGCCTTCTTACAATGAGAAATTTTAATATTTCGTAATTGACTTGCATCTCTGCACGTTTTTGTCAACATTAAGCCCTGTTTTTTGAAATCACAATTTAGAAAATAAAAATGCACGTTTAGAACCGTGTAGAATAGTCGAAACGTCCTTACAACTAAACGACGACGGTATTAAAAAGTAACATAGCATCGATGCACGAACTGATGAAGTCGAGAGCTTATAACCGTTCGTATCTCGCGAGGATTCAAGCTTAGAGTGAATGAAGAACGAAATGTGCGTCGAGATTGAGGTTTTGAAGACACGAGAGAATTAGTGCAAGACATTTTTAAATCAAGCTTTGGGGGTATTGAGTCCAATCGATTTTCCTCGAGGTGAACCAACACAAGAGAGGATCGTGCAAAGAGTTAATTATGGCGCCGGCGTGCTTTCAGGACTGTCGGGCAAAGTTCCTGGAGGATGAAGGACGCGCTTGTGTTTTACCCGTTCGCGCAGAGGCGGGCTAATTTATCCATGCGCTCTCACGGCTTACAGCCTCGCCGTGTTCGTAAAATCAAAGCTTTTACAGTGCCTCCGCTTCAACCCTCGGTAAGGGTGAGAGGCAGCAATCCGTACTATACATTCCGGTGTACACCTCGCACCAATGAGTTCCAGCAGTAAAATCGCATTTGCAGCTTGGCAGAAACAGGACGGCGTTTGCTCTGGCCCGCAGCAACGACCGGTCTCTCTCGTACCCTACAACCTACGAAGCACATAGTTTCTAGGCTTCCGCTGAGACCTTTTCCCTTGGATTTAAGCTGTCATCACACGGTGGATCCTCTCTGCTTTCCGCGCATGACAATTCCCCACTTGGCTAAATACCCTACTCAAACTAACAAAGAAAAACGAATGTCCGAGTTCTCGAATCAGTTGCCATCGGAATTGCCGCGACATTCGGATTTTCATTACATTATTTTTATTATATAACAAATCTTATTTTTTATATATATAAAAAACCAAAATAAATTTCAAAGTGAATGAATCCACAAAAAAAACGTCCAATGGCAAATTTCAAGAGGAGCTATAAATTCATTTTGAAGAACAAATCAATTCAATTCGCACAGTTTACCATCGAAGTATTGCGTTCAATACTTTCAGTAGTAATGCTATTTAAATTATCAGATCAGCGGTGTACCTTTTGCTAATGTACTCAAAGCTCATATGTGGAATTTTTTGGAATGACAGCAAGGCTGTCCCGTGTCAAGACGTATTAACGGTTGTACGCTTAATTGACCCGAATTCCAATTATGATTCATCGGGCTTTTCTGCTGAGATGAGATTAATGAGGCTGGCACGAATGAGATACCACGGGACTAATTATCATCCGGTGTAATTTAGTATCTTGGGCTTACAGTGCGCAGCGCGTTGTCGATGTTTTCGTCGACGTCGTCGTTCCCGTTCTCGCCGTCACAGTCGGTGCGGAGAGAGGCTTAAGGGTTACCACTCACAAATGAGTTCACCGCGGATGTGCCCGAGAGGGATGAGAGATGGTAATGGCCCAGATGCTCCGGCAGTCGAGTAAGGTTCGCCTCAAGTCGCGCGGGCTTGGCTACGACACGAAGGGCGAGGAGGGATGGAGCCCTGCAATAGGATCAGGGTTCGCATAGAGCTCCACTGTTATACCGGTGCGCTTCTGCTTCTGCTTCTGCTGCTGCTGCTGGTGCTACAGGGTTGAGGACGCGTCGAGGTGAGTAGGAGTGACGTTAGAGGGTGAACACTTTATGCTCGCCACCCCATGATTAATACATGAACCGAGCTGTCCTATCCACGCTGTGCAGCCTTTGCTGAAAGAGAAGTTGATCTGCGTTTCCCCGTCGTGATGTACACTATCCGCCTACCTCGATTCTATAAACTATTTTCACCGTCTACTTCGAAAAGGGAGCAATCTACGACGGTAATTACCCCCGGGCGATATCTTAGGAGGGTGTTCATATTGATTATCATTTTTCCAAGAGATTGTCGATATTTTATATGCTTAAGCCTGAGCAGAAGTTTGGAGCGTTCGGAGCCTTATCATGGCCTAGACAGGGCCTGATTTGCGTTTGATCCTCGAAAGTGTATAAAGGAATCTATTATATATAAACTATATAACTGTGTAAATGTGATAATAAAGGTACATTATTGAAGAACACTTCTTCAGTTCATGATAGAGAATGAAGCGAACCGTTTTTCAAGTATATCTATGTGTAGCAGTTATCGAATACGCGGATAGTTCCTTACAAATAGGGACATTGATCTAAAGCAACCGAAGGCTCTTCCAATTATGAAATTCTTCGTGTCAAAATGTCGATCGTTACGATGAGCTGCCACTCGCCATCGACATCAAACTCAAGATTATGGTGTCCATCAGGTATTCGCACCCGACAATATCCAAGCTAACGTGATCCGCACAATGAAAACACGACATTTCGAGTTTGAAAGCACGACGGTGTATTCCCTCGCATCAAGCAATATTCATTGTTGAACTATCGATCAAAATTCCCGGCTGACGTTGTTAGACAGGAGAATCGGACACTGGCCTGAAGCTGTACAACAACTTCAGGCCGTCAGCTCATCCCTTACCGGTCTCGCGCTCTTCGGACTTGCGCTATTTCACGGCTACACAATCCCTTGACGGAACTACCAATCTTCCCGGAAGATGCCTCGCGGGATTTCGACGCTTTAGGAACTCGATACGACTTGAGCTTGAGCTGAATGCACGGTTCCTCGTCACGCTACGGTACACAACGAGTATACACTGCACGCAGATTGAAGCCCAAGCTCACTCGAGTTTAATCCGTTCTCCAGAATTCGAAGGACACGTCGCGCAAATTCCAGGATAGGATATCCTGAGTAACGATTCCGGATACTGGTAACAACAATTGCGCAGGTGTACATACAACGGACACCGGTACAAGCGGTTCTCGCTACTGGTACAGAACGTGATGGGGTGCGGATAGAAGTGCACAACCGAGGGGTTTCGATCCCCGAGAATCAAACGCGTAATAAAGGAGCTGCGTACACAGTGTCAGGTTGAGCAGCGCGCGGACGAGTCGCCGCGAGGAGAAGGTACAGTGGAAAATCGAGTTGCGGACGGTTCTCCTCGGTTGAGGAAACTTTACGATGATGCGGAGCGCCCGTTTTACGAGCATGAACAATCAGCGTGCGGAGCCTATGAACGAGGGAGACTCGAAAAGCAGTGGGAAACTGCGAAGATCCGGTATATCCAGAACGATGCGAACTCGGCGTTGATCATGAACCTCAACACCGTGAAATTCTGCGCCCTCGACATCGGCTCCTTAGCCCCGAGTTCCGTTGACGCCATTCCCGAGAGAAGTTCGCCTCGTCTTGGATGCCGAAAACAATTTGTCGACCATTACGAGCGGCGTACTCGCATAAAACGACTCTCCCTCTTGGTCGTCTCGGCCTCTTCGACCCTCGACTGTATAAATGCATGAGGAAAGCGAATTCGCAAAGATATCGCTTCAGAGTTGCGATATAAAAGTTGGTCTGGTGTTATTAAGTTGTCTTCAGGGCGTTCGATAGAATGAAAAAAAAAAAAGGAAAGGATTATTTGAATGGCGTGGATTTATGGGTTACGCTTGAACCACATATTTCCCAGCGGATTCAAAAGCGCTTTTAGTTCGCAACGTTTGTCCTTTTGAATTTGGTATTTCGTGCTTGTCATTGATAGGTGAATCTCATCGATCATAAACACGATGATACGAGACAGGTTGAAATATTTTTCCTCGTTCCTCGTGGTTGAATGGTGACGCCGTAAGTCCTTCCTGTTGAGAACGATCGCAGCCAGCCAACACGAAACTGTCTCTCCTGGTCTCGCTCACTCGGGTTTCACAGTTTCTCTGTCTTTCCTATTGAAGCGATATTAAATCCTTGGTGAAAGGAACTGACGCACACGAGCACAGTCGGTGTGGCACAGCAGGGCCCGGGAAGGGCGCGAAAGCGTGGTGTGCTTCTCGGACCGCGACCAGTTATGAGGGTGAAAGCTACCTAAAGCTTTCGTGATTGCCTCTCCCGACGCGCGAGGGATCACGACGGTTTTTTTTGCTTAATTTTCCTGTTACCCCTCGGCAGCGTACTATCTATGCGCTGGGTAGTGACAGCCAAGTAACCGCGGTAACCTCGCGCGACCTTTCCATTAAAAAGACTTTCTTTTATCGTCTCTTCCACCTTTACCATCCGGTGCAGTGAATAACTTTGATAATCAGGACAACGGAGTGATCGCGTCCAGTATCATCGACGGAAGAGGATATACAGGAGAACCTCGTAGTCTGCCTTACAGCGTGGGAAAGTTTGTTGGATCCAATCATAAAGGGATATTGTGGGATCATAGCGCAAGCTCCTGGCCTTTCGAGTGTCGAAGGACCTGGCATGGTTCGCGGTAACAGTGCTCATGGTATCGACGCCGATCGCTCACCAACACGGAACCTCACCACGTGATGTTCTTACACGTTCGAAAAAAAAAATGTCTCTAGAGTTGGGGTATTGTTGTGGGATCATAACGCAAGCTCGTGACCTTACAAGTGTCGACGGACTTGGCATGTTTCACGGTATCGACGCCGATCGCGCACCAACACAGAACCTCACCACTTGATGTTCTTACACCTTCAAAAAAAATATGTCTCTGGAATTGGGGTATTGGCATGGTTTGCGATAACAGTGCTCACGGTATCGACGTCGATGACTCCCCAACACGGAACCTCACCAGGCACTGTTTTTAAGCGTCTTAAAAAAAAAAGGTTTTGAACCATTTTGTGACACCCTGAAATCAACGTTTATTAGCTTCTCCAATATTCCGATATATTCACAATTTGCAATTATGGTTCTATTTGTTCCATGCCAACATTGCTCCAGTAAGAAGACAATTACATCTCGATATCGATCAGTAGTCAAAAAAAGTAGAACTAAATTATCTATTCGAGTAGACGTCGACAGTTATTTCTAGCTCAATATTAGCAAAAATCGATATTGATTGCAGGTATTTATGACTGGAAGCTATTTGATAGAAATTGGTAAGTTCAACAGAAATACGAAAACTGTCATGGAGTAAAGTTTCGAACATCTCTTTTATCATCCAGAGATGAAAATCCGAAAGTTATCGAAGAATTTCGGGCGGAGTGAATCGAAGGGCTAGAGAGGAGGATAGCTGAGTCGGCGAAGTCCTGTATCCGAGAGAAATCTGCCCGGTTGATGCTGGCAAAGGCTGAACCAGCGGTGCTCGGTTGCTGATTCCGCAGTCAGTGTCGCATCTTACATCTGCTCACATTTTTTCGAGGATTTCTCTCGGTTTCCTCGACATCGACTAGCGTATATATATATATTAGGGTGTGTCATTTTTGGGCAATTTTTTTTTTTCGACTCAGAAACAGGTTGTATACTTTCAGGAAGGTAAAATAAGAAGCCTGTAAAAATTTTAGCTCTTAATATTAATATTTAGATGCGCCTCATCGCGAATTTCTATTTCCCATTTAAATAACATGGGAAAAAAATTTTTTCATGTTTGGAATTTTATACGTTGGCAATGGCATATTGTTCGATGGAATGCAACACATATTTTATAGAGAATCGCACGCTCTACAAAAAAGATGTCTTGCATTTTTTCGATAGACATAGCCATTCTGATAATATTTGAGTTCAAAGTTCAAAATATACGAAAATTCATCTTTTTGTTAATTTTTAACATAAACATAAACATTTTTTTTTACTATTAATGGAAATAACGAAAGATATTTTTCGTGAGTATTTTGTCGATTTTTTTTGTAACTATTTATGATAAGTATCAGCCCATTAGAACCAGTTTCGTGACGGAAGACAGGTCTCTACAGCATTGAACAATTCACCAATAAATATTAATTAATCATGGATGAGACAATTTTCATGGTAAATTTAATAATTTACATAAAAGTTGATTGAAGATTCTCAATAGAGTCAATAGTTTCGCTATAATATTAACAAAAAGATGAATTTTCGTATATTTTGAACTTTGAACTCAAATATTATCAGAATGGCTATGTCTATCGAAAAAATGCAAGACATCTTTTTTGTAGAGCGTGCGATTCTCTATAAAATATGTTATGCGTTCCATCGAACAATATGCCATTGCCAACGTATAAAATTCCAAACATGAAAAATTTTTTTTCCCATGTTATTTAAATGGGAAATAGAAATTCGCGATGAGGCGCATCTAAATATTAATATTAAGAGCTAAAATTTTTACAGGCTTCTTATTTTACCTTCCTGAAAGTATACAACCTGTTTCTGAGTCGAAAAAAAAAAATTGCCCAAAAATGACACACCCTAATATATATATATATAGAACGCTGGACAAATGTACTTACATTTCAGCCCTGTCTTCTTGACTTCTGATTCTCTTCGACTGCGTGACCCTAGTAAAACGCCATAGATTCACATTATGCACCTTGTGCATATCGATCATCCTGGACACTCATACCAGGACTAAACTAAGAAGCATCTAATTGGTATTCCTTTCGATACAAATTTTACTTCCGAATATAAAGAACAGATTAGTGATCAATGATTTGATAGAGGGCAAGAAAAAATATTCAGATGAAATAAAGAAAGGCATAACAGAATAGGGTTCTAAAAATTCAAAAAGCATCCCAATGCTCGATGATTTCCAAAGTAACTATTTCCGGAATACGGTCATTACCTTCTCGAAACTCAATAATCAATTTCGACTTGGTTATTTAAAGTCTTCTCAAATTAACTATAGAATTTTGAATTCTTGGGGGCGAAAAAAATGGTAACATCCTCATCCAAAGCTGAGTCTATTTGACTTACGTCCATGTTTTTCCCCACTTCCATAACCCAACGTTGCGAAAGTCTCGGTGTCCAATTAAAGTCAACCGGGCTACGCAACTGGCGATAAGGAAAGCAAACACGAAACTGTTGAGAAATGTAGTGGGAGTGACAATGGCGGTGTACTTGGGAAGAAGGAAAAGTAGATAAGTGCGCCGAGTCGGGAGATACGACTTATCTGGACGCAAAGGATAGCTCCTCACCGCTTCAACAAATTTAGCCACTTTGAAAGTTTCCCGACGCGAGAGGGAGAGAGGTGCTCCCGGAATCTTCCCAACTCGCTGGTCCTCTGCTATACGGTACGGCTATACAACCGCAACAACCCCTCACCGCAAACCGGCGAAGCTCTTAGTGAACCCTTGCTTGCCCGGCCGTCTTCACTGTCACCAGAGCCCCGAGCGCGCGTCTTCTAGGCTTCTCACAATTAGTTCCCGGCAAGCCGCTACCACCGAGAACAAGGCAAGCCCTCTAAACGGCTTCGGACGTGATTTCCCGGAAGTACCATCAGGCGCCGTCAGAGGGACGAAGCTCGTTGCCGCTTGAAGTTGGTTACGCAATTCGCGCCATCGACCCTTATTCCCTTTTTCTTCAACGAAATTCGGAGGTTCGTTGTGCCAAGCGCCGCTCCTCGTCCGCTTCAACAAAGTAGCGTATACTAATACGAGAGCCGAAAGCACAGCAGGGTTAGACAGCGGAGAAGATATCGACTTGGCAGTGAAACGGAAATAGACTTGATGCACGCGATTCAAGCTGTTACCGCTGTTCCGTTGACGTTCTTTTCCGTTATTTTTCTTTTTGCTTCTGCTGTATATCCTCTCTAAGCATGGACATGCGAGAATTCAATAAGTGAATTCGCGGGTTACGAGTGAGACAGAAGAGGAATGAGGTTGGACAAAACTACCGGTTTCCGGATTAACTCTCGGAAATACCACGTCCTGTTAAGAATTCCATCCCCTATTTACTACCACTCGCGTGTACTCGGAAATTGGCTGTCCCGCACTGAAGCTCGTTCAACGAGACGTACAGGGTACGCAAGGGATCAGCTGATAATCAGCTTTTTTTTCGTTTAATTGCTATTGTCCGTCGGATTTAATATGAGTTTGAAATCTCTGTGTTATCGTCCGGATAATAATCCTCAAATTGCCATCTGAATCCGTAATTGATTATATACCAACATTCGTTTGTCATTTTTCTCATCGGAACAAAATGGAGTGTAAAGAAATGAAAGAAGCATGTGAACGTAATTGGAAAACTGTGCGAAAATTGAATTTATATTTTTTAGGGATTCTGTTTGATTTTTAAAAGTAAACAAATTTTTTAATTGAATTTGACAAATTAAAAGTATGTAAGCCATCGTACCAACAAGAAAATGAGTATTTTCATATTTATATATTAATACAATTCATATTTTTCCTAATTACCTTTTCTCGACACCTTGGACCATTCTTAATATCCCAAAGCAAAAAAGTAACTAGGTTTTTTATTTTCTTCTCTGTCAATAACTGGAAAAAAATAGTGAATCGATTATCTGCAAGATGACTCCCCAAGAGTGTATAATAAATACCAAAGGCAACAAAAAGTGCGAATGAACAAATTCCGGATTTATAAGAGAAGGATTTTTCGAATTTTCTTTTCAGACTGCCGAATCTTCGGTGCCGTCGGTCGCCCTATCGGAAACAAATATAGTACACACCCAGCCGTTCCATGGAGTTGACGCTGAAGGAGAAGGACTCTATAGGGCGATCCGGCTGGAAGCCAGACGCCACTTGGAGCCTCTTGTTTCCCGAGGGAGCAATAAACCGATCACGTTATCCTTATGCGGGCGCGTGTACTTCGATAGCTCGCACACGAGACACACGAGAGGCGTTCACTACTCGACCCTGGAACACAGAAGCTGGAAAAGAGCCGGGGAAGGTGGCGCGACACTACACGCGGTGGAAGACTTCCCCCGTGGACCACTTCGGGGTCAGGGAAGAAAGATATCGGGTCGGTGGGTTCAGGGGCTTTGTGGCAAGGGTCTCTCACGATCGAAAGATGTATGGTATGTCTTCACGAGACCCTCCCGAGCTCCATGATATCGTTAAGGCTATTCATCGAGTTTAAAGTCAAGAATCAAAGTTGATCAGCGTAAATGCCCGATTGCCAACACGATTTGAAACGAAACGAAGTCTATACCGCATCGAAGTATTTATTTCCAACCTATGCACAGTTTATCATAACCAGGTTTATTATCATACTCAGATCTTGCTACTGTAATTTAATTTTTTTTTTCATGGTTTTTTACGTGATTGCTCATACGAATTTAGACAACTTTAAGAAAAATTCATGAATGAAAAACCAAAATTTAACATTTTTGCAATTGTGATTTTTTCAAACTGTATTAGCTTGATGCAGTTTTTTTTTTCGAATTTTGATTTGTTACCGCAAAATACTAAATTGACGGTGCAAGATTTTATTCTATTTATAAGTAGACCCTGTCTGGTCCGTGTATTCATATCTGCAGATTTAACGTGAAAATTACATGGAAATAGGATGAAAAGGGTACTGAGTGTAGAGACTGACATGGGTTGTACATAATTTTGGGTGACTGCGAAGATACAAATAGCAGAAGTCTTCTATTTTCAATGAAAGAATATGAATTTTGAGGCTTCTCTATGATATTATTTAAGGCTCCTCCTTTTCTCGTTTTCTTCATATAATTATTGAATACATCTATGAATTATCGACGAGCTCATCTCCTCATGAGCTATATATATAAATTGTTCATCAATTGCATCAAGAGCATATGCAAAAATAGTATAATCTATTCTATGCTTAAAATTATATATATATCTTTTGTATACTCTACACATGATTTTTTCACTTGGCCATGGCCATTTTTTCTGACCTTTCACTTTTAGTGATATATTAAATTTGTCAAAATTTATACAGGATATATGAAATAATTTGAAAATATCGTTGAATAAGGAATGAATATTTTTAAACAATCAAAAGATCAAGACGTCTATTGAGAAGAAGTGCTGCTGGAATTGCAGGAATCAAATTTCGTTTACGTTTCCATTTATAGAAATTCTTATTCGAAGATAGAAACCGAAACTACATTGAAATTTATTGAAGGTGAAGTTATCGTGCTGGGAAAAATCTTCTACGAAAGATCTTGGAATAGAAATTCCAATACCAGAAACGGCCGCAGATCCTTACTGCGAAGAGTATTGAACTTTGCAAATCTAATTTGATCGAGTGGTGCAACCCAAACTCGGCGACAAGTCTAAAATCGAAATGAATTTGCACCAATCGACTTAACCATTGGTGCAAATATATATATATCCGTAAGCTTCAAATTTTCCCACAGTGCAACTTTTCATGCGCTCAAAACGCTTTCCCGTGAATCCTGCACAACTTGCGGTCGATAAAAGTATCAGTTTAGACTATTTTGACATTTTTTTCATACTTTTGCTGACAACATAAATTATTAGGCTAATTGTATATTTACATTTTTCAAGTAATTTAAGAGACAGTGTCAGTTAAACCACCACTTACAAAATTCCAAACCGCATTTATTTCCAAACGTCACGATCAACTCAAAGGGGTTTTTTTTTTTCACAAGAATCGAAAACCCAAGTCTATAGGCATTTAACATTACTCCCTCCAGAAAATATGCACAATATTTTCTTGTCCCATGCATCCCCGAAGTGGAATCCTAGATAGTAGGTAATTAGTAAAAATGTCGATAATGGTCGAAAATTAAGTGGCTGCATTAGCGTAGATATTCATATACTGAGCCAAAGCAAAATCGCTTCGACGAGAAGTGCCATCGACGAGACCATTCAAACCGAACCAACGAGAAGAGAAGCTGTCGAGATCCGAAATCAGCAAAAACCAGCGACTGCTCACACTCTGAAATGATGAGTCTGAGTCGCGAACTGACACAACGAAAAATTCCATTTCCGGCACATTAATTCCCAGTAAGGAAGCCTTTGTGGCGGAGCCACGAGGACGACCACTACCACCCCTAGCCCAAGTTCAGATTCAATGGAACTTTTCAGACAATGGTAAGCGGGTTCGGGCTCTCATCGTCGGGGGGTTGATCCGAAGGGGTTGCTCGAAGGGCGGAGGTGGCATCGTCGCTCTAGAATGTATAGAGAGGCGTGTGCAACTAAACGCAGCCAAAGTCTGTGGAGTGCCGCGCGTTGCCTTTGTGCGCCTTGGGTACTCTCTGTCGTCGCGGACCAAGATTATTCATTCGGGTCCTTAATTGATTTATCTCGGGACCAGCGTTTTCCAGTCGCTCTTTACCCGACGCCTCCAACCTTTGCAAAATCCCTCGGGAAACTTGGGCGATACAGAAAACCGAGAGAAGTTCTAGCTTCTCTATATTTACTTACATAGATAGAAGCGAAGCTAAAACCGGTAGCACCCAGTTGCACTCCCAGCATCTTCCTTCAGGAATTTCCCATTCAAATATGCATTTACAACCAGCTCTATAAAGCCCAGTGGAAACAATCGAAGTGAAAAAGTTTGTTTTCCCGGTGTAATCCAATTCGGGCGTCACTCAAAATCCTTCTTCCATCCACTGTTCGCGAACGAATGGATAAAACAAAAAAAGAGCGTGTGGAAGTGACGTCCTCAGTGAGACGAGCAGATATAGTAATTGCTCCTTGGATCTCGAAGGTAGTTATCAACGAAGAATTGGAAGGAAAGGATTCGATCCGGAGAAGAGGAAGGAAATCGCCTGGAGGAGCTGAACGAGCTGTACGAGCAACATGCAATGTCCTCACCAACTCACCCTTTCGGCTCTTATAAATTCGGGGAGAAAGGAGTTGGAAGATATTGGCTGTTCCGAAGTCGGTACCGGAGACGTTTTTGCCCCCTGCGTACTTAAGAGGAACGAGAACCGTCCACCCGATGTCGCCAACCCTGTCGGTAACTTCAGGGAGCAAAGCGGACGGGAAGAAAGTTGGAACGGGATGGCAAATCTTGCTGGCGAAGAAATCTTCTCTTTTGCTCCAGACATGCGTTCACGATGGACCAACGAGACGGTCGGGAAGTAAGATAAAAACCGAAGACAGTCTCTTATGGATTGAGGGATGAGAGAGAAAAGGAGAGAGGAAAAGAGAGTGCAAGCTGGTATGCCGGCTGCAAGATTCTCTGCCGCTTTGAACAAGAAAGCGATTCGAACCTCTCGTTTTAAGAGTTTGCGAAAGTTTTACGAGCCTCGACTGTATTCCATGGACCATTCGCTGTGTTTTTCATATTATGCAGTCGTTAACAGTGCTTTTCAATTTATTTTGTAACGGCAGGTGTATCGATTTCGTCCAGGGATATCCAAGGCGAGTGCCGAAGTTACTGTCGATGACGGAAGCAAGGATATGGACAATCGTTCATGTTCGGTAAAACAGATAATTCTTAACAGATTTAGTTCTACGTTGTCTTAATCGATGCAGAAATGTTTCTTGGTAATTCGTAACTTAATCTGAACTAGTCATTAGTTAGCATATTAGATGTCCTTCAACGTGACCGGGTAATTACTATATATTCTAATGATGACGAACCGATGAGTAACCGTTTGGCTCTCTCGTTTTATAGACAAAAGTTCATCAAATAATGTAACACCAACTGGATAAGAGCGTTTGTGCCAGTTCTTATAAAAATGTTGAGCCTCTACTGCTCTGGACATCGAAGTTTGACTGGTACACATTTGAACTCGGGACATTGAATGGAGTATATTTCTAAATAGAATTTGTTGACAGTATAAAAGCTCTTTACAAACTAAGATGTATTCTTGGAAATATCGAGCCTCTATTGATAGTCGAGGCTGCACGAGAAATCGAAAACTAGGATGAAAGAATAGTGAACTCTCGAGTTCACGACACAAAATTGTGTCGTCCTATATACATTTATAGGTATATCTGGTACAGCGACCCAGCGAATTATAGATTGTAAGCGTCGAGACCACGCCAGATTCTCGAGATATAATCTCAATGAAACTGGACCATCGATTCTCGATACTGCGCACGAATCCTTTACTACTACTCCACCACTATACACTACACTAGCTCGGGTACAAGGATTTTCCATTCTGGGTCCACAACCTACTCCACCGACCTTTTATACGATAGAATAGTGTGGATGCTGCAGTCGTATTCTCGAGTCGGATCCGACTTTATGCCCGAGGGCCCGAGCGACTGACTAGACAAAAGCCCCCGACAACCAAGTTCATTGGAAGTTCTGAAATTTTCATAATCTTCAAACCACCCACCGTCTGCATCACATTTCGCCAATTTGCAAAAGCCACTACGAATTTATACAATTACTCGTGAAACATCGTGACCTCTTTTTTTAAAACTGTTTTAAATTATTTCAGTTCATATGCACCGACGTACAAACATTTGTAACTCGAGAATTAATTGACTCGCAGCGACTCGTTGTCTGCTTAACATAAACTTTTGGTTTTTAGATCTTCTGAAATCTTGTGATCCAATCGCGGTTATTTTGTTACTTTAATAAAATTTGATTTTAACAATTGGTAATTCTTTGTCTTCTCACAAAATACTTTGCTGATGTCATGTCAAAGAATGGAATTAGTCGATGAGACCCATGGCGCTTAAAAATCATGAAAATTATATTAATCTGTAATATAAAATTCTGCAAATTAATTAGCAATTGCAGTTACAGAATTCTGTTTTCAATCTATTTATTGGTACAAATATTTATGTCATTTCAATATATTCGTGAACTCCAGGTTTCACCGGTGTACCGAAGTAGCGTCACAAGATCTCATTTCCTTTTGAACAAGATTTTTCGAAGTATACAAATTTCCATTTCTGCATCTCGAACTTTTCCTCATGTACATTTCATTACTTTTTTCTCATGCTTCTTCTCTAACTTGTGCGTAAGACTTTTACATGGAAATACCTACACTTGGACCAGATCCAATCTTCATTAAACGGAAATGAGACATTGCAAAGTCAATTTGGTCCAACAGTTATCTGAACTTTACGACACGCACGAAACGAAATAAATATTTACACCAATAAACGATACTATCACGATACAATCTTTTTTTTTATGTACTTTAAATAAAATGTTGAATAACTGCAGCATTTCAATTGCGCAGCTACGAATCAGTTTCGGGTTTTAGGTGTGACGTTCCACTTCAATAAATTTTACTCTTCTGTAAAACAAAATAATTTCGGATTTTCAGTTTCAGATTTTCGGTGTGACGTTCCACTTCATTAAATTTTACTCTTTTGTAAAACAAAATAATTTTTCTTCCTGTAAAATTCTAGACCGAAATTTATATAAAAACCAGGATTTATTACAATCAATAATGCATTCTGAAAATCAAAAATATGATAATCGATAATTGCTCCGTGATTTTTCATCATGCCCTCTTGCTGCTGGAGTGCAGTTTTTATTCGGGACAAGTCGAGATTGCTCCGAGGTTTTAATCTAAATTCGATTCCCGCGCAGAGTCCCTCCGGGACTTCAAACATCTCGCAGGGACTTTGGTGCACAGAGCTACGTACTCTAGGCGAGAGTTCAGCGGGCACGAAACCATGAACTCATCCGCGAGCTCTATATATATCCCAAAGACTCGACCGCTTACTTCACGAGCACTCGATTATGCGAACGCGAGCGAGGGATCGTATTCCCGGTTGTGTAGATATCGATATGGTCGGAATAACCAATGAAGAGAAGCTAGTGCTGCAGTGGATTCCATAATTTACTGCGATATTTCAGTGGAAATAGCGCTTCGCCAATGGAATCCATCAATGTTGTGTATGTAATTTACGTATATAGCGAAACTAGTAAATTATGCGGCATTGTGTATGGGAGATATCACGCAGTTTTCCACCAAATATTGACGAATTAAGTGGGAATTGTGAGCTAGCCAGACGAACATGTTCCTCGATGGGGGGGAGTGATATGCAGGTGCACTGCGTTCACGAGAGATGGCGCGCCGCTGTTGGCCCTCTGTGAGCGTAAATTGTAACGAACGAATTTTTCTCACCAAGTTCGTGAGTAAAAAGCATCTTGTCAGATGACCAACGGTTGATAAAAAAAAAATTATATTACAAAGTTAGAAATTATATATTTTAAGCATAACCCTGCATTTTATTCATTTTTAAGGTCACAGTCGTTTTTGTATAAATGTTTGCAATGAAAATTCGAGATAATCAAAATTTTTTAAACTATAGAAAAATTGGATTTTGTTTTAAGTGTTAATTCTATTTTTAGCAATGTATAGAATGCAAGAATTTTCAATTATTTATAATTATGAATTGATCGTTAAGTATTGTTTAGAATCAAAAGAAATGTTGCAGAGCTTGCGTGTTACTGAGCCTATTGAGAAAGGTGAACAGAACATAGCGACAGCCCAGCATTTTATATCCACAGATTGAAACGCCTCTGCGTACGATTGATGCGCACACAAGGAGCTGGTCTGTGGGTCCTAAGTTTTAAAGCCCTATCTAACTTCTAATAACGATCCGCAAATAATAACGAACTAAAATAATTTTGGTTTTTCAAGCGATAGCTCAAGGAATCGAACTCGCGCTCACTTGGGAGGACCGAAGAGCGCCTCAGCGTTTAGCCCGCGCGGCTATTTCAACGTTCCAACAACAGGGCTTCTCATCGTCCACATATCCTACAGTACAGAAATGAAAAAAACGAAAGTTTTTCCGTAATAAATAAAAATACCAACATTAAATTCTCATCAGCCTTTCAAGCCCCTGTTAATTAATTTCATAAATACATATCGTATAAATGAGCAATTCATTAATATTTTTCAACAATTATAAACAGTTTTTATGGAAAATTCTTAATATAACCCGGAAAATTTTTATAAAAAACGAAAATCCACACTTGATATAATAAAAAATAGATTTTTCTTTATTTCTTCTCCCTAGGTTTCTGTCTTCCTTTATAAATAATGGATTTTTCTTGCAATCTTCAAAAACATCTACATTTTTTTTTTTTTCATAATCACAATTTATTAATACGAATATAAAGTGAGCATTTGCATTCGAATAAAATGCAAGCTCACAACTCTGATTCAGAGAAGACAATAAAAAATTCGTGACCGGTAGAAATTCACATGAGAGATGTAAAAAAAAACTGACAGAAGCGGTGTTGACGACAGGCGTAAGCTGAATTTTTCTTGGAGAGAAAAGTCGCTACGCTTATTCGATTTGTTTACGGCACCTACTTACTAGGTACGCGGACTGACACAGAACATCGGGAATTCGAAATACCGTTTCACATTTATATATAATGTACCTATGGGGTACGTCGCTCGTATACTGCACCCATAAAGTATGTGTGTGTGTGTGTGTGTAAGAGTGTACTGAATATGTGCTGTATATGCAACTCGTGCAATATTCCACGCCGGCACAATTCCTGTGAGGGCGAAGAGGATTTTCAGTGTAGAGTGGGTGGGGAGTAGGTAGTGCCGATGGCGTGTACCATAATACCCAGCGTGGATGAAAGGGCCTGACTCTGACGCGTCGCTCTGTTCCCGATTGCCGGAAGGGTTCGGGAAAGGACCGGAAAGTGGAAAGACAAGGGGCAACGACACGAGGATGAGAATGAAATCGGGTATGGGGCTCGCGACAAAAGCCAGATAATACAAGGAAAATGTGCGAAAGTAACGGAAATCGTTAACCTGATACGACATCTCCGCTTTGTAATGTGCAATATCGCGAAAATCTCGAAACTATATAAACACTTTTTGTTTCTACCCCTTGTGGGAAACCATAAATAACATATCGAGCAGGATATTTTAGTGATTTCAAAAAAAAAAAACCGTGAAAATGTACTGCGAGGGAAACACCATAGAGGAATGGAAATTATACGGATTTTTCAAATCGATCGATTTCTAATTTAGGATAGTATTACCACATCGTATTTCTATTTGATTGTATTTAAATTCCGACGATTTTTGCTTTTGTACTGAAAAAAAATTTTGAAAAAAAAACAAATTTAGAGATTTTCGTCAGAATATTCCAAATGACCGAGGAAAGTAATTTAGAAAAATTGTGTATGGCATAAATTTGATAAAAACCACTTGGTGTATTTCGTTATGGGGTTTGTACGATTTTTAAAAGACCTGTAGACTCTCTAATGAGATCAAATGTTTCGCTATCGGGGCGAAACTTTTTATCAAAAATTTTGGTAAAAGTCAATTTTTATTTATTCATTGATTTAGGACAAAGATGCAAAGTAGAACCTTGTGCATTATTTCCTTAGTATTTTCCCCTTTATACAAAATTTCCTCTATGGGGAAGCCACAATCGATTACCCACGATCCTGCTTCCTTATAGAGGCAGTTTCCCTGTCGTTCCCGTCGATGGTTTGATAACTATCGCATGACGATTTCAGCGACGTCGTTGTAGGCCATTCGATTATTCGGTCAAGCGACGTCATTTATCTGCGTCCTAAAACTATTTCACGACGCTTTTATCGTTTATGACAAATCACGATCGTTGTTTCAACAGTTTCGCACCGTTTATTCGACTCGATCCATTTTTACGACGAGGTAACTGTTCCATGAGATTTTTCAGATTTTTCCGTTTTTTCGTCATGGTAACTGTTTTCGAAGTTTTTCCATTTTCCCTTCTATTTCGTAAAAATAATAGGATCTTCCAGGTCACCAGTTACCCGACAAAAAAAAAGCGTCTTGAAACATTCATCCCATCGTAAAAATGGATATATCGAATAAACGTTGCAAAACGGTTGAAACAACGTCCGCAATTTGTCCAAAACGATAAAAATGACGTGACACAGTTTCAGAACGAATTTAAGCGACGTCGGTTCACCAAATACTCAAATAACTCAAAGACTCGTCGTTGAACGAGTCGTCCGATTATCTTCAGGAACGATGGGGTTTGAAAAAAGCGATAAATAATTTTTTTATATAATTTAAACAATGTGCAAAATTCTACCCTTTGATTTTTTGCAAATATGTGTTTAAGTGTATCAAAATAAAATACCTAACAAATAAATAATAGATTTCGAATTGCCAAAATGACGTCATTCCAAAAACCAAACTGGCAATAACATTATCTCATAACTGGAGCCACGTAACCCTTTGAAATTCATTACATTCATCGCAAGGATACGATACTTTAATCTCATTTAATTACAGAAATTGTGGAGAACTCTGAAGATGACCAAATAAGCATCAAATGTATTATCCAACCAAACCCTGAAGTGCATCGACGCAAAATTCTTAAGTTTCAGCTATATTACAGTCTGCCAAAAAATTGGAGCGAGTAATATGTTCGAATATCCACGTGTAGTTCCTTCTACTAGTGAAGTCAAAGGGAAAAAATAAAAAACGTAAAGTACAGGGAGAGAAACGTAAGAAGGAAAGGAAAATTCTGTCAGAGTCGTGGGGATGGATTGTAGGAACGATAGTTACTTTTGGAGCCAATCGATTCCGGCGTCGACCCTGTCCACTCGACAGGACGATGGCAACGAGACTGAAGCAACGTTCTCCAGAAAACCCATTTCCAGGGTATCGACTAGCCATTTGTCGGTGTGCTGTACACGTCCCAGGCTTTTTTCCCTCTATCTTGCTCTCTACTTTTCGTTCTCTTTTACGCATCTACTGAAACTCTTCAAGACAACTCTTAGATACAACCATATATATATATATATATATATATATACTCTTCTTCACCTTCTTCTCCTTGGCTCCAACAGAACATCAAACGAAATAGCGAAACGAGAAGGAGGATTGTAAAATTTTTTTATTAAATCCTATTTTCATCAAGCTTTTCTCCCCCCACCCCCCACCCCCCTCCCCCGACGTCCATATACCACCCCATTCGAGTTTTATCTCTATGTTTCTCTCTTCAACTTTATAGGAGTGGATGGCGCTGTTTCGAGCTGAACTACTCCAGAAAATCACGACTTGGCGAAAATGAAATTCCACTCTCACAAGCTCGGAATTTTATCGGTAACCGGATAAACACGGCCAGGATGCCGTATACCTCGGCGCCAACGACCCAACGCGGGTGAAGAGAAACGCGATATTCACGTGACGCTTTGACGTACCGTTGAAAAATCGCGCAGTGTAGCGTGTGAGCGTCTTGGTACATACTCCGGCGGTTAGACACAAACGGACCTATCGCACGTATATTAGCGTTTATGACAAAGATGCAAATGGCACATTTTATGAAAGCTTCCTTCCTTAGATCACGGAAACGTCATTAATATATCAAAAATCATGGCAACGATGTTAGGCCAAAATTATTTCCTTGGTCCAACAATCTTGAAAATAATGAAATTGATCAATCGGGTCATCAACTCTAGCAACTTTATAAAAAATACTCCCCGATAGAGATGAAAAAAAAAACAATAAGAATAATTATCCTTTGAATATTTTACCTTTTTTTAAATTCAATTTGATGAAGAGCTTGAGAATTATAACTGCTCCAAAGATTTTCATAAGTCAACTGACTGACATAATTCGCTAAAAAAATAAGAATAATAAGTTCTCGACTGTGGAAATGATCTCTTGTGAAAATAATGTAGCTTTTTTTGTTCAACCAGGAAAAGAAAAACTAGCAAAATACCTCCTCTCCCATCTGCACACAAAACAAAATTAATATTTTCGCATCCCTTCGTCCGAACGCATATTTTTATTCCGGAAGTTCGCTTGGAAAACCATTTCGAGGAAACGTTAAACAATTCTCATATAATTTCCATCTGGTCGTTGAGAAATACAGAGAAATGAGACTGAATAAAAAGAAAATACGAAAAATTTATTCAGTCCGTTGGTTGAGATATTACGCTGGGTGCAGCAGCACCGCCGGTGCTCATAGTCGTTTATACATATATATATTAAGTATATAGTATATAGTATATATATATAAACCGGTACGTCTTCGATCCTGTTCGTCGGTTCTCGTTGAAAACGTTAAATATGGCCGTAGGATCTGTTTGCATTGCCCTCGTGCGCCACGAGGTGAGACAACATTTACCTAGTCTGTACCGCGTGCGCCGCGCCGACGTTGCTCTCCAGGGTCCCGAGACGTCTCACGGTTTTCTTTGAGGTTTGTAGGGGCCTCGAGAATCTCGGTCCCTTGACGAAGAGAACGGACGAGCGCAGTCTTAATCTCGAGTACCGGCGATGCTGCGTCCACCCTTTCCTCTCTCCCTCCTCATTCGCCGGTTCTTTCGAGACCCTATTAACCTTCAACCCTTGTATTCTTCAAAAGAGAGCCGGTAGACGTGGTTTTTTCAATCACAAAATCATCTTTAGCTGTGACATAGGCAAAACTATAATTACAGGCTGTTGATTTGACCACCAAAATGAGGCCCTCAATGTGGAAGAACTGTTTAATGATGAACAATCGATAATAGATCAAAATCAGAGACAACCACTTATTTGTTGCCTAAATTTGCAAAATGGTATTAGGCTGAGTGAAGCGTTCTAGTGAGTTTCTTTTATAGCCATCTCATGAAATTGTTGTTTCGACTAACTTTTTTTTCTCCGTGCAGTCTTGCGATGAGATTGAGGTAATATCTACCACGTTGACTCAACTTATTTTTCTGTGACCTAACAAAATGTTCGTGTCTCAAAATGAGTTCGCCTGGTAACATTTCAAAAGATTTTCCTCAGTGTATTATGAAAAAAGAACGTATACCAGTTTATGTTCAATACTGGAACGTGGTATCGACCAATTATGAGGCACTGGGCAAATGGAGCACGAACAGGATCCATTTTTTTACATTAGTTTTGACACTCACTGGAATAATTTCATTAATGAGTAACGTTTATGAATAATTTCTTTGGAACCTTGGATATATGCAAAGGTTGCAATGACTATTGGCACCATTTTGGAGGATCTTAAAATAATTCGATATCACTGGAATAATTTCATTAATGAGTAACGTTTATGAATAATTTCTTTGGACCTTTGGACGTATGCAAAAGTTGCAATGATTGTAGGCAACATTTTGAGGATCTTAAAATAATTCGATCGAAACTTTGCAGAACAGGACATTGTACGTATTAAAGATCTTTTCTAATTTATTCAGAATTGATGAGAGATACGACCGAGCCACGAATAATTTCTTGGGTAGTTTTGGGAGCGAGAATTGTCTCGGGACATATATACATAAATATAGTACCGACACGTTGGTAACTCTCTATCTTGTTTCTAGAAATTGCAGCATATAAAATAAAAGCTACGTGGGAATACGTATTCCCAGTACGCATTAACGGGCCAGAGCCACAGTTTCGAAATACATCGCTATCGTTTTTATGCAAAAATTTTGCAATCAGTTATGGAAATGAAACCGAGGGAAGACACGCCTTTTGCCAATATTGCGAATATATCGTGTGATCATTACTGTTTTTACGGAAAATGTCTTGTTACAATTTAATGAACATTGCTGGACATTAAATTGAAAATTTCCATCAAATTCGAACCATCTTTGCAATTATACGCATCAAAGACTTAAAAAGCCAAAAAAAAAAACCTCTACAACGACGAGAATTTAAAAACACTGCAATTTCTCATGTAAAAACTTTCACTACAATAATATCATATCACTCAGTAAGCGCAAAAAGTGAAATGATTTCAAAGGAGAATTTAAAAAAATTATTACATTAATCTCTGCAAGTGTTTCTTCAATTTCGTTCATTTCGAAAATCCGAAAAGCACCGAACACAAATTTCGTTTTCTCTATGGAAAAACTCTGATCGATGAAAGTAGAGAAATTTTCGGTTGGATAAATCTCGCAGAAGATATACTCACTTTTATAGACAATATTTCGTTGCGTCGTAACTTTTTCACGAAATTCTCTGGCACCATTTTCGAAAAATCTTCAACTGGAAATTGTTGAGTTCGCATCGGAGGGAAAGTCTTCCCCTTAAGGGTCGCCACTGCTCCGTTTTCCTTCACCCAATCGTCCAATCTTTGAGGCGATGCTTGGACGGAACGTATTTCGGTGCAGTCGTTATCATCGATCAAGTGTCTATCTATATTATACTATCAAGCGCATCGGGCTTCGGATCCATCAGCAACAATTGCGCGCAGTAATTGGTTGTTTGATTAATCTGTCCTCCGCTAGGAACGTATGTTGTTGATTGACTTTCGCCGTCAGCAGGAAATATAATTATTATACTGTATCGATGCGATATCTAATTTCCATTGGTTCGGATCAACTGGGCGTTGGGCCGATGGAAGCGGACTCGTTGGTACACGCTCCACCGCTCTGATTAATGAAACAATATTGTTATTAATTAACTCGTAATTACACGCTGTGCTAAGCTCGTTCGCGATCCACCCGGACCAACGCTTTGGAACGCGCGGGTCTGGATCGGATAAATGAAAATTTCAATTTATTCAACCTTTCCCGCTGGCGAATTTATTTTTACACTCTGATTCAGGTACACTTGAACCGGAAGAGTCGCGACACTGCGTAGCGCGTTCGCAGAGCTCCCACGGAGACGCAAAACACATTTTCCTGAATATAAACTCCGAAAAATCGTGGTACCCACAGGACAAAAAAAATGTGCTGGATAAATTTCATGAATATTTTAAGTATATTTTTTCGTGTTCCAAAAAGAGTCGTACGATCATAAGATATTAAACAATAGGACGAGCGTATATATTTAGAAAAAATTATTTCAACTGATGTTCCGCCAAAAAAGTATTTCTGATATAATTTTGTGCTTCGAAATCTTGAAGAATTTAGAAATATTATTGTTTTTTTTTTTTTACGCAGAGATTTTTATTCGAAAAAATAATTATGCTTTCTAGGACGATAGCAAAATAACACTGCTAAAACGTTTATTTAATTTTTTTGCAAACATGAATGAAGGTGGAGATATTTGAATGTTATTGAATTTGAATATTGTTATTATACTGTGAGGATTAATATTTGGGTCTTGATAGTTGCCAGGTCTATCACGATTTTTGCGAAAGCATAAACGAATTCTTCGGTTGCACGCATAAATATATTTCTCTGCGAGGCGAAATCGCTCCTGACGGGAAAATATCCGTATGCCCGTGACCACAATACAATGCGATACGTGCCTTGAATTTACTATTACAACTCCGCTGGGATAAATATGTGAATATGACTGAAAGCAAGATTGCATAATCCCTTGCGTTTTATTGAACCAACTGCATATTTATTAATTAAATCATTTGGGAATAATCCAAATGACATCCAGTAGGACTAATCATATTTCCGGTACATAAGTCCTGCGTTTATTATTCCTATTAATTTGTATCGTCAAATTTATTCACATGCAACGTGCAAAGATCAGCAACTCCGAGATCAAAAATCAAAACTCAAAACTTCGTTGGCAAAAATATTAAAACCTCATGAGTGCATGTTAAGTAAATATCTCGAAATTAAAACAAAAAATCTCATTACATTTTCGCAAAAAGCAAGCGGTACCAGCAAAAAGTACAACTTAAACTTTGCCCAAAGGTATTCAAAGGGACGACGAATTTTCACGAGTAATTTTCATCCCATTTCGCCAAGTGGGTACCCCCGAATCCGAAAAAAGCTGGAAAATCAAGTAAATAGGGGAACAAACGTTGGAATACGAAAAACCAGACAGTATAAAAGCCTCAAATGCGAGGCCCCTTTTTACCCGCGTTCGGATGAAGGGATAGGATATTTTGTCTTAACATTTCCATTTCACTGTTTCTTAGCTTTCCCTATCCATTCAGTGTGATGCATCTTGAAATTTTTCTGTACACCGCGTTACGGTGTTTTTACCTTGCCCCATTCACTTCACCAAAGATTTTGTGTGTGTGTGTGTGTGTGTGTGTGTTTTTTTTAAGGGTTTAGTCTCCTCCCTTTCTTTTCCATCCCCCTCCCCGCGGGTGAACGCTTGGAGGCCTCGTGAGTCGCAGAGAGTGCGCGGGTGATTCGTTCGCAGCAGGACGCCCGAAGAAAAGCTCTCGGAGCTTGGCGGTATCGCGGTAAAGCCCGCGGGGCCGAGGAGTGTGAGAAACGAAGCAGGCCGGCAGCGCTAGTAGTAGTTTCGGTACGCTACATTGCGCCTCGTGCCGTGCAGCTTTCGAATCGATTGCACGCTCGAGCCAGCAGCAGAACAGGCGAACCGTACGAAGGAACCGGCCCGATAAGAGCTTGGGGCTACCACCCTCCTCGTCCTCCGCCTTCCTTCCCATGTGCCGTGCGGCTCTCCGGCGCGCTACGCTCTCGTGCGCTTCGCGGCACGGGGCCGTTGTGCCCCAGAAATCCTCGGCGCTGCGGAGCTTTTGCATTTCTCTGGCACGTTCGCTCGTAGTTCAAAAAAAGCTCCCCAGAGAAAACCGAAATGGGCGCACGGACGAGAAAGAGGACGAAAGTAGGAGGAAAGAAGTTCTTCCACAAACTTTCATCGCACCAGATTCAAGATTTTTGTGGCTAAATACATCAACATCTTGTAGGGGATAACAACATTTTTCGGTCGAAACCTGAAGAGATTGTGATTGTCATGTGATTTGAAGAAACAAATGCATTTCATAAATACTAAATACAGCAACATCTTGTAGGGGATAACAACATTTTTCGGTCGAAACCTGAAGAGATTGTGATTGTCATGTGATTTGAAGAAACAAATGCATTTCATAGTTGGGGTTCTTTAAAAACCAAGGGTGTTGATAAGTGTGTTGTTTCCTGTCTTTCATATTAAACTGGAATTTGGACCAGGCTATTTATATTTTACCACTTCCTCAGCATGTTCATTGTGTGTACATACGTGAATGCATTTTTGCAGAAAGCTTGAAAAAATAAATCAGCAATATGCAAAGTTGTACTTTGCATCCACTTTTTTTGTTTATAGCCTAAAACTCTGTTATCTATAGAATGATGAACTAGTAATGGACCTATCGTCGACCAACACAGCGACTTGCTTTATTAGCTCTCCTCGTTTTTCTTATAAACCAAAGTCCTGTTATCTATAGAATTATAAGGGCAATAGTGGATCTATCGGTACAAGTTGCATTATTGGTCGTCGAGGTGCTCACTTACTCTTGTAGCGGTACAACCAAAGGATAGTAAGTGGCTCGATTGGTGTCCACCGGCGAAAGACGGAGTGAGTGAGAATCGAATTGTTACTTCTGGAGTTACACGTACAAAAGGAAGTATGTAGTTTCTCATTCACGTTGTACTCCTCTGTAGAATGCATTTCTGCTGGTACAAGCCAAACTTGGCTTCACCGAGAGCGAGAAAGTTAGAGTCAGATTATATTAGACTGGACACACATCGCAACAAAGATAACGGGATTTCAATCTACCGAGCAGCTGAGAAGAGAGAAAGAGAGAGAGAGAGAAGACTACGTAGCGAAGTCGAAGGAGGAAAGGGGAAAGAGCGGTGGCCGCTCGAGGGAGAAGTTCAATTACAATCGACGACGCTTTACACGACATTTCGATAACGATTGGCGGTGGTGCTCGTATTGGGTGGCCCCGAGCCACGAAGTTTGACGTGGATTGCGGCTTCCATTTGGGTCGAAAGTTTCATTCTCGCTTCGCTGAGTACATTGTCGTGACAAGACGGACGAAACCTACCATTTCTACCGTGTATCACAGTAATGCCAAGGGAATGGACAGTTCCCCATAGAAATACAAGCTTGCAATTGAGTTTAATCCGAGCCTCAGCGATTTCATTGATTTTTCCACTCATCTAAATTAGCGGACGTGATAACGATCGGATTAGTGATTGAATTAAATTAAACAGTGAGAAGAAAAACGCTGCGCAGAAGAAGTTTCTTCCATATTTCTTTTGCGTTTCTTTTACATATCGTCGACGAACACTGAAAATTTCTCTATTTTCGCTTCGTTATAGACAAAGCTTTTTGATAAAGCGTAGAAAACTAGGAACCAATGTTCGAGATTTCTAAATGTGTGAAATATATATGTTCATTTATTGAAAAATTACCTCAAGCTATCATTCACTGTAAAAAAAAGTGATTAAGGTACTTTTACAATGAAATTAAAGCAAATATTAAAAAATTCAGTACTTTTACGGTAAAATAAAAGCAAATTATTGAAATTACCGTACCAGAAATAAATTGGACATCGCACTTGTACGGTAAATATATAAATATATAAATAAATTCAATAAAAACTTCCAGCACGCGTACATTAAATGTCAAGTGGATTTACTTTTTTGTGTTAATTTGATGATGAAAAAGAAGTCTTTCACTTGTGCCTTATAAGTACTCAAAATATTCAATTGTCCAAGTTTCAGTGCGGATTGTAACAAAGTATATAGCAGCTTGCGGCTTAAGCTTCTTCGAAAATTATAGCAAACGATAGGTAATCCTCTCGGGACGAGTCATTAGGAGGGCGCTTAGCTGACTCTTGTAACGGATGTCCGGAAACTCGAGCCGGCGGAGCTCGTAAATGGAAAACGTCGCTACATGCTCTGTGGAAAGCGACTTACTCGTTTCCGGTCGCGAACTTCTTGCGTTACTCGGTGAGTAGAGGAGCTTACATGGGCGGCCCTTGGCAAGAAATCAAGCCGGCAGACAGTGACAGTACCGGCATGAGGTTGAATAGACAAGGACTGCGGAAGCGTTGCAGAGAAGAAAAGGGCTACCCTCTGGTTAAGGGGGCAGGAACAAGAAACCAAGAGCAGGTCGACTCGTACTTTCGCTTTGCCGTGCTTACGTAGACCTAGGAACGTTTGAATGCGCTTTTCCCGAGTAAAAAACAGAATTGCACAGGAGCTTAACGTGTCCCTAAATTTTTTTATTTAGAGGATTATCCCGAACGCGACGCTGACGAGGCAAAGTATAAATACTATAACAATACCATAGATATATTATTTTATATAGTATTTCTTATTTCTGCAACGTAATTTAGTGACGATATACATTCTGATCGTGATTTCCAAAAAGTGACGTCACAACAATTCGGAAAATTCGTTCCAAAAAATACGTCACGACATATATATACAATTTTTTTTTGCAGGTACTTGTAACACTTTTACTCTCTCATATCATGCAAATTATGTAAAAAGAGAATGTATCGCGATTCAAATAAAAATGATCTCCCAGATTTTTGCATAAATGTTTATATACGCGATATTCGATATATACACAAATGTCTTCACCGCAGTTTTTCACTATCGGATGACAGTGAAATCGGGTCAAAATCAGCTGGCAAAAGAAGATCGTCAAGTTTTCACTTAGCCCTTTTGAAATGTCAGATTACAGCCATAGAATTCAGAGCAGGTAATTCGCAGGTAGGAAATAGTGAGTGTGACAAAAGATGAATGTGTGTGGGAGAAAAAAAATCTCCACCGAGTTATCATTCGAGTCACAATATATTTCTCGGTGCAGAGAAAAGCTCCCAGATAAAGTGGTAAAAAAACTGAACACCCAGGAACCCACGGCACCCTTAGCAGTTCTTATCCACGTACACATATGAACCAGGAAAGAATAGAGTATCTACGCGCGAGGCCCTGCAGGTTATAGAACGAATTCACAGGGTGCTTTCGCGCCGTAACGGCGACGGGGAGCAGCACATAGCGACAGAGAAAGCGGGAGGCGACAACGTATGTACCCCGACGTCATAAATCTACCCACTTCCGTCCCATAACGGAAAGTAATATTAAAGGTGCAAGGCGGCCCTCGGGGTGTTGGGTGAGGGTGGTGCACGACGACGATGGTCCACCCTTCCGGCGAGCTCAGCGACCACCTCTCTCTCTCTCACTCTTTATCTTTTTTTTTCTTCCTCTCTCTCACTCTCTGGCTTTTTGTATGCCACCTTCGATCCTTCGCGCTCCGAGCCCTCGAGCTCCCTCACGTTCTCACTTTTTTCCTCCGAGCTCTCTCACTCCCCCCTCCCCTGACCTCTGCCCCGAGACTCTGCATAAGCGATATATCGACGTTAAAATGGCGACCGGTGAATCGACACGCCGAGCGAATTTATGTATACTTTGACGCGTCGGAAGCTCTATATGCGTTCCTCTACCCTCCCGTGCCCCCCTCTCCCCACGCGCCCTTTCCCTCGATCCCTCGCCACGCTTTTCCATCGTTTCAGAAGGCGCATATTTCCTACCGGGCGGTTATGCTGCAAGCCTCCCTATACCCGACCTCCGCTATTTCCCCACACTACCGCTCGCCTACCCGCGAGAGTAAACCTACCGTGCTCGACACTCGACTTCAATATTTCTCAAACGTAAAGAGCCCTGTGAAACGAGCGTTAAGGACATTTCCCTAAAAGCTCGTCGTTCCGCCTATCGGGAGGAGACCGAGAAAACGGTTACTTGCCGTTTGGACGAGTATCGTTATATTGCCCTCGTATTTTGTAGAATTTGACGAACTCCAGGCGATGAAAGCGCTCCCGAAAGAACCGGTCCTCTTTTTGTCACGAAAATTACCCGGAGGGTCATCGACTTTTTTTTTTTTTTTTTTCACTCACGATTCAATCGATTCATCACTATTCGCGGATGTGACAATGACATCCCAATTTTTGAGAAATCAAAATCTGGAACAAAAACTTAATGAAATAATACTTAACGATCATTGCATTTTGATACGAAGTTTGATTATTTTTCGGTGATTCAAAAATTAACGATATTCAACACGCAGACCAATCGTGGAAATTCCGGCGACAACAAAGTGACAACTAAAGTGAATATCCTGGTGATCAGCCAAGAATAAGTGCGAAAAAAACGCGGAAAAAAAAGCTACAGGAAAAACTACACCGTTAGAAAAAATTGGAAATTTTTATGCATAAACTGGGAACTAAAATTTAATACACAATTATATAATTGAACTGATGTATGTTTGCGGTGAAATTAAAACAAATTGTTAGCTTTTAGGGACTTTTACACAAAACTTAAAGCAAGTTATAAAAATTACTATACCACGCATTAATTCAAGATCGCAATTATATATAAAATTTAGTATACCAGTTTATGCATAAAAACTTCCATTACTCGTGCATTAAATTTCAAGAAATTTTTTTTTCACGGTGTAGCAGCTCGGTTTCCCCGCTTTGATGACCAGGACGTAAAAGTGGGGAATTCGCTTCAGCACTTTTTTCCCCGGTGCGTTGTCGCCTCCTGAAAACACTTTGAACGCACGAGGCAAGACGAGCCGTGTGTGCCTCGGTATATGGATTTAAAAAAATAAACAACCTCAAGGACACGTCAAAGAGCTTTGTTTACTCTGCGAGTACGCCAAGGTAGAGTCAGCAAAATAACCGTATCGCAATTCACAGAGTTACGGAAGGAAAGAGCGTCATATATGCGTGTTGAAGCTTTTAAGCTCTTGTTAATTAATCGGCTCGGACGCGGAGCTTGCGAGTGCCCATCACTTTCAGGGCGTCTATACTTTTTAAGAAATTTTTTTTTAAAGAATAAATAAGGAACTCAGTGTCGCACGTGACTTTTGGTCGTGCACTTATCAAAATATAATACGTAGGATCTCGACGTAATTACCGAAGAAATTGCTACGATTTCGCGGTGAATGTGCCGGTCCAATTAATTAATTTCCAAAACTACCCGTAAGGCAGGTACGTGCATCCCGCTTATACATCCCGAGATATCACGCTGTGTGTTACCCAGAGAATATGCGTCGACGGTACGCGGGAAGTGCAGCATACGCTCGATTACCGCGTACCAGCTAATTTCACTTCGTAATTAGCTTCGTTTATCCCTGAACGTATACGCAGACGATCGCATCAAGAATCTCGGAATTTTCCGCCGTACACCCTTTCACCCTAGCTAACAATTAGAGTTCACCCGCTCAATATCACATTATCCCTTAGTCATCAAGATTATTATAATAGCCGAAGTATCAAATAACACGTATGAAGCCCTCTCTATTGTGTTTTATAAAACTCCTTCGGGATGAAATTAAGGTGAAACATTTAATTAATAATTTTTATATTTTAAGAGATGAAATAAAATCAATTAAACTGAATTTTTTTATATGAAGCAGATTTCATGAAAATTAATATACTGTGCAAAAATTATCTTCGCAAATGTTTGAATTAAGTGACAAATTAATGTACAGTATATAGAAAATACACTTTCAAAGTTTAGTATTTAGAATATAAGTACTTTAATTTCACAATGTTGGTATAAGTGAATTTAATTTGAAATGCGGTGACCTCAAAAAGATCGTCCATATTTTATTGGATTTCAAAATATTTTTAATTGTATGAAATACATTTATTTATTTATTTGTGAAATTGAAATGATGTTGAGGTAATTAAGTCGGACTAATGAACTTGATATAATGATTTGTGGAATAATTGACTGGATTATTCCAGGACTCATGCAGTATATCAGACAGTTTACCCTTGAAGCTGAAGTTGTAGCAACAAGAATTACAGATAATAATAACATTCGGTACACAATTGGGTGCGTGCAGGCTATACAAGATAATATCTGCACCCGGAACAATTCCGGTGTGATAAGAAGGCATCGATACACACGATCATTCGCAAAGTCCCATTTCAACCACGTGGTCAAAATGTTGATCAGATAAAAAAAAGGGCGCACGGAGTTCGCAAGTCTTTCTAAATTCACAGTCGTCTCCACAATCACCAATTGAATCAATCAAATTCGATTTTCAATTACCTCATCACTCATAATCACATTTATTTAGATTTAGACAGAACTCAAATTTTCCCAACCTTTGCAACTGATTCAAAACAAAGTTCCATTCTGACCTTGAAATTCCCGGATAAATCTGTCCCCGTAAATATCGTAATTTTTTTCTCATCTCCAGTAACTCAATTTACATGTAAATCAGTGTCAATCACTGAGGTTATGTAATGGGATTAATGAGCCCTATTCAAAAACACATGTGGCAAGAATACACATTCATCGTTGACCTTGTTAGAAGTCACGTAAAAACAAAACAAAAAATAAGTCGATCCCCAGATATGAGTACGTAAAATTTCAGTGTGACGCAAAGGCGACGCTTGAGGGACACGTTAATTCACGATGCTCGATTTTTGTCCACGTGGTCGAAGAATGAAATTAATCACGATAATACCGCACACTTTAAAACTTAGCTGACATTACTTACAGTGATTTCCACGTTCGCCAGTGACGCTCCATGGCAGCGTACCAACGATGAGGAGAAGGCCAATTGCCGAGAGAACGAATATTCGGCTCGTCCCGCTGCTGTTCCAGGTTCCACGGTGAGAAACCCGGTGGCGAGGGGACGAGCCCCAGGACGTCCAGGGCATAATCCTCAGCCTGTAATCATTCGTTCTCGAAGCATCGTCTCGGTGGTGATGTTGATCGTGGTGTCGTTGGTTCGCCCATCTCCCATCGTGAGCGATACCGTCTCCGTCATAACCTCAAAGATCGCGAAGAGCGAGATATCTTTCCGCTGTCCACTTTATCCCCACCTTTATCCCATCAATATCCTCTCGTGTCGATACAAAAACGAGCTCACTTCCGCTCAGCCCATCAGCTGTGACCTTCGCTTTCATAAAAATCATAAAACATAAACAGTCTTTTCCGACCCACCGAATCCCCCCTCGTTCAATCACCCACTATAGTCCACTTTTGGCCCTTCGTGTAACACCTATCGCGACGGTAACGCTATCGCGCAACGCTCCGCGGTAATTCCACAAATAGTAACAAACTAAAATAGATAAACCGTGAGAACAGTAGCATCGGAGTTTATTCGAGCTTCCACGTTCCTCCAGCCACTGGACGCGTAGGCTAAAAAATCTTTCTTATACTCGAACGACATTTCAATCTAACGCTTTTCCTTCTTCTTTCATTTCTTAATATCGCATAACTGGCGCAGACTTTTAGTACTCGACTTACGAGGTGCGATTTAACGCCGTAGGTGAGTTTGTCGCTTCTGTAAGAGTTCGGCTATGGTCGCTGGAACATTGGATTCGAATTCGGCGCTATCGTACGCCGGCTGTGATGCCACGATGCGTGGGTGCTCTCCTCGTATCTTCACCTGTCGTCGCGAGACGCCGGTTTTTCGTCGTTTTTGTTGTTGCCGTTAGAAACTCGGCCGGAGACGCGCGACACGCGTGACTCTATTGACATCGAGAGAACCGAGAAATACGTAACGAGCCGCGGCGGGTCCTTTATAGGGCCAGGTTATCGCGACGACCGCTCGAGGCCGCGCGCCCTTATCGATCCGTCGGCCAACCACCCCGTCGTTTGCGTCCCACGATGCCGCTGCGCGACGACGCTGCCATTTTGCTATTTTACCGCCGTGCCACCCTTTACCGTCCCGCCAGCTACTCACAGGGCCAACGCCGCCACCGCCGCCGCCGCTGTTACGTTGAGCCACGTTTAAGAGGCGCCTGCGCCACGTTCAACGTGAAGCTCCCTCGCACAGATTGCGCGCGACATCCACGCAGCGTGACTTACGAAGCTATTTATTACACTGGCGCCGATAGATTCTCGCCGAAATAATAATTCATGTCTCTCTAATCTTCGGGTATTGTTTTTATACGCGTTTTTTTTATTTTTTTTCCGGGCAATTGGTGATTCATGTGCCAATGCACGTCTGATTTCACGTTCTGATGCGTTTTATATTGATGCAGCTTTTGCCGGCTCACCAGTTGACACACTGGCGGCACCTACTGCACCACCTACTTCATCATCTTCTATCAGTCACTCGGCCGGCAAACTCAAAACGCTCTGATAACGCTCCTGTACTGTATAGGTTTAAATAACGGTTATTATTTAATCGTTCAGTAGAATTGAATTTACGAGAATTTACGATTATTGGGATTTAAAGGATCATAGGGATTTCTGACGAAATGTTGTTGATGTTATATGTAAAAATTATATTTGTCTTTGGTTATATTGATAGTGTACGGTAGGGTATCCCATAATTCAGGTTTTCAATCAAATCGGATTTTTCAATTTACGTCGAAAATTTGGGTTAAGAAAATAAATAAATGTTTGGCATACGAAAGTATTAGGTTTTTTTTTTATTTAATCTATAAATTTGATTTATCAATATGGTTTTTTCAGACCATTGTTGTGATCACTAAAATCTTCTCGACATACGATATATAATTTTTTTAAGATTTTACGGGCACGCTTAACAATTAACTCACGAGTCAAGCATTTACTATGCAGGACATGCATTTTTGTGTATGTGTATGTTCTTCTTTAGTATTGTTCCCATCCGTAATTTTCCATATCTTAAAACCAGGGTCAAAAATGAAAAAAAAAAAAAAACTTAAAGTACCTTTAAGTATCATTGAAATTCGCTCTACCGTGAAAATGTGAGATCTCAGAAGTGCAGTACTAAAGTGGGTATGTTGACGGAGAATGCCTCATATGCAATTCAAACTATCGATGCGCCACCCCAACATTCATAAAAGATCGAGTAACGGCCGATCCACACGATTTTCCCGTAGTCCGGCGCTTGCAGCTTACCGAAGACGTCGTAAACCACCAGTTTGCAATCCAATATATTCACCGCAACCACAGCGATTTTTTTCTTTCTTTTATTACAGCTGCAAACGATTCTTCGTGATTTATCCGTGGTTATTCGAAGGGCACGTTACCCGGTTTCTATAAGATCGTGCATCCTGTACAAAATCGAAAGAGCGCTCACGATTCTTTCCGTCAGTAAGTCAATATGAAACGACGAAGAGCTATACGAACATGCACACCTTCGCGCAAGATCCTTCGCTGCAGCGAAACGAGGTGCAAGGCCATAGCCAACGCAAGTGTGTGGCAGTAGGCGACGCGTCATCGGCCAGCTTTATCATCGATATCGCTGCATTTCTTTCGCCGATAATCCCACCTCGATAACTCGATCAAAACGCGTCATTTTACGTCACCTTTATGAATATTCGTGCTTAAAGTTGCACGAAAATTCGCGCGGTTTCGACGAAAAATCATCAAAAATTTTGACCTATGACACGAAAAAATCTCGTGAAAAAAATGAAAGTCAGCTTGGAGTCTCGAATACCGACAGAAACCGCATAGACGAGAACTAGTTGTTAATCGTACCCCCTAGACCACAGGCTGACTGATACAAAACGGTGGAAATAGCGAAGACACTCTGCTGCGTTCGATCCACCGCTATTCACTCGATTATAAAGTCGATGCAGACGGCGCGACGCTCTTCGTCACTGCAATGCAGCATAGCTCACGTCGATTTATGTCTCAACAAAGCTGTAATTCAGCATTGTCAAGCGTCTCGTTCAATTTCATAACTATTCATCTTATAATGTATTTAACAGTTATAATGTTGCAGCAATTATATTTTTTTAAATCCTCAAAATGTGGATTTAAGAATTTTCTGTCGTTAAAAGGTTGAATATTAATTGTTATCACTGCAAATTTTTTACGTAGAATAATAATATCCACAACAATGTAACCAGGCATTTTTATTCCACATATTAATAATTAAATTTGTGTTTAAAAAAAACAACTGCAACAGATTTTCGAACCCTTCGCCAGAGGCTCTTTAGATATTACGATGTAGATTTTTATTTTTTATTTTGAAAAGTAAAGGAAAAATGCATTCCGAATGAAAATTCATAATAATTTATTTTTTTGCTTCGAATTCGCTTCCAGTGTTTTAAAAAACAAGCGATATGCTACGTTGGCAGTTAAAGGGTTCATTACAACACGATTTTGTAACAACGCATACCGTTACGTTATTTTATTGTTATTCGTTACCGCGTTGCAAGCGAGGAGGTCAACGGAAACGCTTGAGAATTCATAATCAAGGGTTACCACTAACTGCGCTGATTGTATGGAAATAATTATTGCGTGCGACTCCCCCCTTGTTCTCTTCGTACCCGTCGGCCAGCGTGGTCAGTCGGTCTTCAAGTTCTTCACGCAAGAGTAGAACTGTTGCGGAAATAAGAAAATATAATTACAAACGAAAGAGACTACAAACGAAAGAGATCGTCCATCAAGTGCGTCAATTACGTATTGTAATGCGTTCATTTTTATCCTGAGTTTTAGTGTAAAGACCCATGTGGAAAGAAACATCGCGCCGTGTAGATATATGTGTGTCTTGTTTATGTTGACGGCGAAACGGGTCATCGAGTTATCGCATTACCCGCCGACAGCGGTCGAGGGAATGCGACGAGAGTCTCGTCCGGGCGGTCGTCGTGACTTCACTGACATTGCATATACTCGTGCACATTGCAACTTAATACCGGTGTCAAGTTGGTTTTCGGGTTAATCGTCGGATTTTAGGTTTTTTTACCATCTAAATAATTACGACATTCACAGCGGACGAGCGTCTCGATCCGGATGCCGTCGTGACTTTACTGACAGTGTATATACTAGTGCACATTGCAACTAACGGTGTCAAGTTGGTTTTCGGGTTTATCGTCGGACTTTAGATTTTTAGATTTTTACGGAAAATAAAGTTAGATTATCTCGCATTTTATTTTTCGCTCCGAGACATATACTGTTTTTTATTTTTTTTCGTTAACGAAATTATGTGTAACATTTTTCACATCAGCTCGATGTCTCTGTATTGTTTATATTGAAGGAACTACTTGCACTTTAGACTATTGGGTCAAAGAAGATAAGAACTGGAGCATTCCGGCTGTAGGATAAGAATTAATCACTCCTTAACGCTAATAATATATTATACGTGCAGTGTCCTTGATCATACCAATCGAGAAAACAATGTGATGTGAATGGCCCAGTTCACATAAAAAAAGACATAAAAAATCCTGAATAAATTTCGCTAAATTTTCCTTAAGAAATGAACTACTAAATCATCTCTATCGATAAAAATATAAAAACCCTTTAAACGTTCATAATCCAAGATTTTTAGTTCGGATTGCTCGATGAACTTACTTCGATAATTAACACAAGCAATTGGCGTAAAAAGTATTTCAACGAGTATTTAGTTCATTGATGCCAGGGATTGAGTTCGTCTCGCGCCTCGGGCGCCAGTTCGACGACTCTGAGCACACGGTGAATTGTTATTAAATTAGCTTTCCAGCGAGGACATGATGGTGGGGGAGCGATAAGTGGCCTCGATGGCTTGTGGATAGTCGAAGCCTCGCTCTGACCGGGTTAACAGAGTGCCTGAAAGCACCCACTATGTGCAACACATCTTAGGGCTGTGACCCTCGTTAACCAACACCTCTGACTAACAGTGGATGACTAAGGGCGATGATAACACGCCACAGCGGAAAATCTCATGGATCGTAACAAATAACTCTTATTTTACCAAAGTGTCAATGGAGCCAAGCTATGAAAAATTTACGACCGATAAATGGATCGATAGTGAATATTACGTTAAACCAGAAAAACAACCCGTCCATGGTGCATCCCCTCCCCTCATAAGAAACCCACTCCACTTGAGCGTGTCAAACGCAATCGTTCAGTTAAACGTCAAACTTCACAGTGTTCACCACGTGTTTCCGTGAAAGTGGGTTATCAAAAAAGTGCGTGAACAATTGTTACCCATTTTCAGAAGCTGGCTGCGAAAGTTCATGGAAAAAAAAATGTATGTTACCCATATGAAGTTTTATTGTAAAGAGAAAATATATTTTTTTCATTTTATAAGTCCTCAATATCAAATATTCGTCGCATATAAATAGCCAATTGATTAAATGGCACGAATTTTAAAAAACAAGTGAATAGGGCATTTTTTGCGAAAATCCAGGGAAATATATATTACCTGTCAGTTCTAGGGTCTGCCAGACTCGAATTCATTAAGACATTTACTGTCTTTCAAAAAAATGGTCCAGTCTGAAAAATAACATACCGAATAAGTTATAAAACAATAAAATCTATAATTTGTACAGTTGGTTAAAATTCATTGCACATCTGATTTTTAAAATCTCATCCACTGCGAAAAAAACACAAATAGGAACATTTATCGGTCTACCTTATCATTCTTGAAGCCTTCACGCGATAAAATTATCTAATTTCAGTGTTACGTTTCGCATATCAATGAACCCCAGATAAGAGGATAGATAAAGTCTCCGATAAAATGAACCGAAATTTTTCTAAAAAAAGAAACAAGAATCTGCTTCCAACCTACAAATGTTAAGTATTCGATCGCCACATTTGACAATTATTAAAAATATTCTTTACATTATTGAATATTGTAAAAAATCGCACAGAAAAGTCACGAATAAGCTCAGCTTAAATTGCATTCCTTGAGAAATTCGCAAAGCAAAAAATAATATGAAGTGGCTAATAAAAATAATACGAACCACTTCTACGCTCTATGCTATGCCACAAAGTTATCTAACTCCACTAATAATAGGTTGCATGTAACGACCATGAATAGCGTAATTGATGAAATCTCGGCGTAAGTAAGAGGCCCGATTTTCTGATCGAGGACACCAGCTGCTCTTTGTTACAGTGACATACACAAGCAGATGTATTCTTCTTCTTTTTTTGCTTTTGGGCTCGCTCCGCCAGTCACACTAATGCAAATAAGCCATCAAGCCAAGTAGCCAAGCATAAAGCCAGACTAGGTTATACGATAGATCATTGCCGCGTGTGTGGCGCCTCAGCAGAGACCGAGAGTGACCGCCGGTGATCGCACGTATAGTGAAAACAAGAGAGACGCATCGATCCACGTGATCGGCGGACGATCGAGCGAGCGCTTGTATATCAACAAGCAGACGACTCAAAGATCGCGAATGTCAGAAGGACTTTCGTCTCTCGCGTTAGTCTCCGAAGTAAGAAAACAATTCACACGTGTCGTTTCTCCGCTGGACAAAAAACAACGCCGACTTCTCACCACGCGTAAATCATTCGCAGGTGAAAGCAGTGCACAAGGTCTCCGAGAGAAATTCAGTACTGTGTGTGTGTGTGTGTGTGTGTGTTGCTATATGTGATAAATGATAATAAGTTGTTTGTCGCACCGGTTCAGATGCGAATAGACGTCAGCAGCGAGGAAGGGAAGTCGAAGAAGTCCGGAAGAGTCGAGGGCTCAAACCGCAGTCTCGTTTTGTATCCGTAGCCGGAAAGTTTTCATCGCGGCTAACCGAGAAGCCGGTAAAGTGTGGATAATAGGAACTCCTTCTTGTATATCGAACGTTGCTGTTCGCGCGCGAACGTAATAGGTACGTAGATATGCTCGGCGATGTATGTACATAGTAATAGACAAGTTAGACGCGCTATCTAATACGTGTACGGGGCATTCCCCGTCAAGGTAGTCGTTTTTTTTTTTTTTTTTCAATTCTCGCAGATGATTTTGGTAATTAGCCATGGAATTAATAAGTATTCGAACGTATCGGCTGTGAATTTTTTTTATATTTTTTAATTCGTGGGAAATACTGTTTTTTTAATTGAATTCCATATAATTTAACATCAACGCAAAAAAAGCAACGGCAGCATAAAATTAGTATTGAATTACGTATTTCGAAAAATGTTTTTAACTGGATAATTATTATTTTACACTATTTTATTTTGTTCAAATTTTCTGATCTCGTGAGTTATGAATTTCACAAAATCATAAAACGTTTATGTAAGTTTCGACAAAAAAAATGAGAAGACAGAAACAAATTTCAGCAAAGTAAACGTCGTTTTCGTGCAATTATGCATTATTGTAATTTTTGGATTGTGAATAATTCATCAGTTCCAGCGTGACGAATTTTTTTTATAGACAGTCGGTAACGATTGATGATAAGGCAAATTTAACGAGGCATAAAAACGCCTTTTTTTAAATAGCAAATATAAATTCCCGACATTCTGCCGGATTTATGGAATTTATGAGATCGCGGCGTTTTATTTCAATGCTGGATCGTCAATTTTTTTTTTCTGTCACCGTATAATTTATACAAGCGAAGAATTAAAAATGAGAAAGGATTCCGAAGAAATACTATCAAAGATTATCAAATCCGGTTAATTATGATTAATGCGCGAGTTTATTGAGAAAAAATGCGGGTAGATTGACGGAGAATGTCACATATATTTGTAAATGCCGAGCGACACCACACAAGCGTTGATTTCTGTCACTAGCGACGTCTTAAATATACGTGTGTATTATACGAGAGTTTATAGGAGGAGTTTGCGGGCTCGCGCGGATATATTGGCTTTCAAAGTTTCGTTTCACGATCGGCGGGCTCTCACTTCTCCAAGTTCTCCACGGTCGTATTTTACTATAATACTAAGTTTATGCGGTGGTGTTGTTTGTTGCTGCTCACCGCAATCTTATGATTGTTGGGTATGATGATTATCGATATTCTGCATCGCAGTGCGTAGTAGGAGTCAATTATACCGTCCGCTTCCTGGCAAATCGAGCGTGGCGGTGTCGAGCACCGTACCGTTTAAAATATCTTTAAGCAGATAAATATACTTCGTGGAAAGTTTATTCGGTGATTTCGTGCAAATTAAATTTAATATGGAAGTACGGTGTTTATTTACTTACATTACGAGTTATTAATATTACACTAAACATGCTGTCAAAGTTGTGATTATCATATTAGTACGTTGATTTCATAACATATGTGAATATTAACTTTAATTTAATCAGGTGTATTAAAAGATTACTATCATTATTGATCTCTCAAAAATGTTTAATAGTGTGCCGGTTAAAAATATTATGTTGGTAGACGCACTGGATTATGGAGTGCTAAAAAAGGGGTTATAATTATCGTCCAAGTGGATCTCGGGGGGGAGTATTAAAATAAAGTTTGCATTTAGTGAAGTGATCTCTCGAAACCGAGTTCAATACATTTGATTTATCGCTCGTTATCATTATACGGTATTAACCATTGATCCTCCTTGTCGAACGATGAAGTCCACGTTGGAGCGTGGGCTGTTATCGAATAAAAATGCGGGCTTATCGAATCATCGATGCACATAATCAGTTTTTATCATTAACGCGACCTTCCACTGCACATAGACTGAAATATAGGCGCTCGAAAAAAAAGATTTTCGTTACATTGTTTTTGGCAAGTATCGATGAAGCCACATCATATTAATTGATCCAGCGGATCGATATTGTGTTGACATATTACAATGTTAGCATCGCTTTATTCGCTTTATCTCGTTCGATATTAATAATTCGGGTTATTCATCAATTTTTCAGTGTCTAAATTAAAAATCTTGTATAGTGGAACAGAAAAACTAAAAATCATGTTTATTCATTCCTTTTTAATTCACTTTGACTCAAAAAGTAAAGTCGAGTGAAAAAAAAAATCTGTTACAATAACAATTCTCCAAAAAATCACGTAAATTCTTGATAAAATCGAGCAGCTCGTTATTCAGACTTATTATCTCAGCGTATCAAATATTTATATCAGCATACTTCTATCATGTAAAAACATCTTTATTGCTTTCATTACTGCATGTTTTTTAAGTTACCAATTAATTAATACACACTTAGATTGTGATCTCTTGATTTTTATTGCAGATCCCAAAATCACCATGTTTTATTTGAGTGGAAGAGGTGTTTCCGGAAATGCGAAAAGTGATACCGAGGATGAGTTCGGATGGTATTTGGGGGACCACGAGCAAATCGAGGACAGAATTTATAGTGGTTCAAGAAGAATCGTTCGATCGCCGGAGGTCAACTATGTTAAGGGGGTCACGTCACCGGCCAGAGAATCGTCTTCTCTCAGTTCCACAAATTCATTTACCGATTCCGAGGAACCGGAAAGTTACGCGGCCGCCAAAGATTTAACAAAATTGGAAAACGGCGACGACTCGGGAACTATGGAGCACATCGAGATGAAATCTTTCAAAAGAGATGACGATCTCGAGCTCGATCTCGAAATGATCGAAAAAGACACCGATCGAGTGTTCAACTCAACAACGATAAGATCGGCGAGAGATTGGAACGATTCGATCAAAGTTGAGAATGATTCGGAGGAGGAAATTTCTCGAACGGTTTGCTATACACCCGAGAGGCTTGTCAGAAGCCAGGAGTACAGAATACTCACGCACTCGCCCAAGTTTTTCGCTATACCTCGGAGCACACCGAACGGCATCGATATCACCAGTCCTCGAAGATATCGAGGGCATCGTAGACTATTGGGCGATCTTATCGATAGCAAACAATTCGGTGAGAATTTTTCCGTCGATCGTCCACAACTTTCATTTAGTCATTATGCAGAGTCGAGAGTTTTGTATTTACCGATTTTCTTTATATCTTATCATATTTTTTATTTCAATAAAAAACGAAACTTATGTTCAGCCATCGCTTCATTGAAATTGAAATTGAGGCAAAAATACACTTCCGAATTTCCTGAATTTTTCCTAGATCTCAAATAAATTGAATTTCCTAATTTCCTAAATAAATTTTTTGAGGTCTTTAAATTTATTAGCCATTCAAATATGCTTAGATCATTAATTGCTTTTTCTGAATCTTGGGAATCAATAATTAAAATGAAATCTCCTCGAATAAGTTTTTGTTGGAGCTTCTGCCTTTCTATTTCTAAGGCCCATCTAATGTATGTCTTTTTTTTTTTCATTTTTAACGCAGGAGGATCCCATTTAGAAGTGTTTTTGGATTCGGCAGCACCGGAAGTCCGTTTGGCCACCAACAATCGACGAAGACTGAATTTTCGTGATCGTGTTTCCGCAAAGAAGAGTACCGATCAGAACGTTAAGGTCGGTTCGCAAGAAGAGCTTGCTGTGGAAAACCGAGATAGTCTCCTAGCTTTTCAAAGTTTAGATCTCGCGAACAATAGATTGAGTTACGAGAGGCTGAACAGCAGCTGGGAGAAAAGTAGTAAAATCGTAAGACCGTCGTCTCAGGATACTTCCGGTATTCACAGCAATGATTGGAGCACAGACACGCCCAGCGATGTTCAGACACCAATATGTCTCTGTGACGAATTGGCTTCAGCGTCCAGGAGTTTTAGTAACCTTACAGATTCTAGGGTGAGCATACATGACGCGCATAGTAGATATTAAAATGCTCGGCTAAAACCTTATAAAATTGATAACCAGCTTCGCTTCATTAACTTTGATCTTTCGAAACAAAGTACAGAATCATTGAAATATTACTATTAAGGTGGTTAATTTTAAACTTAATTTTTTTTGGGTAAAAATCTATTTTGCGGTGACACCGGAATTTGCAAAGGAAATAAGCATAAAATAAGTTTATATACAATTTGAATTTTCGTTGTGTCTCCGATCTCAATAAATTCTAGGATATGCGCAAAATATAATTTCACTGATACTCTAAAGTTTAGAACGAATAACGTCGAATTATGAATATTAGAAAATAAAAAATAATTAAAAATGATACATTCGTGCTTTACAGAATGTAAATCTTATTCAGGACTTTGAATCATCAGAACTATGAAAATGACTCTTTATTTTTGAATTAGCGAGCTGCAGCTATAAATGAAGTGGTGTCGATTCTGGAAGACCTTGAAAAGGATCCCGAACGAGCAACGGTTCTTCTCGAGGAAGATCGCTTCTGCGACTCAACTTCCGGTCACGATCACTTAACGAGGCTGGCCCTCTCAATCGAACCGGACGGTGCAGTCTCTCCGGTCGCCGGTGATACTCACAGTCTTTTGATAGAACTTCGTGACAAAGTAGAGAGGCTACAGGAGACGAGTAAAGATATCTTCAAAGATCTTGATTGTCTCAGAGCAGATTTTGAGGTGTGTTCAACTTTTTTTTTTTCATTGACAAATTCCCTGACAAAGTTATATTTTAACTAAAAGGCCGATGAAATTTTAGTCCCAAAATATTAAAGAAGAATTCAACAAAGTATTTGGAACACTTCATAATTTTGGTCAAAGATAATCTCAAGTCAACGATTGTAAATTGCTCTATTAACTATTTTTCAGAGTTAATTTTCCATCTCCGAAAGTTTTCCAGTTTCGTACAAATTTTTTCAAGGTGTTATCCGGTAATTTGATTGACTAGTGATAAATGACAAAAGTCGCATGTCTTTAGACAGGCAACTTTTTTATAAAATTTTGTTGTTATTATATTGTTAAATAAGTGTGCTTAAGTCTTACTTATGAATTTAAAGAATTGAACATTTTCACAACGTTTACCTAAATATAATTGACTTATCAATTTTCAGTATAACGAGAACAAAGTCGATGATCTGATATGTGGAGCCGTGGACCTCCGGCAAAATGTGAAGGAAATAAAGTATCTGGACGACCTTCTAAATTTACTGGACGGTGAGCTCGAGAGGATATCGCGAAGAAATTGGCCCTTTGTTTTTGGGCATAGCGAAAATCGAGCCGACGATATGAATCTCGTTGTTTGAAGACTGAACTCGTCCGGAAAAGTGTTTAAATTATTTATTTGTAATTGTCGATCGCGATTTAAACTACTCCAATTGCGATCAACATAACATATGAATACGAAATGGACTGTTGCTCGAAGTTATTTTATTTGCTGCGATTTACGTGTCGCATCTTTTCAGTGATTGTTACCGAATGTTCTGTTTTGTAAAATGTTTTATTTTCGTCTTTCATATGAGGTTGTGTGAATTTTGTAATAAATTAATCGCACGTAAGTGCACGAAGATATCATGTTAAGTATGACATGAATTTTTGAAAACCTTTCCTCTCTTATCGATAAAGTAAACAGATAACGGATCGGTATCTCGATTGGAAACTCAATGAAAAACACCATATCAACTTTTTTTAAAATTCTTATTTGCTTTCACATTCGCTTGTTTCCAATTTCAGATCTGGAGACTTGAATCTTCTAACTTTTCGCAGTTAGGATTATGGACAAATAAGAACTATTTCCTCCGTAGACTAAAATCGGTTTTTAAGAAATTATGAATAACGCAACCGAACATGCACCGCGAGGATATCGTAAATAAAATCGATGAATTGGCGTAAGCAAAACGTCAATGAAGCTCGTCGAACTTTTTATTCAACATATTCAATACGGAAATAGATCTATTCGGCGACAGAAAATAATTGAACTCCGTCGAGTTTTCATTCAACAAACGTAAGTACAATAAAGATAATAGAAAAATGGATAACATGTCAAGATAGAAGGTTGGGAGTGAGATTTTTGCTGTACAAGAATCAACTATTTTTGAATTATTTTTGCTGTATATAATCAACAATTCGAAAATCACGACTGAATTCCTATTGTTGTATATGTCGTTAAGAAAACAATCAGGATTTTAGTTTCAGGTTTTGAGGAACTGTAATTCCTCTTAAATGTAATTGTAACCGGGACTAATGATTGACTTTCAGTTATTCGCAGGGCATTGTTATGTTACATGCACGAAAAATAAATACACGTGACACGTATGACTGTATGGATCTATATGAAATCGAGAATTTCTTAACGCCCGACGTTTAGCACAGATTTGCGCGTTTGATTGAAATTTTTCGGTTCTTCGACTGTGCTACCTCCTTCGTTCGCCTTTCTGTGTCTTCCGCTTCTCCTTTTTCTCTTCCTTCAATTGCTTTTGCTTCTCACTGAAAATGGAAACAAAAAATAATTCTGTTAAATGAGACATAATTGATTGTGTCAAGACAATAATCGCTCGCGTTTAAACGCTCTTTATATATTACTTGTGATGCAGATCACATAATCAGTCAGTTTAGAGTACTCGTGTATTTTTCGAAATTTCTTTCAAAACGTTTGTCAGCAGAGTCTGTCTTTATGTAGAAAACTTGCTGTATTTCCAACATGTTCCGTAAATATCATTTAAAAGGGTATGCGTAAAATCTTTTTTACTATCCACAAAGGCTGAGACATTTTATGAGAATATCAGCTCCAATTTATGAATTGTCCTGTTACCCACATTTTCTAAAGGTGCTGTTATGCTTTTAGACGATATTCACTTCATTTCGTAAACTTAGCAGAAGGGCAACCATAAATAATTATGATTTTTGAGGCAGCTGACTCCATTTTATAATTATTTTATGTACTGGTTATTTTTTGACACCAACAATGCTAAATACGTGAATGTCGTCAAATGATAGCCATTTTCATTTGGAAAATGCCATAACAATTACTAGCTACAAATCTTGTTGTCTAAGAAGATACAGAAGAAATGATTATTACCGGTCCTCTTTGTCTTTCTCTTTCTTCTTCAGACTCTCTTGCTTGGCTCTCTCTCGCTTTTCCCTCTCCTGGTGAGCAATTGTAGCGGCGTTCATGTTTTTTTCCAAGCCTGCATCCGCACTCGCGTCTTCTTCCTCGCCTTCCTCTTCGCTTCCCTCTTCGTCAGCCATTTCACTGTACTGAGCGAGTATAGTTTCTCGTATCCGTCTCTCTTCGTCGGTGTAACTCCGTTGAGTTGTCGTGGGAAGGCTACGAGACTCGAGCATGCGAGCGAGTCGAACTTCGACATCTTCCGCCGGTCCAGCGGCTCCTGCGATGTCTTCCGACGGAAGCCATTCTACCCAGGCTGCCAAAATTTCTGCTACGTGTTTAGCAATGTTGTCCTCCTGAAATTAAGCAAACGGAGTATCGATCATAACTGAATTGTAAATAACGATATACGAATCTTTCATTAATAAAAACTTTGGTTATCCTTTTTAACGTCAAATTTAAAAAATGGTGTCAATAAGTTAGTTTCTATTTTCGTCCCGAATTCCATTCGGCTAACGCCGAGTGCATTCTAACCTCACATTCCAAACGGTCCTCACCGTTATCCCGGCAAGTATGCCTTCGAGGGCCTCGGTTTTTTCATCCTCGCTCTCGTCGCCTTCCAATATTCCTCTGATGTATGAACCGAACACACCTTCGTCGGTATTTAACGCTTGCAATTTCTTGGTCAGCCAAGAATCAAATGAATTTATCGCCACCGCCATATTACCATAAAAGTATATCAATCATGAAATCTAGAGTGAAGGAGATAGCACGCTTGTCACGAAATTGCTGAAACAAGGAATACGTAGTAGGAAAATTTGTTTCGATGATTCACCGCCAGTTTCGCTCGGTCAGCGTATCATTTACCGAATGAGAAGTCTCTGATTATCCTGGCCCCACGCGAAATCCTTAGTAGGTAAAATGATTTTCGAGTAAATTGCGTAAAACTAACAAATTTTCTCATTCCACAGGAATTCAATGCAAAAGTAATTTGATAGGCTCAAAATGAATTTTTCGAGTATTCTGAGATGTCGTTTGTGTTTTTTTTCATCTGTATTTGTTTTTTTCGACGAAAGACTCTTGGTATCCAAGCGCACAGATTTTAGAGAGGACAATTATCGTATATTGTGATGCAAAGGAGGAAAGTGACTTTTAGAGAGGGTGAAAATTGTTGCACAAGCGAAACTAGTTCAGCAAAAGTCCCATTTCGTACTTGCAACAAAAACATTATTTACATGTCGCTTCTTTACCAGCAAAAGCGCTACGCGATTCTTCGACGGGACGTCGGACGTCTCGACGTCGCTGCGATCACGAAAATCGTAGTACCTTCCCCCTCTCCATCTTCTGTCGGAGTGAACGTAATTTCGCGGAGGTTCGTTCCCAGGCTGTTTTTAGTCGCGTATTATAAAAAATGAACGTGATCGCGAAGTCGGCGAACATCGCGCCCTTTGCAAGGGCCACCGTGACCGTCGTCTCGAATGGACTACGACCGGTGCCCGGAACAAGTAAGGCTACTAAATCGAAGGTATCCGTGCCCCCGACAATCAGCCGAATGGTAGGCTGGTCGCTTAGCCAGGATCTTTCTCGTGGGCCAATTCGCATAAGCTCTGGACCCGCAGGTTCGTTCGACATTTCAGTTCAAAGATCGAATAACAGGCAATCGTCACTTTTCTTCAATTCGATATTTCATTTGTCGTGTCAAAATTCCTTTTCTTTGGGTTATGTAATGATTTTCGGAAAATTGCACAGTTGAACAGAGCTCCGCCTTATCGATGATACTGTCTATGTAATATGTAAAATTTAGAAATTTCGTTTTATTGTGCAACGTTGTTGAAAATGCAACTGTTATGTAAATGTGTTTTCCCAATCGACAGGCTGAAAATTGTCGGTATGGACATTCGGGGACTTTTGAGCTACTAAATTCATCATCCATTGTCAAGTACTTTGCTCCGCTACTCACGACAATTTATTTTTTCAGCGAGCACACAAGTTATTCAAGCACGCTTGGCCCACACCGATATCCGAGTGCCCGACTTCTCGGCGTACCGTAAGAATGTCACCCAAGATTCCACCACCAAGAGCCGCAACACTCTGCCCGAAAGGCAGACCTATTCGTACTTTGTCGCTGCAAGTAAGATGTTAGAATTTGTAGATATGTAGATTGGAGTTGAAGCTTTAGATACATTGACACAAAATTTTCTATTTTGAGAATTGTAGTTTCTTTTCCAATCATTCTATCTTCAATAGAGGGAAGAACAATTTTCAGTCTCCATCAAAATTTACGTATCTGATATAAAATACATATTGCACGCAAATATGATATATACGTAATGTACATTACGTATCTAAGGCGGCAAAAGAAACAGCCACTTATTTTATATTGTGTTTATGGATCAGCATTTTTATTTTCTGTCAGAATTTAACTCCATTTGAAAAAAATTATGGAGTCTGTGGATACTCACAAATTCTGCAGATATAGCACCCACAACTGAATAGTTAAAAACTGATACTATATTTTTTTCTATGCAGCAAAACCATTTTTTCATACTCTAGTAAATTTTGAATGTTAAAGTTTAGCAAAATGGAGATAACGTTTTTTGCAATATTAATCTTACGATGGATTATATTTATTCAAATACTTTGGAGCCTTTTAAAAACACAAGAATGCACCGTTTTCCTCTTCAAATTTACTTTTACGAAAATAAAAATGTAATTTTTACAGGATAAAAATAAATGTAGAGAGTAGATGGTTAGTAAAGTAAATTAGATGATACACTCAGGCGATAATCGAATTACACACCTATATGCATTATACTTTTCCACTAGCATTTTATTCATGATCAAATTTATTCAATCGATTCACAGCTGCTGGCGTCGTTGGTGCTTATAGCGCGAAAGCATTCGTCACCGATCTCGTGAGCACGATGGCCGCATCTCAGGATGTCTTGGCTGTTTCCAAGATTGAAGTCAACCTCAACAAAATTCCTGAGGGCCAGAGCATGGTTTTCAAGTGGCGTGGAAAGCCTCTTTTCATTCGTCACCGGTAATTAATGTCAATTCGCAACGTTAATACGAAAGCATAATAATTGCAAATTTCCATTATCCAAATCTACATAATTTTTGGAAATAAGATTTTTCAATTCTGTATAAAATGATCGATTTTATGAATTTAGTGATTCACTCAAGAAATCTGTACATAAATGTGATTATTGAGTCCGAAAGTAGAGCACATCATATCGATCTTATAGTAAATCGAGCTTATGTACAGAGACAAAACTACAGTTCTTCGATGAATTTCAATATTATAAGCTTCGCTTAAAGTTCTTCAAAAATCTCGTTCTGGCACATAGGATGATTTTGTAGTAAATAAAACCTCGCGACTATAGAATAATAATAGGTCTTCGAGACGACAGTTTCTTCAATCGGTGCTCAGAAAGTGACTACGATTATGATTTACAATCTCCAATCCAGAGAATTTGAAGCAGAATTTCAGATAAACGAATGTAATAATAAATCCTATTTTGACAATAACTTCAAATTTGAAAAAAAAAAAATCGTGAAAAATTCTCCATGAACAACTCCAGAACATAATTGCTCATGGATTATCATTTTACCATGGGTATCCAAAAAATGTCGATAGATGCTTTTGCAGCAGGTATAAAAATCGGATATCAATTTATATTCGTAAACAATTACAGAGGTGCCACGGAGATTGCGAGGGAAGAGAGTGTCAACGTAGCGGAACTTCGTGATCCGCAGTCCGATCAGGAACGCGTAAAGCGCCCGGATTGGCTCATCGTCGTCGGCGTTTGCACGCATCTGGGTTGCGTTCCGATAGCGAATGCCGGTGATTTCGGTGGTTATTACTGTCCATGCCACGGTTCTCACTACGACGCTAGTGGAAGAATCAGGAAGGGTCCGGCTCCTTTGAACCTCGAGGTTCCTGCTTACGAGTTCGTTGAGGATACCGTCGTCGTTGGATAAATCCACGCTAATACTCATCCGGCATGTAGTCGTAGAAACGAAAATAACATCGTCAACTTTTCAAGGTGAAATACCATCGTGCGCGTTTGTGTTCCAACACCCATGGCTGCACTATTTATTACGAAATTTCTGGCGTTCGATAAGGCTCGTATTTTTATCGAGTTTTCTCAATGCCATCGCGCACCTTGGACCGTCGAGAGATGCGGAGAAATACTGTATAATTGTTATAAGTTGTACAGACTTTAGAATAAATTGAAATTATACGAGAGTACGAGAGGATTTTCATTGATATTCCTGCACCCTTAATAAAGTGTCTCAAAAGAATGTGCTTTTTCATGGTGAATATTTTGTTTGATTTTATAAATTGTCGAGGAGAAACATTGAGTTTTTTTGTTGTTTGGATAAAGATGTTTTTAACGAGATGATAATAATAATAATAAGGAGGCACTACCATTAGGAAGAGCAAAGATCCTTCAGTGTCTCTTTCAGCTTACGTTTCTCATTTACTCAGTAGCTTTGTGTTATGATGAAGAAGACCAATCAGAATAACAGAAAAATCGGGCTTTGCCCATTATCAGCTGATGCTCTAGAACCTCACGTGACGTCGCCCAAGGTCGTCATATTAAGTATCTCACTGCAACAAAAACACACAATTCCATAGACGAAATGGAACACCGAAACCAGTAAATATTTGATAATCTCAATAGATCTAAAAATCAGAGACCTTCCTCCTTTTAACCTTGACCTTTTTCTTTAGCGATAACAACTCATATTTAATAAATAAAAAATGAATACAGGAATCACCAATGTAGCAGTACATTTTTTCTGATCATTCCATTAAAAATCCGTCATTTTACAGTCTTCCCATACAATGGAATAACAATATAACTATTTACCTCCAAATAGTACTACAGAATTACGTTTACGCCCAAATATTAAAATAACAAAATTTGCCATCAATTAATTTGAACGAATATGTTACGCTCAATTAAAAATAAGAAAAATTCTTTGCAAAAAGTTTTATCAGCCCATTCCACATGCACATCTACGTTATTGTATCCTCATCGACAGGAACAAACGTTCAATCTATTGGTCATTGCGCAATATCAAAAAATCTTCAAAAAAATAAATGTATGCTCCTGCTTTAGCAGGTATTTTAAAAGCGGCCCTTTTTCTATTAATAATTTACAGAAGCAGCGCTCGACAGAGATGATCGTGGTATTGGCCGAGCCTCCGGTGCCTTGATGTCAGTGAAAAAAACCCCCAAGCTCGCAAGGCTGAAAGCCTTGGGGGTGGTTCGTACATTGTAGCGGTAATAATGATAACAATCCAACGAACCCCGTGGCAATTGCGCAGTGCTTCCGCGAGGCGGCGCCATGAGCTTACGGCGAGGTAAATTTTCGGTTTCGCGCCGTGAACAGGGGCGTCCATGACCCCCTACGTTTTCCCCGTCGATTCACGGTGGTTTTCAGTCTCCCTCGCTGCTGGCGGCGTACGGACGCGGAAAACGCGCTCTACATGAAATTCACGAATTTTATAACCATTTATCATAGAAGACGATACAAACTTAACGTTTGCGACGCGATCTCTCGGACAATTCGATCGCGATCATAATACTCTTGCGTGTATCAAGGTTTCTTAGGCTCGTGCAAAACAACCCCTCGAACTGTTGCTGCAAAGGGACGACCGGCAATTTTCGGCCGCTAACGTAAACTCGAATTATAACCGGGGAAGTTAGGTTATCGCTCGTATCGTTGCTCTGAACATTGGCGCGTACTGAAAATTTGACATTCGGGGATTGAGACAGTGATCGAAAATATTTTACGAAGTGGAGAACGTTGGCACGTCCGATCGAGGGAGAGGAAATGAAGCGGAGGTGCGAGTGAGAGGGCAACAGTCAAGTGTACTTCCATGTTATAGCATCTCAGCCGGTGTCCGCCAGCAGAATACACGTGCGTTCTTTACTCAATATATTAATGCATTTACTCGTAAATCACTGTTTTCTGTATTCGATGTTTTTCGCGTGGACATCGGTGAATATCGTCGCGTGGATTTTGCACTCGAAGCTAAAATACTTTTCGTAGAAATTGTACATTCGGCAAAGGTTTCGAGGCGCTAGTGAGCAAAATCCACGCGTATTCGTGGATTTTGTGATGGATGGATTTTTCGTATCGTTTTTAGCAGCAATTTTCTGAGTTAAAGAATAATTCCTGTGATTAGAGAAGAGATTTATTTTATTAGCACAATATGAGACTCGAGATTGCGAAATGTCTGATCAATTTCGAGCTTTTACTACTGGGCAGTATTTATCAGTTAACAGCTGTTAACTCGGGAGGAAATGTATGAGGGTATATCCATTTTGTTCAAAGAATATATTTCCAAAGGAATATAATATATTGTGTATTGATATAATATATTTTGGAATATATCTGAGGTGTGTTGCTGGAAAATATATAAAAAATTGATTCATTTAAACGCGAAATCTATGTAAATATTTTTTTGGATTATATTTTCAACAGAAAAATTCAATATTTTTGAAATATATCGTTTGCTGTGAGAGATTGATTATTGCGACCCATTACTTGAAGTTACATGCTGAAGAAATACAAATGGCGCTGTTGATATCAAGTGAATAAGGAAAGTACATTTTTTCACAAAACCAAAATTTTCTGAAAAAATCATGTACTGGTTTCGATAAATTACCTAAATATGGATTGGCTAAAAGAAATTTCCATCAGATTTAAACAGAAATTCCTTACATTACATACGAATTGAAAGAAAAAAAAAATCATTTCAATATTACGAGTTACACGGAAAATTCTGTTGTTTACAAGTCGATGCGACTACGAAACTTTACTTGGAAATATTTTGATACGAAATTGTTGAGGAGACTTTCCAAGAAATTGCAAACTGGTGAAGTGAAATTGGACTTTCTTCCATTCCTAAATATGTCGCTGTGCTATATTTACAACTTTAGCCCTATTACTGGGCTTACTATCGAATCTTAAATTCGTCGTAATTCACGAGTAGTCGAGAGTCGAGGCTCATCACAATCGCCGGAGACAGTTTTTGCGTACACTCGAGCATCGTACCGAGTGTTTGCCTTCTGCATGTTTGGGTTTTTGTGCCCGGATGACTTCTCGTTGGATCGTCGAGAATCACGCATATAAGAAGCTCTGCATTCAATCGAGGACGATACACACTTATATAGTCACGTGTACAATGCGTAGGTACAGGGAGCTCGTTTCAAGCTGAATCACTCCCCTTCATTTCGATTTCTGTAAATACACAACGAGCCCGGGGGCAGGGGTTTATGAGGTAGCAGCGCGCGTTGATTGTGTCAGCGGGACCGGCCACTGCGTCTGACAAGCCTCTTACCGGTGTGTGCTCCTATGTTCCTCTTTCTTTTCTTTTTTTTTTTTCTCCTTCGTCTATTCATCTAACTGTCTTCGTCGCTTTTGGCTCTCACATTGGATCATAGCACGCCGACCTTGATACGGATCGTAACCCGCGTTAACCCTTTGTTCGTTTATACAGTTCTTGCATTTGTTTAGCGAAAAATTACGCGCACAAATCACTCGCAGTTTTTGCTAACAATTGTGTATACTTTGTTTTTCACCTTTGTCTGTTTATCGAGTTGTTTTCGTCACTTTTGCCGCTCACTTTAAAACATTGCACGCCATGATAATAAAGGTCATGCGTTAACTTGTTAATTTATACAGTTTTTGGATTGATTCATTGAAAAATTGAGAGCATATATCGATCGTAATCATCGTGGATATTGTGAAATTCATACAAAAAGACATTTTTTTCACCTTCTTTTATCAAGTTTACCCTTTTATGTTTTACCATTGTTTATATTAGCCATTAGCCCCTAGTCATTGTCTCCTGATTAATCGTATTCATTTATTATGAATAAAGTTACTATGAGACATGCGTTGAAATTAATTTGAACGCGCATTAAAAGCGTTTTTGAATGTCGCTTAATTTGTTTTTTTTTTTGTTCTCGTTGACCATTATTTCGTTCGATTTACAATTAAACTGTCAATAAATTCTGTGTAATATTGTGCGTATAAAAAAAATGCTATGTATTTCCGATTAAAAGTTGCGAGTTTTCGGTTTCCACTTTTGTTATGTTGACGGTGCAACAACGTCACAATTAAATCAGTTCAATATAAATATTTTCAAACTTGGGTCGGCATGAACATGTATATACGTTTTTTTTTAATTCATCAAAATGTTGTGGCGTGCCAAATTGGCAACATTTGAATAGGAAATACTTAACTTTTTCATCAGACCACTTAGAGTCTGTAGTACAACCATTTTCCACGTTCACGGTTATATTTGATCATGTGTGAGTACACGGCGTGTACACACACCTTGAGAATGATTAACGCATCCTCGAGCGCTAGGTCGAAAGAACTCCGCTCAGTTTGGGTGTCTAACGTTCATTAACGCTTGAGAGCACTTCTCATTCCAAGCTCGCCTCATTTTTACCTATTTTCCGACGTACAACAATTGTGTAAGCTGCAATGTGGCAATGATGAGAAAGACTCACGAATCTAGAACATAAATTTGAATAACAATATGCACTCATCAATTAAAGGTTCAATCGTGACCTAATAAAGCCGCCAAAATTCATTTATCCCCTAATATTTTTCCAAACCTTGAAAATCTTGTAAAATGCTAATTAAGTAATGGTCCAACATAAAATGATCACAATTTAATTTATTTAATTAATTCAATTAGAGCCTCTTGAGGAAACAAAAATGGTAGGTGGAACATGGATAGTCGTCCCTGGGGAGTGACCTGACCCATCAAAATTGTTCCAAATTAAGAACTTAAAAAATGCTTTTCAGTAGCGATGCACAATTATTATTTTTTTTTCTAAAAATAAAAAATCAATATCGCTTACAAAGATACGCAAATATTGAATTATTGTGTTATTTCAATTGTCAAAAAAAAAAAAAATAATCAACATTAACATTTTATTTGTATTACGAATGAAGATATCAATGAGCGCATATATAGGACATACTATAATATACTATGGACTACATTTGACAGCGAGCACGCGAAATTTTTATTCGACAGCCAGTCACCGTCAAATAAGATCGATTTATGTTGCCGGCGCAGCTTAGGATACGAAAATTGGACATAAACCATTTTTTCCCGTTCTTAGATCGTATTTCGTGGGTCGAATCGAATGATTTACGGGCTGCTGGGTTGTTTGAAGTAACAAGGTGTATCCGTCCTTGCTGAAACACGCGCGGACTTACCCACTTCTATATGTAGTCACGATATATATGCATACGACAATATAATATGAATATAAGCGCGTACCGGTCAAGCGAGTAATTCGACGGTGCAAAATGTAACCGATATATTTGGTAAGTACTAGTCGAGCGACTCACGAGTGCGCGACAAGTAGCGAACGATATATAAATTCACCGGATAAGTAACCTGTCGGGAGGGACGGAAAGAGAGGAGGGGTTGTATAGTGAGCGGGGGGGAACAAAAAATAACACAAAAAAAAAAAAATGAAAAACCAGAATTCGAGTGGCGCTCGACAGGGTGCTCATTCCTATGCAGTCGATACAAAGTATCGAACGACGTTGCTTTACGAGCTCCTGTTAGCCTCGAAGAAAAGAGACAAGAAAATAGAAGAAGGAAGAGAGGCCTCGGTGGTGCGTCTGTGTTTTGTCCGGTATGCATAAAAACACCCCGAGACTCGAGAGAGCGAGCAGCCTCTTCGTGTAAAACGTGATTTTTTAAGTGGCGCACCGTGTGCCGCAGCGGCATTCTAATTCATAAGCACGAGCGAATAGATCGTTGTCGATAGGAATGCATATAGGAGTACACACGAGGGGTGGTGAGGCTCGTGAAATCCAGTTCTTCTTTTCTCTCGCGGCCTCGCTTTATCCGATGCATGCCGGGGTTGTAAACCCACATTATTTCAGCTCGTGAACGTTCATTCTACGTTCGATTTAATTGTTCTTATTTTGCAATGGCAATCACGAGGTTTTTGAAAAAAGAGACGCTGAAATACATAAAAAATTGTAGTGCCGGAATTTTCGTGGGAAATTATATAAATTTGATGCATTCGACGAGAAACAAGAAGAGGTTCTCTATTTTTTTTAGATAAATTTTTATGTATTTATACTTTCCAATTGTTAAGCCAGTTGTCGTCATTATAGAAACGTCATTACATCCGAATTTTCTATTTAAAAAAATAAAATCTTGTGAAAAGTGCCTGAAAAATTAGAAAAAAATCATACGTAAAGATCAATACTTTTTTCTGACGATGATTTTTTTTTTCCCCGAGATATTTAAAAGTGCAGACGTATTCAACTACGCACTAACAATTATCCTTGTTATGGAATAACGATTATAGACGTGTAATTTAGCCTTGAATATTTCTATTTGAAAAAAAAGAATAATAATACAGCCTCACAACTGACTGCGCGCTGCTCTAGCTGCTCGCTACCGCGGCCTCGGCGCGGCATGGATGCTACGCTGCGCTGGCTGTGTGCGTGCATATATCAACCCTCCCTTGCATCGAGCCCTGAAACGTTGCACTGTGTACGCGCGCCCTCCTCGAATACGCTTCGCAGGGATAGTATATCCAACAGGAAAGCGGAGAGATTTTGTACGCGTACACCGGAATGGGGAAGCGCACACACACCGTGCGCCCCAAATGCGTGTACGGAAAGTGCGTGCGCTACGGAAAGTGAGTGGGACAGGCCTACACAGCGAGAGCAACGGTTAGCAGGAGCAGGAACAGCAGCAGCAGCAGCAAGAGAATCAATAGATGCGCGTTGCATCTTACCCCTCAGCGGTCCCTTTCCTTTTTCGGCAACTACACCCTGAGCGCGCTCTTCTACTACCCTCCCGCTCGTTTCCTACCCCTATCAGCGGCGTCCCTTTCAACGGCAGCGAAATGCGCCTGCAAAATTGACTTAATCAGACTATCTGCGAAATTGTAATGTATACAAGAGTAGTTTTTGTTGGGTACTTTTGGAAAAAGGGTTAGCATTAAATAATGTAATTTCTGAAGGAATATTCTTCAAAACTTGATTTAACATTCTAGCAAAATAATTTACGAAAAAAAAATGCAAACACTGGAAGTCTATTTAGAGACAGATATTTTATTTTGCTATAAAAGAAAAATATGTTTGAAAAATTACGTTAGTTTTTTGAATATCGTAATTTTGACAGTGTTTTTGTATTCATACATTTTTGGGATTTTTATTTCAAGGAAGATGGGCGTTGATGGCAAAGTTGAAATCGATGGGTGAATAATTTTTTATGTGTTTACATGATAATATTAATTTATGTATTGATGAGGCATGGTAACTTTCGTGAATTCAGATTTTTCGAACTTAGCACCGAATTTATAGGACCAAATTTAAACTTAAGTTTTAGCTTCAAATATTTATGTTACGTTGATTGTTCACATAGCAGCCCTTTGAATAGTTAAACTAGTTTTACTTCGTGTACCGTATCTAAATAATTTTTTTAACGTAATTATTATATGAACCCATCTCTTCTTTTGAAAATATTCCCATATGATTTATTATCCATAAGATAAACTCTAAGTTATCTTAAACAAATACAAATACATTATTATTCGCGATGACATAAGCAATCGCAATAATAAAGTATATTCCTCAAGACATTGGCCAGTAATTCGAAAAACAGCACACCCATTTTATTCCTTCTTTCAAAAAACGGTTATTTGTGTGACCATCAACTCAACAAACTTCATATTCCATTGCTCACCGAGACCACCGTAATTAAATACGATACTTGATTACAAATAAACAAAAAAACGATCGCGAATTAAAAAAAAAACAATAAATAAATATTCCGTTATTCGCAAAGACACAACTAATTTTCCAAGGACGAACTGTATTATTGTTTATACCGGAAACGTCTTGAATGGGTAAGACCTCGCATCTGTTCCGAGAGGTCAAAAGGTCGCCCCCTTCACCCGGTGACAGAGTTGCGCCAGGAGCTAGAAACTGTATAAGCAGCGGCGGCGGCGGCGGCG